>CM053614.1:477064-489579 GCA_028646535.1 Procyon lotor
CGCAGGACCGGGCTCGGCGACCCCACCTCGGCCGGCCGGCCTCCAGCCCCCGCCCCCCCCCCCGCGCCCCCGGCCTGACCCCGCGCCCCGCCGAGATAAGGCGGCGGGCCTTTGTTCCTCCCCCCAGCTGGGTAAACCGCGCCCGCCGCCCCCCGGCGAGCCCGCCCGGGGTGGGGGCACCCTTTGTCCTGCCGGAGCGCGGGCGGACAATGGCCCGGAGGAGCCGCACATTGTCCGGAACCTTGTGTACACCTGGGGGGCGGCAGGTGCGCGGGGTCGGCGCGGGGCCGGGGGCGGGGGAGGGGGGTCTGGGGCCGCGGGCCGCGGGGGGGGCGTCGGAGGGGGGAGAAGGCCCGCCCGGCCGGCTCGCTGGGGGCCGGGCCTGCACCCGGCGAGGGGAGGGGGCTTCTCGTTGGCGTCCGGTTGGGGACACACCTGGCGCGTGATTTACGAAGTGAAAGTGTTAAACGAGGCCACCAGCTGGAGGCCCGACCCGGCTTTATGAGTTTTATTAGGTGCCCTATTATGGAAAATAAACCTTAATCCGACCATAAAAACCAAATCTGAAAAACATATTTGCCCTTGTAGTCTGGAACACGGCCCCATTCTCGGCGGAGGTCACACCTCCGAGGGAGTAGTTTTATTGAGGCGGACACAGCGCGCTGCAGGACTTTGATACGAGATGGGGGGCCGCGCACGTTTGCGGGGGGCACGCCCCCACGTCGCCCACACCCTGCACCGGCCCCGCCCCGCGGGCCCCGCCCCGCCCCCCAGCCGTACCCCTGCGCCACCCGCACCCTGGGCTGGAGGGGCGCGCGCAGGGGAGGCAGCGGAGGGGCTCCCGGGCACCCGCCAGCCGCTCGGGGCCTGGAGCTCAGGGCGCAGCCTGGGGCCGCCAGACGCCCTCCTGCTCCGGGCCAGGGGCGCCCCTCCTGGGCCGCGTCTGTGATTTGGATTTTCCACAGCAAGTCTGGCCCATCTTTAAGGAAGGAGGGGTGGCGGAGAAGGAGAGGGAGCAAGGCCTGCGCTTGAACCGTCTTATGTACCAGTCCTGTGCGGCTAACGGGGCTTGGGGAAAAGGTCCCAGGAATCTTCTCATCGCCCCAAACCAACCTCCTTCCCCCTCCTCCCAGGCCCTGACAGCGCTCTCCTACTTTCCAGGAGTTTGACTTGGATTCCACTTGTAAGCAGACTTATGTAGGCTTATTTCATGGGGCATAACGTCCTCAAGGTCCGTCACAGGATTTCCTCCTCCCCAAAGGCTGAATAATATTCCACTGTGTCGCTCTGTTCCATTTTCCTTCTCGGTTCGACTGCGGGCACTTCCATCGCCCCACCTCCTGGTTACTGGGAACACTGCCGCGGGCATGGGTGCAAGCCTCTCTTCCAGACCCTGTTTTCAATTCTCCAGGATAGATAACTGCGGGTAGGGCTGCTGGGTCGTTTGCTAGTTCTAGGTGTTTTGTTTGGTCTTTGGTTTTCGAGGAAACTCCGGCCTGTTTCCCACGACGGCTGCACTATTTTACATTCTTCCCGGGGTGCACAAAGGTCCCAGTTTCTCCACATCCTCGCCAGCACTTGTTACTCTGTTTTCGTTTTTTGCAGTAATGCGTGTGAGGAGTAGTGGGTGTGAGGTGGTATCTCATTGTGGTTCTGAACTGCATTTCCCTGATGGTGGGTGATGGTGTGTCTTTCATGTCCTCTCGGACAGTTTGTACGTCCATTTCAGAGAAATCTCTATTCAAGCCCTTTGCCTGTTTTTAAATCAGATTCGTATTTTTGTTGTTGAGTTGTACGCGTTCTTTACATTTTGGCATGTTAACCCCTTATCAGATATATGATCTGCAAATATCTTCTCCCAGCCCTGGGTTGCCTTTTCATTCTGTTGACTGTTTCCTTGGTTGTGCAAGTTTCCAAGTTTGATGTAATCCCATTGGCCTGTTTTTGCTTTTGGTGTCATAGAAAGTCTTTTAAGCTGATCTTGCCAAGCTGACTTCCCTCTGGGGCAGGCCCACCTCACAAGCAATGGACCCACCTCCTCTAGCTTCTAGTCCTTTCTGCACTTCTCAGGCTCTGCCTATCACAGCTTCTGCAGGGGCCTAGGACCCTGGGCCGCAGCTTTGCCACCACTGGACAAGAGACCTGTGAGCCGTCACCTGGAATATAGGAGCAGATTGGTTTCTTTGTCACAAAAAGGGCTTTGTCCACATCTTTTATTTTTTTTTTTTAAGATTTTATTTATTTATTTGACAGAGAGAGAGATCACAAGTAGGCAGAGAGGCAGGCGGAGAGAGAGGGGGAAGCAGGCTCCCTGCTGAGCAGAGAGCCCAATTTGGGGCTCGATCCCAGGACCCCGAGATCATGACCTGAGTCGAAGGCAGAGGCTTCAACCCACTGAGCCCCCCAGGCCCCCCTCTCCACATCTTTTTGTACGTGCTGGAGACACTGGCCAGGGCACTGTCCCTTGTGAGAGCGAAGGAGAACCGCCCTGTAGGGTGAAGACAAGCGCGCTCAGGCTCCGGTCCTCAGTAGGCAGAGGGTCAGGCTGGGGTTCCCAGAGCAGCCGGTCCACTTTGGGTGGGGGCCTCGCTGGGGACGCAGCGGCTGCACGGCGCACCTTCCTGGGGTGGAAAGCGGGGAGGCCAGCGCGATGGCCCTGGGGAGCGTGGGCTTGTGTCCCCCTGGGCTCGGGCTGCGAGGACCCGACTCCAGGTCGTGGAAACAGGGTCCTGGGCGGGGCTGCGGAGCCTCTCACTCCCCCCCCTCCGCGCGGTCAGCGGGGTGGGGGGCGCGCCCCGTGAGGCGGGCTGAGCAGGGCCCGGCGGCCGTTCATTAGGCGGAATGAATTGTTCGCCATGCCCGGACTGGGTGAGGATGAGCCAGTGATTATATTTAAATTTGCTATAATTGATTTGGGGAAGAGCTACTGTGACAAGAACGAATTGATCATTAAATTTATTAGCGAGATAAATTCCGCCGCGATTAGGCAGCTGGCTGCAGGCGCTGGGGCCGCGGGCCGGGCCTCCCGCCGCCAAGTCCCCGCGCCAAAGCCGCGCGTGCTCCGCGGGCCGCGGCGGGGTCAGGACGCTCGGCGGCCCTCAGGCCTGCGCTCCCCGCCCCGGGGCCGGCCGCCCTCCCGCCGCCCCCCCGCCGGCCCCCCGCCGCCCAGCGCTGAGCAGGGGCGGCCCCGGACTGAAGGCGGCCGGGGAGGAGATGGCCTCGGGCTGAGCTGCTCCAACGTGTTGGAGATTAGAGCGCCCCGGACGCAGATGGCAAAGCTTTGGTCTGGTTTGGTTTGGAACCCGCAAAGGCATCTGGGTTTCTCCGCTCTCCCTCCCCAGCCGCCCGCTCCTGGGGGCCCTCGGGCTTCCCCTCCAGCGGCGCGGCCCGGCCCGGCCCCCAGAGCACCTTTGGACCCGGACCGGCCGCGGCCCGCGCCCTGCCCACGGCTGCTGCGCCCCCCGCGCCCGGCCTCGGCCGGCGCTGCGCCATCCGGACCGGGCCCGCGGTGCTGATGAGCTGCCAGAGAGGGTATCGATCTCACCCCGGCCGGGGGTAGAGGAGCGGCCCCGCCGGCCCGCGGTAATCCCCCAAATGAAACGCCGGGCCCTTCTGAACTCATTTATCAGCTGGGAGGCGGGCGGGAGGGGGCGCGGGGGGGAGGGGCGCTCACCGGGCCCCCGGGGCGGGCAGGGGGAGGGAGCGACGGAAGGACGGAGGGGGGCGCGAGGGAGGGAGGCGGGGGCCGCCCGCCCCGGCCCCTCTCTGCTCTCGGCGTCGGGGGTCGGGGCGGCCGGCGCGCGGGGGGAGCGGGGCGTGTGCGCGGCACCTGGCGGCCCGCGGGGGACGGACGGCGCCCGCCGCGGGCCTTCCTAACCCGGAGCCGCCCAGGCCCCGCGAGCGGTGATCCGGTCGCCCGCCCCGCCCTTGCGGACCACGGAACCCAGGAACACTCCTGGCCGGAGCTGGGCAGGCCCTGCGGGAGAGGGGCCGGGGACCCCAGACGCCGGGGAAATCATCTCGTCGTTCTAAAGCTTGTTTTCTGAAACATTCGGTGTGTGTTTCCACCCCCGGAGCGCCGGCGAAGCAAGAACCTCAAGGAAATGAAAAAATAAATACTCGGGCTGTGAAGTTACTCTCCTGAGACTCACGCATTGGGACGTGGGCTGACACCTGGACTCAGGTATTTTTACCTACATTTAGCACCTAGGACTCCCCAGCCGCGGAATCACGTTCCCTGCCCGGGTCACAGTGCAGGAGAGGGGGTGTTCCTGACACCTGTTTGTCATTCTGATTTGCACCTTTTGCTCTCAGTTGTGGAATACACCCCCCCCCCATTATTTCAACAACAGAAATAGTACGGCGCGCTTTCATAACTCACTCCCCAAAGATCTGCACTCTCCTCCAGTAAAAAAACAATTTATTTTACATTCCATCGTGGGCGATGGGAGAAGCTAAATAATAATTTAGCATGCATAATTAGACGCTTCTTTATATATATATATATAAATACAATATACAAAAATAAAGACAGTACAGTTTTGAGATTTCCAGCAGTTTGAATGCTCATGACATAAAGGTCCCGCTAAGATAGGTAAGCACGAAACATTCTCCCTTTTTCAATACTCAGCAGAATGGCGGTTCTGGAGAAGGTTTCAAGTTTTCCAGGTCATCCAACACTGTAGGTTCCGGCCTTCTCCATTCAGGAAGAGGGAGTGGGAGGCTCCCCCTGGTAGTGGTCAGCTCTTCTCACAAACACTACCCCCAACACTAACCAAAATTAAATTAAAAAGAACAGGAGTTTAAGTCTGAACCCGCTGGGCCTCCCTCTCTCCGTCCCTTGAAGAGCAGCCCAAACGGGCAGCCCCCGGTGGACAGCGGCCCGGCTCACAGGCCTGCGGGGCTGCCCTGGCTGCCGGCTGCCCCGGGCCGGGGGACACAGGGCCCCTACTGGGGCGGGGGCTGGTGTCCAGGCCCCCCAGGCCTCGGAGGTGGCGAGTCGGCCTCGGAGGAGCAGTCAGAGGAGGCTGCGTGGGTGCTGACGCCGTTGCTGTAGGGGAAGTGCTCCTCATCCTCGTCGTCCTCGTCCTCCTCGGGGTCACTGTCCCTCAAGTCCCGCAGGCGGCGTCCGCTGCCTTTGTCCCCGACTGCCGGCGGCCCCAGCAGCTCCTCCTCTCCCTTGTCCTCCGCGCTGCCACCTTTGCTCACACCCCCGCCCCCCTTCTGCTTCTCGGCCTCCTGTGCCGCCTGCTCCTTGGCCTTTTTGCTGCGTTTCCACTTCATTCGCCGGTTCTGGAACCAGATCTTCACCTGGGAGCACGAGAGGCTGTGAGAAAGCGGCCACCTCCATCCCCGACGTTGGTCTCTCTGGAGGCCCCCGGCTCCCGCACCTGCACCTGGAGGGCTCGCCTCCCTCAGCTGCCCAGGGGTGGGCTGCAGCGTAGGGGACTCCCCACCCCCTGGGCATCAGCAACCCCAGGAGTGGCGCTGGGGATGCCAAGGAGGCCCAGACTCCGACCCCCGGTGCCCTATTCCCGTCCTTTTCCAGGGGTGCTTTCCCACTGCCCAGGAAGGGTGGGGCAGCTGGCGTCCATAGCTGTGAATCTCAAGGTGTTCCCCCTCTTTCTGGGATACGATTGCTCAACTGTGGCCTGGGGACCGTGGCTTCAGAACGGGGAGTGCGGGGAAGTGTCCGTAAAGTGCAAATTTCGGGGTCTGACCTCAGCCTGCTGGGCTGGACCTCTGGGCTTGGTGCGTGAACCCCAGTGGGGCCCATGCGAGCTCCCCCGACATCAGTCACCCCTACAGCCAGGAGGCTCTGCGGCAGGTGCCAAAGTGCAGAGGGAGGCGTGGCCCCGGGAGGCCAGCTGCGGTTGAGGTGGGGGAGGGGGCAGCGTACCTGGGTCTCCGTGAGCATTAGGGACGTGGCCACCTCGAAGCGCTTGGGCCTCGACAGGTACTTGTTGAGCTTGAACTGGTGCTCCAGCTCGAGCAGCTGCTGGCTGGTGAAGGCCGTGCGCGGCCGGCGGCACTTCCCCAGCAGGTTGGACTGGGCCTGGGCTGGGGACGGAGAGGGGCGTGAGGCCCGCAGCCTGACCCCCACGGGCCCCCAGGGCCAACGCGACCCTGCCGAGCGGCTGCCCCTCCTTCGGCGTCAGCGCTCTCTCCCCAAGGGACCCGATGACCGGACGAGGCCCTGGAGCCCAGGACCTGGATACCAGGGGGAGCCGTACAGGTTTGGGTTTAAGGAGACTCCGGTTTTTTTTAACTCGGGCTCTGGGGTGCAGGCGGTGTAGGAGAACTTGACAGACAGGCAAGACGCTGATGCCGGAGAGGTGTATCCTCTCCACCCCCCGCTCAGCTCCCCCGCTCAGCCGCAAATCCGTCCAGCCCGGGGAACCGGTGCCGTTCCCAGCGAGTAGGATTCCCGCCACCACCTCCTCAGCTACAGAAGGAGCAGGAGGGCAAAGGCCAAGAGAGGAGGAAGGAAGGGAGGAGAAGGACCACGTCTTGGGCCCGAATGGGAACTCATCCACTCCCCACTGAAAATTCCCCCGACAGCCCCGCCTGCGGGGTGCGGAGGAGCAAAGCCCGGGGAGACTGAGCCTTCCCAGGACAGGTCTCATTTCGCAAATGGAAGGCTGAGGCAAAGGGGGGATCCGGCTTTCTGAACGTTCAAGGAGGTCCCTTGGCTGAATTTACATAATTTCACACGGTTACATCACAAAGAATTTTATGACCTCAAAGGAGACTTCCCTTGATTTCCCAGGAGCCTGACAAGTGTTAGACAATAAACGAAAGGGAAGAAAAGAGTCCAGCCCAGCGGCTGGGCTCAGGCCCCCTGGGGGGGGGCAATTTGCTTTACGGGAAGGCCCACGCCCCCAGCTTTAGTTAAATGAGCCCCCAATTCCCAACTTGACAATACATTAGAACTTTAATTAAAACACTGGCTCCAAAGGCACCGTTTGGGAAATGCCAGGCAACAGCAGAGACAACCAATTAAAGGAAACCGAACAGGTTTTCCTGCGACCAGAGGAAGCGACTCTCAGAACACATTCCGGCATCCTGGCCTGTTTATTAGCACCGCTTTAGGATCTGGTATTTAGATTCCTTTTCTAAACGTAAAGCCGTCTGGATTTAATTCTGCTACCTGTAGGTCAAGATTAGGAATCAGGGATCGGCAAAAGGGATGTGACTTTCACCAATTTTCTGAGTGACCTTGAGCTTCACGCAGGCCCAGGAAAGCACTGCGGAGGGGAGGTGACAGGGACCCCAGCGCCCGGGGGGGGGGGGGTCGCGGGGGGGTGCTGTGTGGAGACCACCCACCCCCTCGGTGGGAGACTAAGCATCCCAGGCTCTGGGACAAGCAGATCATAAGGGAACATCCCCGGGGGGGCCTCCCATGAGAAGGGGTTCGTGGGCTCCGCTCGCAGCCGGCCCCAGAAAGCGCCCGGGGCTCGGCTGGCCCGGGATCAGCAAGTTCAGATACGTCCGCCCCAAGCGCAAGGGTGAGTGGCGGCTTTCCCTGCTGCACATCCGAAGGGGCCGGCTTGCACCCGGCCGGGCAGCGAGGCCTCGAGGATCCCCTGGGAGCTGAGCCGGAGAGAGCCTGGGGTGGCCGGGGGCAAACAGTCCGCAGGCTGGGATTTTCTCACCCCGCTGTGACTTCGCCAACTCTCAGGTCCCCAGCTTTTCTCTGTTTAATCACAACCATGGCTTCTGGCAAAGGGATCTGAATTCTGCCAAGTGTTTGTTTTCGTTTTCTTCTTTGCCTTTCCCCTCCTGTGCCTGCATCTCCCCAGTCTAAGCACATCCACTCGGAAGGAAACAATGGGGTCTCTTTGTTTGAGTGTTCCCTGGCTGAAAGCATAACGTCGTCCGCATCTGCCTCCGCGCTGAGCAGAGCCCGGTGGGCAAGCAGAGGGGAGATCCAGACTCCCCAGAATGCCAACCCCATGTGCCGGCCCACCGGGCCAGGCAAGTCAGGTGGGCTCGGGCCTCCCGGAGGCGTACCCCTGCCCGGCAAGCATGCTGCCCACAACCCAGCAGCTCCCAGGCTGTGGCGCCGGCCCTCGCTCCTATCTTGGGGAGGGGTTCACTCTGTGTCTGGAGGCTCCAATTCTGGGCGGGCACCTGCTACTTAGAGTCCCTACCAAGGGGTTCACGAAAGAGGCACGTCTCCCCTTCCACAGGAGCCCACCACCATCTGCCTGCTGGGCATCACGCCGTAGACCAAGCACCCTTACAGAGGCCGCCAGAACCTTCGCAAAGGGTGAGAGCAGAGTCAGGGACCTGGCCTTGCCGCCCGGGGCCTCTTGAGGCCCATTTCCTGTTCTCTGCTCCCGAACCTCTCCTCCTGGGAGGGTCTGCGGGTTCTCTCCAGAACCCGTCATGCGGTACCTAAGTCAAGTTCGTTTCCCTGGAGATAAGCCCCTGGTTTAGGTGGCCTCGATCCCCAGGCAGGCCTAACTTGGGCGCTCTTTGGCTCGCCTTCCCCCACCACTTCCTTCTCCAGCCTGCCGGTTAATCATTAGGTTTTAGTCTCACACCTCCAGCTGCCCCTTCCCGTTAGGAGAGGAAGAGAGAGCAGGGCCCGCGCGTGGCCATTTTAATCATTTCGCTGCCAATCCCACAGCGTGCCGTCCACATAAGTCTTCGCGGGCCCCGGGCGGCGCCCAGGCGGCTTCGCGGCGCTTCCACCGCGCTCTCAGAGCCGAGAGCAAGGAGAAGGAGGTGCCGGGCGGAGGAGGGTGCGCGGGAAAGCCGCGTGCCGGCACTCCCCCTCCCCCATTTCTCCCTCCCTTCCTCCCCGGGCCCCGGGGGCCCGCGCGGTACTCACAGTTGAAGTCGGGCATCTTGGGCAGGATCATGCCCGCGGTGGACGCGCGCAGCCACTGGTCCAGCTGGAAGGTGCCGGCGCCCAGCTTGATCGGGTCGGCGGGGTGCGCGGCGTGCGCGCCCTGCACCTGCGGGTAGGAGTAGGACAGCGCCGGGTGCTGGCCGGCCAGCGCGGCCGCCGCCGCCGCCGCCGAGTAGCCGTAGACCGGGTGGCCGTAGAGCGCCGCCTGCGCGGGGAGGCCCGCGCCGCCCTGCGCGCCCCCGGGGTGCAGCCCCAGCGCCAGGCCCCCCGCGGCGGCGGCGGCGGCGGCGGCGGCCGCGGCGGCGGCGGCGGCGGCGGCGCCCGGGTGCGCGTGGTGGTGGGGCCCCCCGGGCCCGCCGCCCGCGCCCCCGCCCGCGCCCAGGAAGCCGGGCTTGGGCAGCAGCGCGCAGTGCGCGGCCAGCAGGCGCGGCGGCGAGGGGCTCTCGGCGTGCAGACGGTCGGCGGGCGCCGCGGGAGGCTCCGAGGACGCGGGGCTGCAGCCGCCGCTCGCCCCGCCGCCCGCCCCGCCGCCGCTCGCCCCGCCGCCGCCGCCCCCGCCGCCGGGCCCGGACGCGGCGGCCGCGAGCGACGTGACCAGGGCCAGCGGCGCGGTCTGCGCCGAGGCCGCTCGCGGGGGGTCCACGGCCAGCAGCGCATCGATGCGGAAATTTTTGGATTTTTCCATCGGCTCGTTTGGGGCGGGCGAGCAGGGCCGGTGGTGGGCGACGCGGCCGTGGGCCGGCTCGCGGAGTCCGTGCGCGGCGGCGGCTGCCCCCAGGGCTCGGTATTGTTATGGTGATTATTTGCCAATAATCAAAGTCGCCGCCGGAAACTCAGCCGAGGGTGACCATGGTCCGGCGCCTCCTCCGTGCGGCCCCGCCCCGGGCCGCGCTCGCACGCGCTCGCACGAACTCGCACGCGAGTGCCGGGCCGCGCCGGGCCGGGGAGCCCGGCTCTGTGCGCTGGACCCTCGGGCGACCGCGCCGAGGCCGCCGGCGCCGTGCTGGGGACCCGCGCCCCTCCGCGCACTTGAAGCGCAGCGCGGCCGCCGATTGGCGCGCTCGGCGGGGGCTCGGGGAGGGGCGGCGGCCCGGCCATTGGCCGAGGGGCGCACCTGTCACCGTCCCGGCCGCCCGCCGCCCCGCCCCTGCGCCGCGGGGTCCTAAACGCCCGGGGTGCTGAGCCGCGTTGGCGGGGCGGAGACCGCGCCCGCCGCCGCCACACTCGGAGGCTAGGGAGCCTGCTCGCCCTCCCGCACCTCTGGGTCCCCGGCGGGCCCCGCTGGCTGAGCCCGGCTCCCGCGACGCGCGGTCCGGCTCTGGGCTCGGCGTCCCCTAGACCCGGCGGCGAGCGTCTTCTCGCGCCTCCTCGCCAGCCCTGGGTTTGTGCACTTCTGCTGGGGGAGCTTGCTTGCAGGTCTAGCTGCTTTGCTCAATGACTGCAGCGCCGCGAAGACCAAACCGGTCCCCAGGCCCTGCTCCTGGGGCTCCAGGGTGCAGGGGAGCAGTTTCTGTCCCCGTCGTCAACCCTCTGCAGAGCGAACCTTCTCATCTCTGGGAAGTCGCGTGCGCTTCAGGTGTCGTGTGTGTGTGTGTGTGTGTGTGTGTGTGTGTGTGTGTGTGTGTGTTTGCCTTCCACTAGTCGTCGCCTCGAGCCCCTGCCCCGTCTGGGAGGAGAGGGCAGGGTCTGTGAGCCCCGCCGCCTGCAGGACCCGGGTCGGCTTGGAGAGGTGGCCTGCCTGCCCGTGAGAGGATCCTCGGTGACAGAGAGCTTCTCCGCAGAAGGACACCCACGGGCATGCAAGAGACAGCACCCACCTCGGTTCTGGAAAGCCTGCGGGAGCCGGGAGTCCTCCCGAGTCACCCTGACCCTGGTTAGTCTCCAGGCAGGAAAAGGCAGTCTCTCTCCTCTTCCTACTGGCAGCCCGGGAACTCGGCGGAAAGGGCTTCCCCTGGCTGAGCAAGGTAGTGGAGTGAGAATCCAGACTTCACACCCACCCCTTCCGTCCCCCATACACACACTTCAAATATTTACAGTAAAAGCACTTCCAAGGGCTTTTCTGAAGCCGAAAGAATCAACACTCAGGTCGCGGAGTCAAGCGGCCACCAGCACGAGGCTTTGTCAATAGCTCCATTAGACCTAGTTCCCTGGCCCCAACGAGGGAAAGAATGCAGGAGGGGGCGGTGGTCCTTGAAGCCAGCTTCCTAAGCAGGTGAGAGGTGAGTAAAGGACAGGGTGGGGGCTGTGGGAAGGGCAGAGGAGGAAGGAAAAATCAGAGCAGGTAAACTTTAAAATTAGCAGATCAGGTTGCTACAAGAGGGATTTTTTTTGAAAGTGTAGGGATCGCTTAGTTTCCCTTCAAAAGGCCTTTTGCCTTGGCCAGAGTTGACTGCGGTGATTCTATTGGCAGGAGCCGAATTTCTTTTTCATTAAAACAGGGTAGTTCAGAGCCACACAGTGCTAGCTGGAAACAGGAGGATGGCAACGGGTAAGGGACAATGATGGGAGTGACCACTATATGGTTTCGCAAAATCCAACGGTAATCTATAAAATAGAGATTACAGCATTTACACGGTATTTCTCTGGTCTTCAGATGTTGCCTCTGGGGTGATGAAAATGAAGTCCTGCCTTTAAGCAGAGAGGAGGGAGCCCTCACATTTCCTGAACTCTGCTCTGTGCCATGAGCTTTCTAGAATTCTCTTCTTTAATCTTGACTGTGACGCTAGGAGAGGGGTCTTTTCCTTTCCATTTCGGAGAGTAGAAGATCCAAGAGGCTGAGACTCTTGTCCCCAGCAATGGTAGTTTGAAGTGAGAACAAGTCTGACACAGGACCCACACAGCTCCCACCTGCTGCCCCCCCCCCGCCCCGTGCTCGGGGGTCCCTAGCCCCGTTTCTCCACTTGCCTATCCATTCCCTTTGGGGGAAGGAGGGTTTATGGAGGAGACCTGAGATTCTTAGCCATCTGTTCTGGGCAGGAAACGCATTCACCTCCTCTCTGTTCCACAGGACCCATTGCTCCTAAACCCCTCAAAATCCATGGCCTGCGTGCCTGTCATCTCCCCAAGACCAGCGGAGAGCATTTCCCGGAAGTGCAGACCGCACAGGTATGTGCCCCCCTCCCCCCACACTCGGAGGTTCACCTGGTTTCACCCTGCCCCCCAGGCCACAGCACCGGTGGGGATGCCCAAGGAGGTGTCCAAGAAGCACTAAGCCTGCGGGGGGAGGGGCCCTGGTCCCCAGTGAGACTCTGGATGCTGGTCCTCTTCCATTTTCATAGTTTTCTGCTTCTTTGTTTAGAAAAGTGGAGGTTAGGCCAGATGCACTCTGTGGGGCTAAAAGGCTTTAAAATTATCATATATTCTGTTGGTGTTACGCAAAAGTTAATACAGATTGAGGGTTTTGGTGCAGTTGTATGGAAAGAGAGGGACGGAGAAAGAGGGAGAGGTCTTGGGAGTTTGGGGTCTTTGTGTGGTTTACGAGGTGTGAAGCTGAGCTCGCTGGGGCTCTTCCTGTCCCCAGCATCTGTATTGATCCAGCCCGGCTGGCTTTGAAGAAGGTTTGGGCAGATAGGAGCCAGGCTCCCGGCTGTTGGAGGGCCCTCGCCAGAGATCAAAGGTCTGGTCCCAGTAATACACCCGAGCCCGGCTCCGGGTG
>CM053614.1:490079-506778 GCA_028646535.1 Procyon lotor
GCTCCTTCAGAGACGCAGCCGCAGCCCCCCCCCCCCGACGGACCCGAACCAGTCCACCTCCCAGGTCCCCGAGTCTCGGGTCTGTCCCTGTGTACCGGACTGAGCCCCAGGTGCAAACAACCAGCCCAAACGGGCCTCACTGCTGGGCTTGTGCTAAGCAGTCAGGAGGACCCTGCAGGATTTAAGTGCCTAAAAATCCAGCAACCTAAGGGCCCTCTATTTGTGGAAATTTTCTCCAGATGCAAAATATCGGCCTTATGCTCAGACCTCGGGCAGTCTCCCAGCTCCCATGGACGCCAAAGAGAAGGGACAGGCCTTGGGGTGGGGCGGGGCAGGGGGACCCTCAGCCCCCACCCCTCCTGTGGAGGAAGCACCTGCGGTTTTCCTTCTAACCCAGAAATCCAAAAGTGTTTCCAGCTTCTCTGCTCTGGGTCACAAAGAGAAACAAATTCCTCCCAAGATGGAGGAGCGTGGGGAAGGTCACGGGAACCCCTTTAATCAAACCAGGGGACAACAGAGATAAAGAGCTTCTGTTTTTGCTAGAGGATTTTAAATTAATTTCAGGTTCATTCTTTCATTCTGTCGTCAGGAGCAAGGTAGAGAACATGCACGCCCTGCCCGAGAAGTCAGCCTTTCTAGATTGCTGCAACCTTCACGACCCCTCTCCAGATAAGCTAACAGTCGCCTTGCCCCTCGTGGGGGGTGAGGGGTGGCCTAGGGGCCTTCTTATTTTCAGACTGGGCACCGCACACACCTGCTTTAGAGGAACCTAGCTTTGCACTCTCTCCCGGAAGAGGCGTCTGGTCATCCAAGGCTCACTTTCTAAAGGCTCTGCACCCGGTCCCGGGAGCCTCCCCCCAGGTGCAGACCAAGGAGAGGGGTACCGAGCTCGGGGCTGGCAACTCTGCCCTGGGGAGACCAGACCCACGCGGGCGGGTGTACCTCCCCCGGGGGGGGGGGCTGGACCGTCTCTGCTGACCTGCAGGTAGGGGGGCTGCGGGGGAGACGCACAAATAACAAGACGCTGCTTGCGATGTTTTAATGCTTTGGTATGTGAACTTTTTAGTGCCTCCTGACTCCAAATTATGGCTGGATAGTAGCGGTAATGTCCAAATCCACGGTGGATAATGGCAGGAAGTCTCTGCTAATTGGTCTCTTTAGTAGTGCTGAGGCGGCAGAAGCTGTGGCTGCTGGCTGGGGGGGAGAGAGAGAGAGGAGAGAGAGAGAGAGAGAGAGGAGGGGGATGCATTCCTTCCCCTGCCATCTCCCAGAGCTGGGGGATGTCCCCCGAGATGGGCACATCGGGCCTGTGGTCAAGTTCTCTTCTCTCCATCCTGTCCCGGCCTCTTCCCACAGGTGTGCCTTCCAGGGCCAAGGGACAGAACTCAGGCCTGGAAGCTCGGAGGGGACTTGAGGTCAGGGGGCAGGGGAGGGGGTTCTGCTGGCACCCAGGGCTTGGCTGGCTTGCCCAGGACAGTGTTCCCACGGCGCCTCCTCAGGCCGTGCCCCCCACATCACAGCCCCGCCAGGCTAAGGGCTTGGGTGGGAGCCTGGTCTCCGGTCAGAAGGCACCGGGCATCAGGAGCCCACTGCCTCCCTCCCTCCCCTTTGAACCGGGAATGTTTTACCCACGAGGAATCTGAGTGGTCATCCCGGGAGCAAGGGTGGCTTGGGAAGCCAGATTCCAAATGAGGGTGTCGGGCTGAGTGTCCCCGCTCTGCGGGGTGCCCGAGCGCTCACAGTGGGTGGCGGGCCCCAGTGTACCTTCTTGCATAGTCTCACCCAGTAGAGATTATAAGTGGAAAACACGCTGGTGTCCCCAGTCTCACAGGCCCGCAAACTAAGCCTCTGAGAAACCGGAGCCCCCGGCCCAGGGGCCAGGGGTGACCTCCAGGCCTGCGGAGGGGCCGGAGCCCGAACCCACGCAGTCACCCTGCCCATTAGGGTATAATCTCCTCATGGCGGGATTCGGATCCGTTTTTCCCGCTTGGCCTTTGACCCGCGGGCTCCGGCCTGTCGAGGTCAGGGTGGCGCGGAGGTGGAAGGTCTGCGGCCCGGCGCGCTCGCTCTGGGGTCCCTTCTCCCCGACACCGGTGGGACCGGGCGCTGCCCCTCCGCACAGACCCGGGGGCGGGGTGGAGAAGGCCCGCCGCCCCGCCCCCTCCCCTGGGCTCCGGGGCTCTGGGCTGCCCGCGAGATAATTTGGCTAATGAACTCGTTAAAGGGCCCCTGGTGACCCGCCCCGGCCTCCCCTCGGCCCATCTGGGAAATTCCGCTGAAAGGCCGAGAGCCTCCTCCGCCCGCCGCCGTCTGTCGCCGCAGGAGGCGCGAACCCGCTGACGCCGGGCCCTCGCATTACGGTAATTACGCGGCGGAACAGGTGGCCCGCTCGGACGCGGCGCATCTGGGCCGGGGGCGCCGCCGCGGAGGGGAGCGGCCCGCGGGGTGGGAAGGTCAGGCCCGCGCGCCGGGCAGCCGGGAGGGCGGACTGGGGCCTCCCGGGGGGGGGCCCCCGGGGGTCGGCGGCCGCCCGAGTCCGGGGAGGGCCGGGGGTGCGGGGCAGAAGGGGGGAGGCTCCCTCCAGGAGCTGGAGGCCGGCCTTGTGCGCACGTGTGCGTGCGTGTGAGAGCGCGTGTGCGGCTGTTGGACACGCGCGTTTTGGGTGTGCGCACGTGCGTGCGGAGGAGGACGGCAGCGTGGCTCCCAGCTCGCGCGGCCCGCCCGGGGAAGCGTCCCCGGGGTTCCCTGCCCGCAGCGCCCGGGGTCCCCGGCGGGGCGGGCGTGCGGGGCGCGGGGGCCGCTGCGCGGCTTCAAAAGAGCGGCGCGATCCGGCGCGGGGCCAAGCTTATTGCCAAAAACACATATTACACTGCGACATTCTGTAAATGAGATAATGATACATAAACCCGGATGATAGATGTGACACGCCTGCGATGTCTTCTCTAAATTAGCTGCTCGCATCGACTGCTAATAATGGTGAGTTTATGAAAGCAATTTCAGTGCAAAATGCGAGCCGGTCTTCTTACTCTAATCAGCCTGCCTCGGTTAATGCATGAGGGGGTCAGGCGGAGAATTATTGACACGCCCGTGCCCTTAACCTGTTTCCCAATAAAGCTGATTAGTTTTTGTCAATTCATCAGCTAACCACTCTTGCTGGAAGTGCATCAAAGCCTTATTTGCTCAGGGGAAATCAACAAGTCACAGATCAGCTCCATTAAGGGGCTGCTGGGCCAGGACGGTCCTGGGGTCCAGGGATGCCCCACTGCCCTCCCGCCCCCAGAGTGGCGGACAAGGTGGTCCCCTAAACTCCGGGCAGGCAACGCAAACGAATATGGCAAACTGCAGGTCGGAAGACTTACTCTTCGGTGAGGGGAAGCCTCCACAGCCCAGTGCTTTGGGGCAGTTGTTCTGGACCCAGACAGTCCTGGTTGGGATCGGGTCGCCTTCCAGGTGAGGTGGCCCCAGGAAGCAGAGATAATGCAGGGGGAGGGAGCAGAGGGTATAAGTGGGGGAGCCTGGGGGGGTCCTCAGAGCGTCTATCCCAAGCCTGAGCATCCTTCCCCTGCATCCCTACAGGGCGCGGGGAAGGGAGAGGACTGTGCAGGGACAGCAGGGGCCTAAATGCTCACAGTGAGCAGAAAGGTACTATTTGGGTGGGGTTGCACCTACAGCCAAAGCTGACCCTGACCTCGCTTAGTGACCTCCACAGGCGCCTGGTCGAGGGCACTGGGCTGCCTGGGAGTGCAGCTGGGGAGGAGATCCCCTGTGGCTCCGGCCACCTTGCCCCAGGTGAGCCAGCTGCCTGGTGGTGGGCGGCTGGCTGGCCGTTTCCCTGCAGGCTGGAGTGGCAGATCTGCCAGTGGTGGGAGGTGACCTGGAGGCCATGGCCTGTGGGCGGGTTGGGTGGGGGAGGAAAACGTGCGCTGTCCCTTTAAGCCCTGGGCCACTGTCGCCTCCCGACCCCATCCCCCCTCAATTTAATTTCATTAAAACAGAGCATGAATATTTCTATTAAACCTAAAATGAAATATGAAGCCATTTAGACTCTGCCTGCACCAATCACCCAGATTTATGACTTTTATTCATCACATCAAGAGCTTGGAAAAATGAATTTTCTTCACCCAGGAAGGAAATAAAACCTCAGGCTTGGTCATTTCCAGAAAGCTGTTAATTTGACCGTGTGGTAATTACTTTCACAATTAACTAAAATACAAATCAACTTGACAAATTGGGCTAGTTTATATATTAATTAGCCTGCTTAAATTTATTCATTATGAAAAGACAATTTAAGGGGACCTGTGGTGTCTGTTTTATTACAATAAATTATTGTTAGGAAATGGGTCTAATAAAACATCTTAGTATTTAAGGATATTGTATACGCGAGGGGGGGATGCTTTATTGACAATTTCATTTTCCAATTAGTAATTTTGTCCTAATATATCCGCGAGCCCAGGACTCCCTAGCGGGCAGGCAGGAGTCGCCTGGCCGGGGGCAGAGGAGAGTCAGTTCTGCGGGAAGGGCCCGTGTGGGATCGGAGGCACCCCGGCTTTGCGGCTGGAGCGCCCACCCAGGCACAGAACCGGGGTGGAGAGGCTGCGCTGGCCCGGGCCGCCTCCTCCGGCCAGGGGCCTCGGGGGCTGATTTAATAGAATGTCGATAGAATCATTCGATGCCTTTTAGCTTGTGATCTTTATAAATGTCCCTCTATTAAATTAGAAAATGATTCTCTTCTCGTTTAATTGTATTCTTTCGTTTCTTATTTCCAATTAATTAGTCCTATCGACGTTGCAATATTTTAAGTGACTCGAGTCCGTTTCCAGTTAGAATATATGGGTCAGCACATGCAATTTTATACCCGACAGAACTATATAATGTGGGTTTTAACTACTCGCTTCTCATCTGTCTTAACTATGTGGCCCGAATGCGCCCCCCGGCTCCCGGGGTAGGTGGGCCCCCTCGGCCACCCCGAGCCCTTCTTTGTAATTCTGTTTGAGATCCAGTCCCGGCCAGCGGGGTAGCCGGAGGGTGCGGAGAGGGTGCGGAGAGCGCGGAGGCGCCCCCCCAGGTTGCCCTTGGCCGCCGGGGCCGCTCGCTGGGTGCCGTCGCCCCGAGGGCACCCGGGCTCCCCCGGGCCCGGCGAGGCCTCGGGCGGGGTCCAGGGCGCAGAGCCGAAGGCCGCTGGCCCGGCTCCCGGGCACCTGCTGGTCCGCTCCTGCCCCCGAGTTGCTGCCTTACGTCCGAGACTTTAAATCACTTTTCAAACACAGGGCCCTACCCGCCCGGGCTTCTGCGAGAGAGCCGGCTGCCGCCCCTCCCCGGGGCCGCCCCTGTGCTCCGGGGACCCCGCCGCGGACCTTTCCCCGACGGCGTCGGCCTCCCCGCGAACACCCCACGGCTGCCTCGGGAGCCCGGCCTCCCCGGGGGGACCCTGTCCTCAGTTCGCGGACGAACTAACTGATCCGTCCCGGGAAGATTTACGGGGCCGCTCCAGCGCCCGCGCCCTCCCACCGCGCCCGCCCCGCCCCGCCCCAGCCCCCCGCGCCCGCACAGGTGGGGGCGCCGCCCCGCCCGGGGCAGAGTCCGCGCGGCCCGCTCCGCGTCCCCGAGGCCCCGGCTCGCGGCCTCCCGCTGGGCGTGGGCGCTCGTTTGCCCCGAGGGTCCGTGGCCCCGAGCGCCGGGCGCGCCCCGCGAGGTGGGCGACGGAGGCGCCGAGCGCCAGGCCCGCAGGACTCCCCGGGCTGTCGCCAGGCGGCGGACGGCGGCACCCCTGCGGCACCCCTGCGGCACCCCTGCGCGCACCCCCGCCGGCATCCGAGCCCCCTCTCCCGAGGCTCCCGGCCCGGCCCCCGCTGCGAGCCGGGCAGGTTCCAGAAGCCGCCGCTGGGAGAGCGGCCAGACAGTAGCGTCCGTCCGAGCGGGGGTCCGTCCGAGCCTCTCTTTCCCCTTCCTTCCGGGGGGATGAGGGTGGAAACCTATTTTGTGTTTCTGACCGATCCGTGGCTCCCCACGTCTTTCACATAGTTCCCCCGTCACCTCAGGTTTCCTCTCCGGAGCAGAGGCCCGGGTTCCCCAAGGCCTACGCCCTAGAGGTGGGAACAGCAGCCTCCCTGAGGCCCCTGAAGGTGCCCAGCCCCTCCCCGCAGCCGGGCGGAGCGGGCGCTCCCGCAGAAACCTGCAGGCCCGGGGGTGGGGTTGCCGGGGGGGGGGGGGGGTGGGGGGGGCAATTAACATTTCCAATCTGGACCTTGGGGACTGCGCCCTGCTCCCTGCCTCCCAGCCGGGGCTCCGTCTGTGCCCACCCCTCTCGGGGCAAGCTGGGAGGGTGGGGGTCATTAAGGCAGGGGTGTTGTCCAGCGGAGAGGAGGATTTCCGTAGGGCCAAGGCGGCAGCCCACTCCTCAGCACTCCTGGGGGGGGGGAGCCCTGCGGGCTGAAGGCTTCCCCCAGGCTCCTAAAGCCGCTCCAATCCCAGCCCCAACCCCAGCCCTCCCAGCAGATGAGCTTTTCTCTGGGGGTGCAAAGGGCAGGCCACCTCTTCTCATTTACCCCGAAGCCGTCTGTGAGCTAAAATAAAAATTTGCTCTCCTCCTCTTTCTGGTTATGAGTGAGGGTTGTGTACTGACAAGTTAAGGGGGGAAAGGGCCCTCAGCAATGAGAACACACTAGGAAATCTGCAGAAATTGGCCGAACTCCCCCTGCACCCTGGGGTCAGGGCGGGGCCTGCAGCACCAACAGGGGACTTTGTTTTCATGTTCGCTGTTGGGTGTGAAGGTGGTGGGAGCAACGTCTGGATAGGCCACCCGAGGACCGGAGCCTGGGCCTGTCCCAAAGTAGAGAGCGGCCCTGTCCCCCCCATCCCGGGAATAGGAGCTGCTGGCCCCGGCTGGGCAGAGGAACTCAGCGGCCCCTCACCTGCCTGTACACTTTCCCATCTCTCGGCCCCAGGTGGCCGTGCACGCGCTCCAAGCAGCACGGGAGCAGCTCGAAGTACCCTTTCTGTGCTCAAGAAACCCCATTCCTCCTTGGGAGAGGGAAAAGTGCACCTGTGAAACCATTAGAAACCCCCATCACATCATGTATGATGCTGTGTAAGAAAGAAGAGGGGGGCGCTGGGGGGGTGGGGGGGCTCGATCGGTGGAGTGTCTGAGTCCTGGTTTCCGCTCAGGTCATGATGGCAGGGTCCTGCGATCCAGCCCCACGTGGGCTCTGCTGCTGGGCATGGAGCCTGCTTGGGATTCCCTCTCTCCCTCTGCCTCTCCCCTCCAAGCGCCACCTCACGCTCCCTCTTGCTTTAAAAATAAAGAAATAATAAATAAAAGCACAAACTTAAAAAATTTTATTTTTGATCATACGGGATATTTTTTAATGTATGTTGTGTTTTTTGGTTTTGGGTTTGTTTTTTTTTTTTTTAAAGATTTTATTTATTAGACAGAGAGAAACACAGCGAGAGAGGGAACATAAGCAGAGGGAATGGGAGCGGGAGAAGCAGTCTTCCTGCTGAGCAGGGAGCCCGATGCGGGGCTCGATCCTAGGACCCCGGGATCTGACCTGGGCCGAAGGCAGACGCTTAACGACTGAGCCACCCAGGTGCCCCGGTTTTTGTTTTTTTTTTAATATGGTAGAAGCTTAGTGGGAAACGGGTCATTGAAATTGTTGAAAAATCCAGTCCCGACATCTGCCCATACGCAGTCATACGCGCAGGGCTTGCCCTGGCAGCGGAATAATGTTCCGTATTTCCGATGAAAACTAAGGTCTCTGCCCTGTGCGCCCATCTCTGAGTCACTGGAGAGCCGGGGTTCAGCTCCCAGTACGTTCAGAGCACCCACCAGACACCAAGCCATGGGGTCAGTAGGACACTGAGACAGGGGAACAGCAGCCGGGGGCCGTGAAGACATTATAGAGACGCTCTTTGTTGGTTGGGGAGGCGGCAGACAGAACGGGAGGAGGGGGACACACAGAAGTCACCGGGCAGTTCTGGAAACGGCTCCTGATACTGAAAGGTAAATCTTGAATAGAAAGGCAATTAAAGATAACATTTAAAAAGCCAAAACAGGGGCGCCTGGGTGGCTCAGTGGTTGGGCGTCTGCCTTCAGGTCAGATCCCGGGGTCCTGGGATCGAGCCCCCGCATCGGGCTCTCTGCTCTGCGGGAAGGCTGCTTCTCCCTCTACCACTCCCCCTGCTTGTGTTCCCTCTCTCGATGTGTTTCTCTCTGTCAAATAAATAAAATCTTTAAAAAAAAAAAAAAAAAGCCAAAACAAAACTGCGGAGTTAGGACCAGAAAAAATAAAAAATCATAACGAATAGGGAGGGAAAGTGAGAAGTTTTTGAGATCTTTGGAATCGCCTCCTGCGGCCGCGTCGCATGATGGACCTGGGGAAGCGGTGAGAGCTTGTGGGCCCCACACTCTCTGTTCCCCAGTCCGGGCGTCGGCCGGGGACACAGGTCTCTCCAGGCTGCGGGGAGGTTGTCTCCAGATGAGAGGGGCAGGCTCCCAGGAGCGGACTCGGGGAGAGCTAGTAAAGTCCGAGCCAGAGGGGTTAGGTATCCAGCTGGGGAAGGAGGAGGGGTGGAATTCCGGCCAAGGTAATCGTGGGATGCTGCCAAACGTGTGATGGGGAGCTTTAGGGTTGGTCTGGTGGGCATTAAAATACCATGAATCATTGACAAGAAACCAAACAGTGCTGATCTATCTAACAATTCGAAACCATATTGCTCCAAGTAAAATCAAATTAGAGCCTTTCCCCAATTAGGTTACGCAAACGCTTACAGAAAGCGCGAAGAGTGATGTTCTCGGGACGCATGCTGGCGGCCCCCACCTTGTAGCTCACGCAACACAGAGACTCTCAAGCACGCGGGCTCTGTCAACATTCTGCCTCTAGATAATAAATATGAGACACAGCACACACTGCTTTTAATTGCATCGATAAACTGGGATTAACCCCCAAGTCAGGCTTCACTATTGCAATTAAATGTCCTCAAATAAATTGTTTCCTCAATAAACAAATGGAAGGGGCCGTGTTTGCCCTGAATAATAACAGGTGTAATATTTTACTGGCTAAAGTTAAGTATTAAGTGGAATCGCTTGCTAGCCCTGATTTATTCCCTGAGATCGGAAAGTCATTCTTCATACGTCCTGTGCCGCTTTGGTACTGTATAAACAGCTATTAATGCACTAAATCAACCCAGCTCGACCTTGCATTTCACCTAAAGCCATCAGGCCTCCAAAACCTGCTGCTGGGGTTCTAGAGAGAGTCAGGAGCTAGAAACTGTCCTGGAGAGACAGCTGAGTCTCTAGCTTCAAGGATTCAAAAGTTAAGAATTATATGAAAACCGGGGCGCCTGGGTGGCTCAGTGGGTTAAAGCCTCTGCCTTCGGCTCAGGTCATGATCTCAGGGTCCTGGGATCGAGCCCCGCACTGGGCTCTCTGCTCAGCAGGGAACCTGCTTCCTCCTCTCTCTGCCTGTCTCTCTGCCTGCTTGCGATCTCTATCAAATAAATAAAATCTTTAAAAAAAAAAAAGAATTACATGAAAACCTACCGGGTCCCTAAACGATCCAGGGGCTCTTTACAGACATGGATTTCCTTTGGGTTTTCTGGTTGCGGTAGAATGAGCCGGAAGGCAGATGTTGGGGCTGAGTGCCTTTCTTCCTGTCGGTGGCGAGATCGCACTGGAAATTCTTAACGCCATTGTTTCTCGTTCTTCCTGAACGCTCACCTCGGTTTCGACATTTTGGTGGACGCGAGACAGACCTCCGAGGCCGTCAGTCTCCACGGGCCACTTTTGGTCTCTCCGGGTCACCCCTGATTGTTAAGGCACAAGGGATGGGAGGCTGGAGCGGAGAGTGTGTTAGACCTCAGAACCCAGAAGCGATTCCATTCTCCGAGAATAAAGGAGAAGAGAATAATATTCTTATTCCGAGAGCCTGCGGGGTGTCGGCCAGCACTCTCTCAACCTGGGGGGTGATTTGTTCGAACAGGGACCTAGTGAAACATACTCGCTACTGTCAACTGTCGGTTTTATTTGGCTGTTTGGGAAGCGTGAGTTCTTTCCTCTGGTTCCCAAAGAGCTCGGTCACGAGGATTGGTAAGGAAGGGTTGTGGTGTTCACTATGAATACAGCCTGATCTGTCTACATTCTTCCTATAATGTAGTCAGTGGGTTGCTTCTTAAACTTCGCACGGTGAAAGCTCCCTCCCGTTTTACCCTATAAGCCTTATACTTGCATTCTTAACTGGATGAAAAATAGTGCATTGCTTTTTTTTTTTTTAGTCAAATGCATAACCTCTGGCCCGCGTGGGAGGGCAGCCCCGAGCTGATGCCAGCGCCCAGGTGTGCTGTAGGCTTCCAGCCTCACCGGGAGAAAATGCAAGATTTCCATCAAGCTGTCAGTATTTTGAAATGATCCGAAAGACCCTGTCTTCCCCCTCGCCGGCGACTACCTTCCGTGATGCCTGGAGATCTAGAGATACTCGGTTGGGATTTATTGATTTAGTTAAAGAGCAATTTAGGGCACATTTTATTAATATCCTCTTCATCAGCCTCACTACCCCTCGCCCTTCCCATTTTCAGCACAGCATTCTACGTGCCTCACGAGCCGCACTTGTCTTTAGTGAGTGAATCTTCCACACTCTCCTTCCCACCGGGAGGGGCTGGCTCGGGCTCCCACACAGACAAAAAAACATGCATGGGCGTTATCGGCTTGCCTTAAATATATCAGAATAACCTCCCTTTGCACCGACGCCCGTAACTTGAGATAAAGGGAGTTTGGTTTTCCCAAACTATTATAAAACATCTTTCGATGATAAAGGATATCAGGTGAAGATGATAAAATATTTAGCATGCGGGACCTCATTCAGAGCATGAATATATCTATAGATAATCGTGAGTTCCTAGGAATACTTGATGGGAAATATATTGATAATACAATTTTTCTTTTGAAAGGGGTTGTAATGATTGCAAATTTGGTTAAATAATTAAATGAATAAGAACCATCTGATTCAAACACGGGCCTTTTAATGATATACAGAGCTAATAATATCCGTCTTGCCAGCTAAAGAGATTTTAAAAGACTCACGGGGCCATGGACCATTGGAGCACCTCGCTGCCTTTTATTAACATAACATTCACATTAAAATGCATTGAAACATAGCCTGAAAGTGTCAGAGAAAAAATACAAACACAGAATAGTTCACAACAGTATCCTGCTTTTCCTGTTGCGAATGGAAACACTTTATTTGGTTACTTGGTTGCCCACAAAATACAGCTTCTGAAATTTTAGGAAATGCAGGCACAACGGAGGTAAGAACAGTAAGAACACCTCCCCTGTGTTCCCGCATTTCAGAATAGGTTCTCCCCAGTCGGCAAGAAGCTCAGAGAACATCCATCTGCAATCCGAGTGATGGGTGTGCGGGTCTGGGCGGTGGAGCCTGGCTCCTTGAGGACGCGCCCCCTCCCTGCGTGTCGTTCCGTGACTGTGGAGGGTTACCTGGTCCTTCTCGGCCATGTTTCCTTACCTCATCTGTCAAATGGGGGTAATACCGTCTGTCGGTCCCAACTGATGGGGCCTCTGGTGCGCAGTGGGGACGCAGACACACTCCATCTCTCCGGGGGAAACGGGGTATTTGCTGTCGTCCTTCGGAACCGGCGCTGGTGGTGGGAGCACGAGTCGGAGTGCGCCTGCTTGGGACGGGCTGAGTACTCGTGTCCCCCCAGAATCCACCTCTGAAGCCCTAACCCCCTGTGGGAGGGTGTATGGAAGTGGGCCTTTGGAGGGATTAGGGTTAGATGCGGCCATGGGGCTGGCGCCCTGGTGATGGCACTAGTGCCCTTCCGAGGGGAGGGACCGGGGCGCTCCCTCCCTGTCACGTGAGAGCGCAGGGAGAAGGCAGAAAGCTCCCCTGGGCGCAAGGGGCTGGGCCTCGATCTTGGACTCCTGACCTCCTGGACCATAAGAAAGACATTTCTGGGGCTTAAGCCCCATAACTGTTAGGCGGCCCACACGGAGAAAGTGCCTAAAGGCCAAAGTTGCAAAGCAGACGCCCAGCTGGCTGTGCTGATTCTTGGGCCGCCCGCACTGTGCCCATCGCGGACCTCATCTCGCGTTTCTGTGAGATCGAGTCTGCCATTGTCCCATTTTACAGACCAACACCGGTAAGGATGGCCGGGTTCCTCCCTGCCGGCACCACCCCCACGATGAGGTCTTGGCAGGGCTGTGGCCATGGCAGGCAGGGCAGGGAGAGGGCCGGCGAGCTTAGTGGGAGGGCGCAAGGCAGACGGGGCTGTGCCGAGAGCTCAGGGGTCCCAGGGCTGTGGGCCTGGGTGTCAGGGTCTTGGCGTCTTTTCATCTTTAGAGGACTTTCCAAACACTAAGTCTAATTGATTAAACAATGTTTTGTAAAAAATTAATTTCCCAAGAGGTTCCTCTATATTACTCTAATTGCTCTTCCTTGACTGACTAATTTTTTAAATAGCAGTTTTATGAAAAAAAAAATCCAAATATTTCTAGATGAGAAATGTCTCAGTGGGAATTTAGCTTTCAGTGGGGTTTGTAATCTTTATATCTAGGTTTATATATTACCCTTCTATTGACACTACTTTTTGATTAATATTGTGTATAACATTCCTTAATGCATCAGCAGAATTAATTATGCAGAAACATTCAGGCGCACAGACGCTGTATTGATGAAATGACGTTTTATTGACAAAATGACAGTTTAATACTGAGCTTTTCTGAAGCTGTGGATCCGATCGATGGTCTTGGGTCTGCGAGCGGGTGTGCGGGAGTCAGAGCGAGGAAAGTCTGTCCACTCCCCCCCCCCCCCCCCCCCCCCCCCCCCCCCCCCCCCCCCCCCCCCCCCGCGCTCTCGGGGCTGCTGGGCCTTCGGCGGGGGTCCGCACGCTTACTCACCCCGGGACTCATGTGCCTTCTTTTACCGACGTCTACAGCTCACACCCTCACGGACTCGGGCTCACTGTCCCCTGTTTTGTGGGTTGAGTGGATCCCCACAAAATGCGTTCGTTGACGTCCTAACCTTTAGTCCTGGACCGTGACCTGGTTTGGAGGGCGTGACTTTGCGGGGGGCATGTGGAGAGGAGGTCCCTGGGGGTCGGGTCCTCGTGACAAGGGGGATCCAGACACGGCCGTGAGCAGGTGGGGGCTTGGGCGCCAGGAGTCCCCTCTCACCGGGAACGAGAGGGACGTCTGGCTCGGCCCCTCCTGGCCCCCCGTCCGGCCTCCAGGACAGGGGAGAGCCGCGTGTTGTGTCAGCCCCTTGGCTTTCACTGCTTTCTTCTGACGGCCCTTCAGGACCAGCAGCCAGGCTCCAAACTGTGCAACCTGTCCTCGGTGCTCTTCGCACGGGAGACCCGCGAGCCGGTCTTCCCGGCCCGGATGCCGGTTAACACGGGCGGTGGGGGTCTGCGCCCCATGGCCTGGGAAACCCACACCACTGGGGTCAGAGCCAAGGCCCCGTGGCGTGTGACCTCGTGAAAGACATCGGAGGCGGGCGGCCAGGCTGCGGAGGGACCCGAGGCCTGTTCACTGGCAGAGTCCCGCGTGTGGCTCCTCTGGGCGCTGGGGGACTCACTGGCAGAGTCCCCCGTGCCGCTCCTGACTTAGTTGACTTCACCCTCCCCCCACGGCCCCCCAGAGGTGCTGGGGCAGAGACGGGCCTTCCCCGAGGACAGAGCGCGCCTTCCCCGGGGTCAGGAGCGGGTCAGCCGCTCGTCCCCAGCCACGGAGAGCCTCCCGGCGCCCGATGTGACCAGCTGGCCTCGAGCCGGGGCCTCTGCGTCCCTCCAAGCACCGTCGCTTTGGCAGTTTCAGCATCGAGGGCTAAGAAGGGGGAGGCTCAGTGTCCCGCAGGGCGTCACCCCCTCTCGGGCCCCACGGGTGCGGGTCAGAAGGGCCACATCTGTACTTGCCAGTGCGGCTGTGACAGGATCACGTCCTCTCGCTCCGCAGGCCCACGGCCGCCTGGCCGATCGCCCCGCCCCGGCCCGGGCTGCCGTGCCCCCCGCTCTGCCCACCGGCCCCGCCCGGACAGCCGCCGTGAGCCCGCCCTCTGCCCCCCCGCTGCCCCCGCCCCTGCTCCTGCCACGGGGGGCCCGGGGGGCTTCTGAAGACCCCGCAGCTGGGCTGGGCCCTGCGATCGGGCCGTTCCCGCGCGGGGGAGACGTCCTCTTGAAGACCAGCCTCCTCGTGAGGGGCAGTCCCAGCGTCCAGGCGGTTCCCGCGGCCCCGGTCGATGGCAGCAGAGCCCCGGGAGAAGGCGGCCGCAGGCGACCTTTGGTCTGCTTGAGACGGTCTTGCCTGAGCAAAGGGTTCCCAGTCGGGCCTGTCTGTGTGATGCCTGCTGGGTTCCCGTCAAATGTCCCCGCTCTGTGGCCCGGATTCCTGACCCTGCGCTCGGGGGCCGGGGAGCGGAGCCCACTGCCTCTCTCTGGAATCAGCAGATGTCGTCGGCTCCCGCCCCCGACAAAGGGCCGTGGACAGCCAAGGAGGACAGCAGCCCGGCGTGCCCACCGCCGAGTCTCGGGTCACGACACCGGGAACCCTGGGCCTCGCCGGCACGAGGCTGTTTCAGGCCAGTCCTGCTGGGTCTGCTGCGGCCGGTGGGCCGGTGTGGGATGCCCCTGGGAAGGGGCCCATCGGGGTCCGGCAGGCCTGCGCCGAGCGGGTGTCCAGCGGTTTCCAGCAGGCCTCCGGGAGCGCACCTGCTTTCCGGAAGCCACGTTGGACCCAGACAGCGTGTCACGAGGTCCTTGCCGGTGCAGCAGATAAAAACTCTTGTTTCATCGTTCTCTTTCTTTCGTTACCAAAGATGCTCCGCTTTTAAAAATATGTGCACTATTGGGCTTTTGTATTTTCTCTTGGATCGTGACTTTTCCCTTCTGCTTGGCCAACTTTATCAAGGCCCAATATATACCCAAGAAACCACACATCTTTCAAATATGCAACTGGAGGGGCGCCTGGCTGGCTCAGTCAGTAGAGCATTTGACGCTTGACCTCAAGGTCGTGAGTTCAAGCCCACATTGGACGTAGAATTTACTTTAAAAACTAAAGAAATAAAATGAAATGTAGCACTTACTAAATTTTGACACAGGCATACATACGCAGTGGGAAGAGACTACGGACACATCCAGCGCCGACGGGAAGTTCCTTGTGCTTCTCTGGAAGCCATGTCTTCCCCCCCTTCCTCCCCTTTCCTCGGCAGTCACCAGTCCGCTCCCTGTCGCCACAGATGACAGGCTATACGTAGATTACACATCACACGTACACTGTACAAAGTGGGCTCTCTTTCGTCCAGCATAATTATTCTGGGATTCAGCCGTGTATCCTGTATCACTAGCTCATTCTTTAAAAAAAAAAAAAAAGAGGTGGTAAAACCCACATTTTTAGGTAGTCTCTTTGGCCATTTTATGCCCCATGAGATGCTCAGCTTTTTCTTATTGATTTATAAAAGCTCTTTCTATATAGAAGGCCTTATCACTTAATTATCACATATGTTACAAACGCTTCCCCCAGGTTTTTATTTTAAATTTAATTTTTGTTATTTAAAAATATATACCGGTATTTTAAGAATAATCTCGTTTGTTCACCAGGGATCATAACAGTCAAAGAGAAATAGAGCCACATTCTGGGTCATTTAAGATGGTCTTAGACCCTCTGGGCATCTCCTCGGTGGGTATTTCGTCGAGGGGAGAACACACGGGTACCTCTGTCTCTGTGATTCGGTGAAGCAGGAAGCCAAGGAGGAGAGAGTGAAAGGTTACACAGCGCACCCAGTTCTAACTGGAGGGAAAAACTGGGGGAAACATTCTTTCAGTTGTTTCTGTTGCAATCTTGTTTCGTCCCAGAATGCCCCGGTTTGCACAAGAAGGACCTGCTCACTTGGGCGGTTTCTGGAAACGTCTAGGGCGTTTGGGGCACCCTTTCCTCACTGTCCTTCAGCCTTCATTACGCTCACCCCGATTTCTCTTCGTGTCTACACCACTGCGACTGGCACGTATCCCCGCTGACCCGTGTCCCCGGAAACTGACTACCGTGGACATTACTGGGGTCCATCCCTCCCTAGCCCCCCACCTCCCCCCTCCCAGCCCCCAGCAACCACTGAGCTGCTTGCTGTCTCTACCGACATTGGCCATTCTATCCAGGCACTCAGAGGACACATGCCCTCTTGGGACTGACTTCCTTCACTTCGTATCATGTTTTCAAAGATGGTCCGTGTTGCAGCAGGTGTTAGTCCTTCCTTTTTATGGCCGAATAATATTCCATCATATGGACAGACCACGTTTTATTCATTGATTCATCAGTTGACGAACCTTGGGTCGTTTCCATCTTTTGGCTCTTACGAAAAATGTTGCTTTGAACATCGTGTGCAAGGTCTTGTGTGGATGTCTGTCTTAATTTCTCTTGGGTGGAATTTCTGGATTGTCGGTAACCCTGCGTGTGAGGTTTTGAGCAGGTTTGTGGTGGTGAAGCTTACAAGTCGGCCGGACGGGGCCTCCGGCTCGCAGACATGTGGCCAGACATCACTCAGTGTGTCTGTGGGGATGTTTCTGGACAAGATTAACACTGGAATGTAGAGGGTGCCGAGCAGATGGCCCTCATTGATGCGGGTGGGCCGCATCCGGGCATTTGGAAGCCGGAACAGAACAAAAAGGCTGAGAAAGAGGGGATCCTCTGCCCGACTACTGT
>CM053614.1:507278-528777 GCA_028646535.1 Procyon lotor
GGTAAGGTGCTGAAATTAGGACTTGGCAGCATTTTTATACGTTTTTCCAGACTGGCAGGAAAAGGAGGCCGAGGGGTTACCAGACGCCAGCGTGGCAGGACTGTCTTGGCACAGTGGGCATGCTAATACCTTGGGCGTCTGCCGTGCACGGGAAGGAGCTAGAGCACGCTCGAGATGAAGGGCAGCTGGGGGCTTTAGAGAGGGCACACCGGCGGGGGTTGGGGCCTCGAGCAGTCCCCAGCAGGTGGCATCCATGTTGGGGGCCGTCTTCCGGCTTAGGGTTACACCCCACCCCCTCTCGCCCTCCCCGGTGACGACCAGTGACGCTTACACACGGTGCCAGGGAAAGTCTCTGCTGAGTTGGGAGCAAGTGGGAGGAAGCTGAGGTTGGTAGGTCACTTCTTCAGAGCCACACAGCGGGTCGGCCGAGGCAAATGGTAGAGGAGGCCCCCTCCCCACCGCCTTTTAAAAATCACATATTTGTGCTTCAAAACTTGAGGCCGCCGCTTCGGAGCAGCTCCGGGGTAGCTAAGAACTTGCACGAGTGGGCTGCCCCCCGATGAATCCCCATCCCCTTCTTCCCTCCTCTGTACCCCCTTCAGACAAGATTTACTGCAGTCAAGTGAACCTTGGTTCAACCTTGTTCGCAGGTTCTAAGTGGTCGTTTCATTTAAGACATTTACCTAAAAGCCCTTTCCATAGAACCAACTCCTGCAGGCATGCTGCCCGCAATTAATGAAAGATGATAAAATAATAAAAGAAGTAATACATTAACTATATTATCCTTGCACATTCGGGCAGTCCTTTTCATTATATCCTCTTTATGGACATTCTCCAGCCCCATTTGAAGAGCTCCTTTATTGCTGTCCTGTGACTGTTTAGGTTTCCAGACATTAACGGGCTACTTAAATGCTAATGCTCTGTTCGCTCTCGTCCTCGCTGGTGGGCTTTGCTGCAAACGCTCAGTGGGGGCGCATCACACCCGCGCGGGCCCCCTTCTGCTTGGAGAGCGAGCGGAAAGAGAACTTGGAATGACGGATTTCACTTTTGGGCTGCCAGTCCCCGAAGGAGATGGGCTTGCTAATGAAGAGAAATGATGCCACTGGCCTCCATGTCTGGTCTGCTGGAGAACAGGGCGGTCTAGAAGCGCGGCGTCCCTGTGCAGACCCGGCATTGCCAGGTCACCGTCTGCGGGGGGCTCGGCCCAGGGCTCTCGCACCCGGGGCCGCAGACCCGGGGGGCACAGGGCACCTCTGCTCCCCTGCTTGTCCTCCCGCCCCCATCCGAGCCTTTGCCGGACTCGAAAACCAGTCCGAGGCTCACACCGAAGGCCCAGGTGCTACTTTCGACAAGGGCGCCGGTCGGGAGAGAGGACCTGCGCCCCCTTAAATCAGCAGCCCCTCGGGCGCCGTGGTGGCCACGTGACACAGTTCTGACCAATGAGATGCGAGGAGAAGGATGGCGGTGACTCCTGGGAAAGTCTATGTGACCATGTGACAATTCTGACCAATGAGACGCAAGGGGCAGCGTGGGCGTGAGTTCTGGGACAGTCCGGGTGGCCACGTGACACAGTTCTGACCAATGAGATGTGAGGAGAAGGATGGCGGTGACTCCTGGGAAAGTCTATGTGACCATGTGACAATTCTGACCAATGAGACGCAAGGGGCAGCGTGGGCGTGAGTTCTGGGAAAGTCCGGGTGGCCACGTGACACAGTTCTGACCAATGAGATGCAAGACGTATGGGCCTGATTTCTGGGAAGCTCCCCAGCCCGACGCTCCCGAGGCTCGCCCTCCTGTCGCCCTCCTCTCTGCCCCTCCCTTCCCTGCCCTTCCGCGGGGCAGAGGGACAGATAAGCCCGAGTCCGGAGGCGCGCGTGCGAGGAAGGATGGAGCGGAGGGACAGAGGCCGGGGGCCGGCCCCATTTCTGCGAGGACGCGGGTCAGCTGCGGGGCACCGGCCTCGGGAGCCGTCGTGCAGGACGGAGCCCGGGCTGCGAGCCCCCGTTGGAAGGTTTTCTGGTCCTTGCGGCCCGGAGCCTTCCTTGCCGAGCCGGGATCTGCCCGGGGAGAGTTGGGCCCATCAGATAGGACGGGGGACCGGCCGGGGCGCCCCGGACGGGCAGCCTCCCCTCTGCTGTGCACTTGGTTGGCCCTCGGGGCCGCGGGCTCCTGTCCGGGTCCCCCTTGTTCCTGAGCTTCCCTGGCAAGAGCTGAGCTCTGGAGCCCTTGCCGGGGACTCCTGCTGGGGCCCCGGCCGACTCCCAGCCCCGGCGGTCGTGTGGAGGCCAGAGGCCGGCTGCTCCAAAGGCCGCAGGCCGAGCGGCCGGTGAGAGACAGGAGAACCGCCAGAGAGCCTCAGCGGGCGTGCGGAAGCCTGGGCTGTGCCCCTGACAGCGCCCATTCTGCAAACGTCCTGTGTTGGCCTCCTCCGCACCATCCGTCTGCGAACTGAGCTCACTTTATTTCCTGAGAGATTTTGTTCATTTATTTGACAGAGGGAAAGAGAAGGCACAAGCAGGGGGAGCGGCAGAGGGAGAGGGAGAAGCTGAGCAGAGAGCCCGAGGTGGGGCTGGAACCCAGGACCCCGGGATCCTGATCTGAGCCGGGGGCAGACGCTTAACCGACTGAGCCACCCAGGCGCCCCCTGAGCTCACTTTTCTGAGCTAATCAAACCCGAGTGCCACAGGGAGGAAGCCGCCTGTTGGCCCCTCCCTGATCCCCGTGGCCTCCTCGAGGTCTCAGACGGATAGGGTCAGGGTGGGAGAAGGCGGCGGTTCCCCGCAGCACACATTTCAATGGTCTCTTGTAATTTTACTTTCTAGCTATTTTATCAAGAACTTAATTTTTCCCTGAGATGGAGTTACGGGTCCCTTTGCCTCATTAGACTTTGGATTCTTGGAAGCTGAATGTTCCTCCGGCTGGGGTTCCAAGTCACAGCGTCCGGGGCCGGGCCTTACGCTTCCCACCCCTTCCTTCTGGTCCTGAACATGTCCCCGGAGGGGCGCTGCTCTCCTCTGAGGGCCTCCAGCCTCTGTCCCAAGAAGAAAAGGTCCTCATGTTCATCTTCTTTGGCTCAACGGATCAGTGACGTGGCTCACTGGTAAGACAATGACATATATTTACTGGGTTAAAGTGTTGTGAATGGTTCATTTTATCCATCCTCTTCAATCCCTCTTCCTTCTGGTCTTGGAGGAAACGCTCATAACCTTTCAATGTGGACATTTTATATTATTCACTATGGAAATCAAAAAGCTTTGCCAGATTGGAACTGAAACGTCAATTAATTGTCAATTCATCACATTGAGTAATTGATTAATTGGCACAATGTTAATCTCTAAATCAGTGGTAATAAATTACCTGGTTTTTCGTCTTGACCTTCAGAGTGCTAACACTCTTAAAATTGCCACAGTTCTGCAGGGAAATGACTGATGGAGCTACAGTCCTCCCGTAATTTTCGTTGCTCCTAAACTTTCTACCTAATTGAGAGTCGCGGGAGCGCCCGGAAGCCAGCGGAGCTGAGCACGCCCCTCCTCGCGCAGACGTCAAGGTGGAGGGCATGGAAAGTGGGTCAGGACGCTGGCGGCACCGAGGTCCACAGCCCAGGGGATGGGTTTGGTTTGGGGTTTGGGGGGTTTTGTTTTTCTTTTCTTTAAAACCCAATTACTTGAATATCACTTAGAATTAATTTAATAGGTGCCCTATTTACCACAAAATTTATAGTAAACTCCTGGGCCAGTGTCCTTTTCTCTCTTTCACAGACAAGGCCAAACACGGCGTATGGCCTGGTAACTATGTCCTTTGCTCTTTTCTTACATGGCTCCCAGTGTTTGGGTTCCACAAATCCTGTTTTCTCCTTGAGCAAAGGAACCAATCAGTGCATTTGGCCTGACCCCAAATGGCTCGTAAAGGTTAACATTTTTGTAACATGGAGAGTTCCTAGAATTTTCTTTCTAAGGCAGGGCTCGGATTTTTGTCCAAAGCTGGACAGCCTCGGGCTGAAACCGTGAGGTGGGTCGACCCGCTTTGGGGCTGCTTTGCTCTGCCTCCCGCCTCCTTGCCCCCTCTCGCCCGACCCTTCTGTGTCTGCTACAGAGGCCAACAGACACCTCGAGGGCGGATTTGCCAGCTCTCAGGGCTGCTCGAGAATCACCAAATCCTCTGGAAGGAACCCCGGAGCTGCTCTCTGGGCGCCGGGAGCCCCCACCGGCGGTCCTGGCCCCTCCCCGGGCTCCCTACCAGCAGCCTGCCTGCCACGGGGGGCTCTGGCGCCTGTCCGTGGGCTGACTTGGGACTGGAACGCGGCCCCTCCGAGGGACCATCCGCACGGCCAGACGGAGGAGCAGCCGCGTCACTGTGTGAACCCTGCCTGGTGTGTCTATACGGCCGGGTTCTGCCTGCCTTGGGCTGGCCGCTGTCTGCCTTCTGGAAGTCGCCTTAGCCTCCTGAAGGCTTGCCCATCGGTGAAATGAGGCTAATAGTGTTTACTCCATAGGACAGTTTGGAAAATCAGATGTTATGTGCAGAAAGATTTAGGAAATGTAGCTTTGTCTATATAAATGAGGTGGTTGGTTGTTGGATGTTTCTGGGAGTTCTGGTGAGATTCATGGCTTTTTGGGAACCCCAACCATAGGACCATCAGGCCTGGGGGCCTCCTGATGCTGGTCTCAGGTCCGTCAGGCCCCCAGAGAGGTCTGCGGGGAGGACTGGACAGGAGATAGACCGCCAGGCTGGGCCAGGGTGGCCCACGGGCAGCCCCCCAGACCCGGGTGAGGAGCAAATGTGCATCTGCCCTGAGGAGGCCGGGCGGGCAAAGCAAAGGGGGGGGGCTGATTAGAGCCTTGGGGAGGGCGCTGTGGCCGACGGCAGCGTGTCGCCCCGTGCCAACGCGTTTTGCCAAAAAACGTCTTCGGCGTAAACATCACCTATGTCAGATTCTTCCCAGAGAAGCTCACCCGCATGAGATTAGAAGGAAACGATGAGGACACTACAGGGAGGGGCCACCTGGCAGAGTCAGGGAGACCTGGTCTGGCCTCAGCCAACAAGTCAGTGTCGTGGAAAATAATCCCAAAGAGAGGAGGGTTCTCACGTAAAGGAGATCAGCAGAGCAAAGCTCAAATGCCACGGATGGACTCGGGGGAGGGGGAGTGGCAAAGACTCGAAACAAAAAATTCAGCTTTAAATGACATTTAGGGGACAACTGGGGAAATGTGAATATGGACGGTGTGTGCGTCATCTAGGGAATGGTCTGCTGTCTCCGGAGCGACGCTGACACTGTGGGTCCCACGTTCCTGCGGGAGACGCCTGCGGATGCATTCAGATGGGAGAGGCCTGCTGTTTGCAAAGTCCCTTCAAACGGCTCAGCCAAAAAAATGTAGGCACCCCCACCCCGTAATCATACACCCACATCTATGTGCACACACGTGTACTCACATGCACGGAGACACACCCCCGCACGTATACACGGGCACAGAGGGAAGGAAAGGCCACGTGACAAAATGTTAGCATTTGGTGGATCTAGGGGAGGATATGTGGCTGTCTTTTGTCCTGTGTGTGTTTAGTTTTTGTAGATCCAAACTTTTTAAAAATAAAATGGAACCTGTTTGATTGGAGAACGGAAGGCAGTAGCCACAGAGAAGGAAAGCGCTCTGGGTTTTCATAATTTGTATCAGAGACCTAGAGCTTAGCCAAGATGTCCCTAGGGCCGAGGTTGGGAACTCTTGCTGTCCTGTGTAACCCTAAGCCCATTTCCAAGTAGTGTGTATCTTTAAAGATATTTTATTTACTTATTTGAGAGAGTGAACAGAGTGAACGGGAGAGGCAGAGGGAGAGCAGACTCCCTGCTGAGCAAGGAGCCTGATGTGGGGCTCGATCCCAGGACCCTGGGATCATGACCTGAGCCGAAGGCAGAGGCTCAACTGACTGAGCCACTGAGGCGTCCCAAGCATTGTGTATTTTAAGTAAGAACTTAGAGAGACAACTCCCCTAATTCCAGGGCTGTCCCTCTAATCCAGGGTCCTGTGCCTCCTGGAGGAGGTTTTGATGGGGACGTGGAGGGCACAGGGTGGTGAGAGATCACGGGGACCCTGCTGGCCCCTGGGCTCCGTCAGTGTGGTCAGCCAGCTGTGAGGATTCCCACTCGGACCCTCTTTCGTAGGCCACAGTATTTTGTGCCTAAATAATACAAATCATTCCTTTAATCCCTTTCCCTTTTTTTTCCTACATAGACAATCAGAGGGAAAATCTGTTTTCTTGGAAAGTAGTTTCCTTGTTCTGGGTATGTACACATACTAGTGCCAGGACGTTGTGTTGACTAAATTTGCCCTTTTAAGCAGGTGGCTTTACAGTTTCTGAGTAAGGGAATGAACATGTACAAAGCTTTGCCGACACTTTGTCCTGATCCAGCCCCCTCCCCGACCCCCAAATCTACTTCTGATTATGGTGGGAAGTGCCCAGTTCTTGAAGGGCCTGCAGTCGGTGCTGGACGTCTGGAGTCACAAGTCCTCTTTCCGAACGACAATATGGGGGGTGTGGGGAGTGTGGTGTGGTGTGGTATGTGACTCCCATGGTGTCATGTGGCCCCATGAACAGGGGGCCCCGCTTAGCTTGTGAAAGGCTGCAGCTGCCTCCTGGGGAGCCCCCACCCTGGATGTCCTGCCTCCCCACCAGAGCCACCGGGCTGCTTTGGGGGGGAAACCGGGAGACATCAGCCCAGAGCCGCGGCTTGTAAGCTCGGTCTCCCAGGACGGGGCACACGGATGGGGTGACGGGCTCTTACCGTCAGGGCAGCCCTGACAATATTTACACCCTCATTTGCCAGACTCGCCCTGGGAGCAGAGGACAGATGGCTCGCTCGGCTTCAGTGGGTAGAAGTGACCCCACACACGGCTCTGTGTTTCCCCCGACACCGTGGCTGCCTAGCACCCAGATCCATTACCCGAGCGGGAGGGGGACATGTCAGCCGGAAAGGCCGTGTTCCTTTTCAGCACAGACAGGGCTCTGAGGTCCTGGCGCTGTGGGGCCCTCGGAGCCCCCCTCTGCGCTGACACCATTGTCCTGGGGTTTGGTCGGGGCTTTCTGTAGGGCCCGTGAAAAGGAGCACAGGGGAAGACATATTGTCTGTTTGTTTGAAAGGGAAAGGGCTACAAATCAATCCCGGGGGGGCCGCGGGGAGGGAGCAAAGGTCGGGTAGCAATGGGGGGAAAGACGGGAGGCTGGGCGCAGACAGGACACGAAGTGCTTCCAACTAAATCCCACTCACACCTGCAAATATAAAGCTGTCCGTTTTCATTAAGGATGAAGCAAATGAAATCAAGAGGGTGCCAAATAATTAATGACTTTTAATAACCCTAATAAATTTGGATTTCATCAAAACCGTGTTGCCTACCGCTGCCGATCACTACAAGAGGGGGAGCTCGGCAGGGGGGGCTGACACCTGAGGAAGGCGGATGCCGCTGACATATCTCCCAGGTACATCAATTATAATTAAAGAGTAATGAGAATGCCAGAATGGACTCCTTTAGCACTTTGATATAGAGGCCCTTGCATTTAAAATTAAATCCATTAATTGTAACTACTGTACTTTTGTGATCCTGTAGCTACTGCACAAACCAATTCACGGCCTTGGCAATCACACGGTCTTTGTTAATTAAGGACCTTGATTTATTTCGCGTCGGGAGGGCTGCAAGAGGGTGCCCAAAATCGCACTGATAAAGGGTCATTAGAGCATTTTGCTCCAGACAGCTTAGAAACCGAGCATGAAATATGTCATATGTCTCGGGAGCCTGGACCAGAAGCAATTGGAGGATGACGCTCGGGTGGTGGGCGTTCGGGGATCCCAAGCTCACGAGGAAAGAAGCCTGGCTTCCTCTTGCCCGCATGGCGAAAATTTATTTTAAAATAAAAGATTTTTAATGGCGCTTGGCATTTTTTTCTGATTCTTCCAGGTGGCAGCCATTTCGATGCGTCCGTTTTGACTCTGGCGCAGGGGAGGCCGGGGAGGGCGGGAGGAACGGGCTTCCACCCCTCGAGGTGGGTTCGTCTGGGGGTGGGGCTGGGGGCGGGGGGCTGCTGGGTCTGCACCCAGGGTTCCCGGCCCGGGACCAGGGGCAGGGCTCGCACCTGCGCTCACAAAGGCCGCGGGCCGGGCAGAGCAGGGCAGCGGCGGGCGGGGGCGGCCGGATGGTGCAGGGCACAGGGGAAGCCGTGGGAGAGCCTAGCGGAGCCCTGGGCTCCCGGCTGAGGCACCGAGGGTGAGGTCATCAGGAAAGTTCTGGAAAAGGGAGACTCTTGTTGGAAGATCGCCGCGGGCAGAGGGCAGCGTGTGGGACCCCGGCCCCGCCGAGCAGGTGGGGTTCCTGCTGCAGGGATGGAGGGGAGGAGGGACGCCGCCTTCCTGGAGCCGGTGGACGAGGAGACCCTGAGGACCATGTCGCCCCTTTGGGCCCCCACTGCCCCTCCTTGGCCGTCCCCTCGTTCCCAGCACCCCCGGGGCCCCCAGGGTGGCCCTCCCCGTCTGTCCTGTCAGGCCGGCCAGGCGCCCTCCGGCTGGAGCCTCGATGCGTTGTGTTTCCCTGAGGGGGACAGGAAGCCTCTGCAGGACGGGGCCCCCCTCAGTCACAGCACACAGCAGGTGCTCAAAACGTGCTTTCCTCGCTGAGCGCAGCTCACAGCCCTTCAGTCGGCTGGGCGGGCCTCGCTGCGACACAGCCTGCATGGGGCCGCGGAGGGAACATCTCCTGCCCGTTGGCCAGGTGACTGAAGCCCCTAAAGGATCATCCTTAAACGCCGGCACCAGCTTCGGCCCTGAAAACCCTCAGTTCTCTGCCTGGATCCCCTCGAAAACCCTTTCCTTCAATATGAAGGTCTCCCACAGATTTTAAATACAAAATACACGTCCAGCAGACAGAGTAATGCCCCGCAGAGAGGTCCGGGTCAGGCCCGGGGCCCGTGAACATCCCACCCCAGCGGGCCCCGCGCACTTGGGCGGGTCTGATTGTGTTACGGACGTGGACAGATTTCCCGAATTGTCTGGGTGGGCGGGTGCCGACAACAGGGTCCTAATTAGAGGGAAGCCGGAGGTCAGGGTCAGAGGGGCGAAGGTGAGGATGAGCAGAAGCGGCGTGTTGGCCAGGAGGCACGAGCCAGGGGACGCGGCAGCCTCCAGAAGCCCGAGAGGCAGGAATGGCAAGGTTTTCCCTAACCCTCCGGAGGGAGCCAGCCCTGCCGACGGCTTCTTGCAGCCCAGGGGGAGCGTGAGCCTCAGACCCGTAGACAGACTCTTCTGTGTGGTCTGAAGCAACTAGATTTGTGGTCATTTGTTACAGCCGCCCCGGGAAATGGTATAACATTTACGTTTCCATCTCCTGCGTTTGGAAACTCAAGGCTTCCTCGCTTCGTTAGAGCCACACTTAATAGAATCAAGGGGCTTTGCCCAGCATCCCTGGGTGGGGGGCCTCGCTGCCCAGCCGGGCCCCGCACACCTGCAGACACCACACCTGTCTGAGGGGTGAGGACCCAGCAGGCGACCCTCCAACCTGTCGCCTCTCGCCTGGTCTCGTCCCCCATCTGGTCATAGCCCCAGCGCTGCTGGGAAGCCCCTCACCGGCACTGGTGGATTCAGTGGTTGCCCTAAGGCTCTGAAACAACCAACAGGCTAGTCTGAGCTGGCCTAATAGGTAATAACCTGATCACTTATCCAAGATAATTGATACATTTTGGCACCATGGATGGGACATGCTTTGTTTTTGGATTTTGACGTTCTATACTTTCAGACCACATTACGTGCTGTTCCTACGAGCTTTTAAATCAAAAAGGGTTAAAAATTATCTTGAGCCTTTTTTCAGCTTATTGCTTAAAGACTCTTAATTCCTTGGGAAGGTAAGTCCCGGGATTTCACAAGCTCATGAAGAGAGAGCTGTGTTGGGTACGACAGATGATGGTACTGCCCAGGGTGACCATCACCCCGTGGCCGAGCCGTCGGCTGTAACACACGGCTCGCCGTGGCCAGAGCAGCGCCCGTCCCGGACCGGCCGCACTGTGCGGGACCCAGAGAACACGAGATCTCAAATACGTGCCACGTCCTCACAAAATACTATTCAAAGTGTTGTAGGGGTCCGAACAAGTCCCAGCATCTGGGAATGGGAACAGAGATGGAAGTCGCTTTCGCAGGGAGAAGAAATGCCCCAGAGAGCAGGGGTGTGTCGACACGGGACGTCAGGGATGGCAAATTCTAGAGCCAAAACCTACGTGAGGTCGTTATTTCAGTTTATGAATCTCTTGTCTGGAAGCAGAGAATCCCGACAGCAGCCTTCGGTCCGGCCCCGGGAACAGAACTAGTAACTCCAGATTAGATTTGTCTCGATTTCATTTCGTCTCACAGGCCGCGTATATTTTATGGGTTTTCGTGAAAGGCATGATTGATGCGTCGAGACTCCTGGAAAAGCTCACAGCTTTTAAAAATAATTTCTGAAAATGAATTTCTTCTCAGGGTCACTGACCTCACCGTGTAGCTCAAGAAGACTGAAGCCTTTCCCACAGCAGAGTGATCCAGGTTCCGGGACCCTCTTCCTTCCAAATCCGTGTCTTCTCTTGAAATCCTAGAAGGAGCTATTAGCCCGTAAAATCCGTCCTTGTTTTCTACGCCATCTCTGTGCTCCTATCCCCCAGCATTTCTCCCAGCACCTCGTCTGGACCAGGTGAGCCATCCACGTTGGTTGACTGAATTTCAGGGCGCCTCCAAATGTTTCCCCGGATGGAAAGGGCCAGTCTGGGCTGTGGCTCGGGAGCCCACGCCACATGTCCATGTCTCCGTTGGGGAAAAGAGCCCCGTACTCCAGTCCATGCACATATTCATCACCTCTTGTAATGACCATGTGTGTCGGGGGAGGCAAAGCCTTTAAATTTTTTAAGGTTTTATTTCTTTATTTGGGAGAGAGAGGGAGATGGAGACGCAGACTCCCCGCCGAGCAGGCAGCCCGATGTGGGGCTCGATCCCAGGACCCTGAGATCATGACCTGAGCCGAAGGCAGACGCTTAACGACTGAGCCACCCGGGCACCCCGGTAGAAGTTTTCATTTAAGATCCACCCGCTTTTGGAGATTTCAAGCAGAGGATACAGTATCGTGAACTGAAGTCATTGTGCTGCACGGGGGGCAGGCCTCCGGAGCATCCTCCAGAGCGGAGCACCGCTGCATCGGCCGCCCCGAAGCCCAGCCCCCAGCAGACACGCTCTGCTCCCTGCCCTGCGTCTGCGGCTGTCCCTCCATTAAACTCCACGTACGAGTGAGGACATGTGGTGCTTGTCACAAACGGCAGGGTTTCCTTCTTTCTGAGACTAAATAACCTTCTGTGGGGCACATAGGCCACCTCTTCCCTCCCCATCCGTCCGTGGAAGGACACCCGGCTTGCTCCCCCATCTTGGCTCTTGGGAGTAACTTCGCAGTGAACACGGGGTGCAGAGAGCTCTTCGAAACTCTGATTTCAAATCCTCTGGACACGGTCTATACCCCAAGTGGAATTACTGCATCGTAGGGCAGTTCTGTTTTTAAATTTCTGAGGAACCGGTGGACTGTTTTCCATAATGGCTGTGCTGATTTACATCGTCACCACCAGCGCACAAGGGCCCCCTTCTCCGCCCGGCTCCCCAACATTCCCCGTCTCTTGTCTTTTAGGTAATTGCCGGCTTAACCGGTGTGAGGCCACATCCGGCTGTGGTTTGGATTTGCATCTCTCTGCTGCCGTCCCGATGCCGTCCGAGCAGCTCTCCCCATACCTGTCCGCCCCACCTGGGCGTCGCCTTCACACCGACATCTGTTCAGGTCTTTTGTCCGCTCTTTAATTGGGTCATTTGCTTTTTGCTGTTGAGTGGTACGTGTTCCTTGTATATTTTGGATACTGACCCTTATCAGATACACGATTTGCAAATATTTTCTCCCACTCCGTAGCCTGCCCTTTCATTCCCTTGCCGGTTCCCTTTGCTGTGCAGATGCACCTTAGCTCGATGTCGCCCCACTTGCTGTTTCTGCTGGGCGTCTGGGGCCCGGCCCCTGACCCTCCACCGCACACTCACTCACCAGGATTCCTAAGGGCTTCTTGGACGCAGCTGGGCTGAGGCTTCCTTGTGTCCCTTCTCTCTGGGACATGCTCCTTCCCTCCCTGGCAGTAGTCTAGAAAGTTTAAGGACAGGGACACCTGGGTGGCTCAGTCAGTTGGGCATTGGCCTTCAGCCCGAGTCATGATCCTGGGGTCCTGGGGTCGAGGCCCACATCGGGCTCCCTGATCAACAGAGAGCCTGCTTCTCCCTCCCCCCCAGCTCCTCCCCCTGCTTGTGCTCTCTGTCTCTCTCTCTCTGCCAAATAAATAAATCTTTATAAAAAAATTTAAAAAGTTAAGGACGGTCAAGCTCTTCAGCTCAGAATGCCGTCAGCCTTGCCCCTGGCCAGTCCTGGGCTAGAGCAGAGGACAGCCAGGGGGTAAAGATGAGGAAGGAGAAGGAGTAACGGGGTGTCCCCAGTGGTGTCCCCAAGGGGAGTCAGTGGTGGGAACCTGGCAGTTTGCCCCTCACTGATCCTGAGGGAGAATTCCGAGTCAGGCCCAGAAAGGAGGGGTGGGAAGCTGTCTTTGCTGATAGCTGGGAGACAGATCAACCCCGAGACGGGCTGTGGGAGATGGGGACCTCACCTCGCTTCTCCGGGAGCCCCTCTGGTGTATTCTCTCCAACACCCCCCCAAATTCCTTGACTACTTACTTAACTTATTTATTTTCTTTTTTTTATTATAAGGCTTTATTTATTTATTCGACAGAGAGAGAGAGATCACAAGTAGGCAGAGAGGCAGGCAGAGAGAGGGGGAAGCAGGCTCCCTGCTGAGCAGAGAGCCCGATGTGGGGCTGGATCCCAGGACCCTGAGACCATGACCTGAGCTGAAGGCAGAGGCTTTAACCCACTGAGCCACCCAGGCGCCCCGACTTATTTGTTTTCTTAAGTAGGCTCCACGCCCAGTGTGGAGCCCAACGTGGGTCTTGAACTCACAGCCCTGAGATCGAGACCTGAGCCAAAACCAAGAGTCGGATGCTCAACTGACTGAGCCCCCCAGGTGCCCCAGGATTTCTTTCCTGTTTAAGGCTGAATGATATTCCAAAATTCCTTGACTTTTCCAACCCATAATCTTAAAACTTGCTCTGAGGAGCCTGACTGGCTCAGTCGGTAGAGCGTGCAACTCTTGGTCTCTGGGTTGTGAGTTTGAGCTCCACGTGGGGTGTAGAGATTACCCAAAAAATAAAATCTTTAAAAACAAAAAAACCTTCCTCTAACCTGGTAGGAGAAAGGTAAGGGTCGTCACCAATTGTAAACCCAAACTTGTCCCTACGTTACTTCACATCCTCCTGTTGGGGATCAGAAGAGGTCCCCTGGGACTCTTTTTGGAGGCAGAATGCAGTTGACTCTCTTAGTCACGACCCTCCAGGGCTGCCTCTGCCATCTTCCAGAACATTCTCTCTCTGGTCCACCGTGTTCCTTTGGGTCACAAGAGGCCACGCCTGCTTTGGCTCAGGGCATCCCCTCTGGGCTACTCCCTGGGTCCCAGATCCTCTTCTTCCAAATCCCCTCCTGGCTGATTCCTGTGCACAGTCAGGTGTCACTTACTCTCCTCCTCAAAAGGCTTTCCTGACCATTTGTAAGGTGTTGCTCCCCTCCCGTCACAGGATCTGCTCTCATTTTCCTCTGAGCCGTGGTCAGGCTGTCCCCAGGCTGGAGAGCTCCCGAGAACCAGCAGCGGGCTGGGGTTCTTCCTGCCATCGTAGGCCCGCATGTAGACAGGAGCTGGGTGCAGGGGAAGCTCAGAGACGCTTTGTCAAACAGGAACACAGGGAGACACAAGAGGTTGATGGCACCCATCTGCTACCCCAGAAATAGAAAGACCCACTTGGTGCAACATTTCAGAATACTAGGGATAAAGATCCTGAACATTCTTGGAGTTGGAGGGAGTTGTGTACAGAAGACTGGAAGTCGGAGCCTCATCAAATCCTCAGAATCATCGAGGTAAATGGTGAGACAATGAATCCAGCGCTCCACATCCAACCAAATGGTTATTTACGTGTGAGGACAGAAAAACGCATTCAGAGACATTGAAGATCTCACAAAATCCACTGCTCTTGGGGCGCCTGGGTGGCTCAGTCGTTAAGCCTCTGTCTTCAGCTCAGGTCATGATCCCAGAGCCCTGGGATCGAGCCCCGCATCGGGCTCTCTGCTCGGCAGGAGGCCTGCTTCTCCCGCTACCATTCCCTCTGCTTGTGTTCCCTCTATCGCTGTGTTTCTCGCTGTCAAATAAATAAAATCTTCAAAAAAAAAAAAAAATCCACTGCTCTTGTTTTCTCCCCTACGGAGCTGCTGGCACATGTGTTCCACCCAACGGATGAACCAGGCCATGGGAGGTCACGCTTCAGAGAGACAGCTGTGTGGTCCCAGGGACACGCGTGGCGGACGGGGTGGCGGACGGGCGTGTGACAGAGTAGCTAGCAGGCGTGACCAACAGGTGTGAATGACATGGGTGGCTGACAGGTGGGATTGTAGACAAAGAGCACCGGAAACATTGGGAGACATTTCATAGGGTGACTGGAGGTAAAAAACTGGAAATTTGAAAGAAAAAGAAATACATTAAAAATTAGACAGTTATTGGGGCGCCTGGGGGGCTCAGTCGGTTAAGCATCCAACTCCTGGTTTTGGCTCAGGTCATGATCTTGGGGTCCTGGGATCGAGCCCTGCCTGGGGCTCTGAGTTCTGTGCAGGGTCTGCTTAAGATTCTCTCTCCCTCTGCCCCTCACCCTACTCATACTCTCTCTCTCTCTCTCTCTCAAATAAAATAAATAAAATCTTTTAAAGATTACACAATTATTATTTTTAAAGTCAGCTCTACATCCAATGTGCGGCTTGAACTCATGACTCTGAGATCAAGAGTCAAATGTTCAACCAACTAAGCCAGCCAGGTGCCCCGAAAATTAGACAGATATTAACTTCTGGGAAAAGATTATATAAGAAAGGAAATACCATCACAGTATAGATTTATTGCAGTGTCCAGTATGATAGCCATGAGACACAAGTGGCTATTTAAATTTTAATTAATTAGATTAAATATGATTCAGTTCCGCCGCTGCACTGGCCACGGAAGCTCATAGCCGCATACGTCGAGTGCTTTCTGTATTAGTTCAGACAGAACATTTTCATCATCGCAGAAAGTTCTGTTGGACAGAACGCTAGCACAGAACGTGGGTCAGCAGAGGAAAGTATTTACATGGTCAGGATGATGAGAGCGGTAAGTGCGGATGCACTAGAAAGTTGAGACATATCGGCACCTGGGGGGCTCAGTGGGTTAAGCGTCTGCCTTTGGCTCCGGTCACGATCCCAGATGGAGGAAGGGATGGAGTCAGTTTCCCTGCTCCGAGGGGGAGTCTGCTCCTCCCCCCAGCCCTGCTCATGCGCGCGTGCACATGCTCTCTCTCTCTCGCTCTCTCTCTATCAAATAAATAAATAAAATATTTTTTAAAATTGTGATAAATCTGTCCTGGGAGGATGGAGGAGGGCAAGGGGCACGGGAGCTACTGTCCTCATCGACAGCATCCTGTCATCTAAAGAAACCAAGTGCTGAAGACCGACAGATGGAGGGCTGGCCGATAATGCATATTATATAGAAATCAGCAGGGAAATAACCAGAATAAGCAACTAAAAGAATTGAAAGTGGCCACCCCTGAGGATTGACAGTAGGGTAAGTAGAGACCGGATTAAAATCTTTTTTATGTATACAAAAAGCTGTACATATTTAATGCATATAACTTGATGAGTTTGGACATGAGCACGGAACCGTCACCACAGTCTACTCCATAAACCTACCCGTCACATCAAAAGCTGTCTCCCATCTCCTTATAGTAATAATTATCATTGTTATTTTTTTTGGGTAATAAGAACATTTAAAAGATCTACTCTGTTAGCAAATTTTCGAGCGTAGAAGAGAGAATTGCTTGCTCTGGGCATTACCTGTATGGTAGCTCTCGAAGCTTCTCCACATCAGGGGACTGAACTGTGTATTAATTGCTCCCCAAGTCCCCCTCCTCCGGTCCTTGGCGCCCACCCTTCCACTCTCTCCTTCTGTGACAGGTTTTGTTTGTTTGGTTGGTTTTGTTCGGTGTAAAAAGTCTGAAGTCAGTGCTTCTGTAAAGAGACCGAAGACGCTGTCGACATGAGCACAAGTTGTAACATTTCACAGCTTCTCAGAGAATGTCAACAATGACAACAAACACGCCCGCTACAGTCAGTAATCACATTTTAGAAGCATTTGCAACCATTTTTAAAGGAATGCTTGTAACATCGTCCTATCCTTCTACGGGTTTGACTGAATAGAGGGACGCCCGGGGGGCTCCGTCGGTGAAGCGCCTGACTTTGGCTCAGGTCATGATCTCAGGGTCCTGGAATCAAGTCCCACATTGGGCTCCCTGCTCAGCAGGGAGCCTGCTTCTCCGTCTGACCCTCCCCCTCCTTGTGCTTTCTCACACTCTCTCAAGTAAATAAACAAAATCTTTAAAAAAAAAAAAAAAGGAAGGAAGGAAGCTATCACAGATGGCAAGAGTCGTGCCAGACGGGCGTGGGATCTGGGCAGCCCGAGCGTCTGCAGGAACGATGACTACAGGGAGTTAAGTACATCAACGCTATTTTCACTGACACTTTGAAAACCTTTGCTGTTACCCAGTTTGTAAAGGGCACCACCCTCCGCAAGATGGCTCTGGCTTCAGACACTAATTGGAAGTTTGGGGTCCCTGGGGCTATGCTCACTTCCGACCAGCTGGCTACAAATTCTGGACCACCCTCAGGTTCGATAATTTAGACTAAATTAAAAAGTCTAGAAAGACTCGTGGAACCCAGGAAAGAGCTATACTTAAGGTTACAGCTTTGTGATAAAGGATAGAAATCAGAACCAGCCAAAGGACGAGGGCGAGGTCTGGGCACATCCCAAAGGCTGTTTCCTTGCTCTTAGGGATGCGTGACCCTCCCAGCATCCAAGTGTGACTATACTCAGAGACTATTGCTGGTTCTTAAATCTCCAGCTCCCCTACCCCTGAGGAAGTGGTGGGTCTCCCCTGGAGCCTCCCCCACCAAAACCGCATTAGTATAAACCATCAGGTGTGGTCTCCGTGAAGAACAGGCACTCGCCCATCACGTGGAGCCACGACAGTTTAGAGCACACCTCTAAGGGACAGGGGCCAAGGCCAGCTGAATTCTTTAGGACACAGATGGCCCTTTGGAGCGTGCTCAGAGACAATGCATTGTTTTCAAAGCTGGTAGGTAAAGGTAAAGAGCCAATCGAGCATTTATCCCTCTTTTCCCTTTTTTGTTGTATCAGGTTACCAAATATCTATGGGAGGAAATTTATCTTAATAGGAGTTTGTCACTAGTGAAGGAAGAGGGAATGGATTGGAATTCAGGAGACAACAGGCAACCAGTGTGACCAGCCTCCTGTAACACAGGACGCCCCCCCCAAGCACAGGACCCCCTCCTCCCAGAAGCGGTCCTCCAACAATGGCACCTGAAGCTGCCCAGGCTGGTTCCCTCCCCACCGCAGGGGAGCATTTTGTCAAACAGGCACCAAGGACCTGGTGTCTTCGGAAATGAGTTGTTGAGAAAGAAAGAAGCAGCGGGGGAATCTAGAGGTTAAAATAAATTTTGGAGACACCAACAAATAGCGACCTATGAACATTATTTGAATCCTGACTCGAACAAAGTAAAAAATTACGAGACAATCAGGAAATCCAAACACTACCCGGATATCTGATGCATTAAAACTAATTAGTTTTCATTTCTTTGGGTTTAGAAAAAGAGCAGTCTTGGGTTTCAACAATACATCAATATGGAAGAAGTCCATATTTGGGGATTAGCCTCAAAATGACCTGGGGCTGGGAAGAGGGTCCGTGTCCACCGAGGAAACGCGATCAGTTATGAGTTAGAAACTGTTGAAACTCACTGATTGATCTGTGAGGGTTTAGGATCCTTGGCACCCTACTTTCTAGCGTGTTTAGAATTTTCTCTGGTAAGAAGCTCTAAAAATGTCCGTGGTGTTACCCGGGCTGCTGAAGAAGTCCACTGCTCCTCATTTCCAGACCAGCAGCTGAGGCGGGGGCTGCAGGGGCCCCGAGGACCAGACAGGGGCCCCGCCTGACAGGAAGTGGTCCCTGGGCCAAGTGCAGCAATCGGGGCCCCGGGGCACCGTGGGGGCTCCTGTAAAGAGGGCAAGGACTCCGGGAGGAGGGCGACAGGCGGCCGCTTGGCCCAATTCTGGGTGTGCTCCACGAAATGTCCTCCCAGTCCTGAAGTGTAAGGGAAAAGGTTCTCTTTGAAACATGATTGAGATAATTTTAGGATAATAAACAAGGTGTCGTGATTTTAATGTAAAGAATGAGAATTGGAAATTACATCCACTGGGGTGATTTTCTTGACTTCTCTGAGTTCAAATTTTTTAATCTGTAAAATGAGAGGGTTGGACAAGATCCACGGCTATATCAATCTTTGTGCAAGTTAATATTGATCTACTTAATATCTGTGTGTCAATCTTTGCACCTCAAAAATACATTAAACATTTTAAAGTAATCACATTTCCTCGGGAAAAATATCATCATAAAACTACTTACCAAATTTAATTAGAAAGGTGAGCTACACGTGGATTACGAGGGCTGGTTTCCTAGTGCGATAAGGAGAGCGTGGACATAACGTTTTTCGTGTAGAAATGACTGTAAAAGCCAGATTCCAGGATATATGAGGCTGTTATTGTTGATTTTTAAGTTTAACTTTGTATCGCACGTCAATTCTATAACTTTTAAATGACAAAGTCCCGGGCTGTACGCTCTTAAGTAGATTGTGAATCCGATCACCACTTCCGATTTCAGGAGGGAAACGTCCATGCTTGGGAGGCCTGATTTTGCTCTCCCCTGAGCCAGCAGCCGGATTATTCTCTGAGAACTTACCGTGGGTGGCAAAGCGACCAAATCAGCCTTTCTTCACGCGCAGCTAGATTTCAGGTTCCCTTCCTGTGGCTGTGATTTTTGCCATCAGAGAGGGAAATTTAGCCTTGGAAGTTCAGTTTTATTCCGCTCCCAGGTATTGTGCCCAATGGAATTGAAAGTGGGGACTCAGACATGCTTGTGTCCCGGTGGTCATAACCGCCGGTTGTTTGCCACAGCCAGGAGCTAGAATAGTTAAAGTCACGACAGCTGAAACTTGGAAACAATCCAGCGTCCACCAATGGAAGAATGGATCACCTAAAAGGGGTATGTCATACGCTGGAAAAGGACCAGCCTTGAAAAGGAAGGAAATTCCGACACCTGCTGCCGCATGGGTGCAGCTTCAGGGCACAGGCAGAGTCACAAAGGACAGATACGGCACCGTTCCACTCCCTTGGGGCCCCGAGAGCCATCAGATCCTTGAAGACAGAGAGTAGAGGGTAGGGAGGGGGTGGGTGGGAGTTAGTGTTTCCAGTTTCGGTTTAGGAAGATGGAAAGTCGTGACGGTCGCACCACAGTGTGCATGTGCTCAGTGACACAGAACCGTGCCCTTGAAAATGGTTAAAATGGGTAGGTTGGCTGGCTCCATCAGACGGGCGAGCAGGTCTGGATCTCGGGTGGTGAGATCGAGCCCCACGTTGGGTGTAGGAATTACTTAAACAAATTCATATTTGAAATAAAAAAATCAATCAGTCAATCAAATGGTAAATTTTATGTTGTGGGTATTTTTACCACTATTAAAAAATTCCCCAGTGGGAAAAAAAGTTGTTAGGTTTAGTTCCCTCCTTAGACTCCACCCCTGGACTGGAGGGGGTGTGGCAAAGTCCTGAAGGAGGGACTGGGAAGGTTTCTGGGGCCTTTTTCAGAAAAGGGACTGCCGCATTTGCGTTAACCTCTGCTCGAAACACGGAGATACAGGTTCCCTCAAATTTCACAGAGGTTGTGCTGTGACATTGGACAGCTGGTTACTAAGGATTTTCTGGCTTTTAAATTAGATTATAGTGGCAGGGAGAATTTCCGATAGAATCCCTTCTTTTGTAGGAGACTCTGGTCGGTCCGTAGCCTGCTAGTCAGGAATGTGTTTGCTCCAGGGGGTAAGATCCTGAGATGGAGCGTTTTCAGGGATGCGAGATGGGGGAGGCTCTGGGCACCTGAAAGAGGAGAGGGAGCGAGAACCCACAGTCCCGGGCTCAGTAGCAGGCAGCACCCCGCGCGGCGAGACAGGCCCAAAGAGGGCTGGAGGAGCCACGGGAGGAAGGTGACAGATGCACCGGGCAACCTGCCGGTGGCCCCAGGGAGTCCGACTTGAGCGGAGAAGCAGCGGGTGGGAGGACGCGGCCGATGGACCCCACTGGCGGGGCAAAGCGGTGTGCGATCCAGGTCCATTTCTGGGCAAGATCCTCGGAACCCGGAGGTGCCAGGTTTGAATGGGGCTCTCCGGACATTTTCTCCCCCGAGGTTCCCTGGCTCTCTGGCCTCCGTGGGGCGGAGAAGGCTGGGGAAGGGCTTGTTCACAAGCCCTGAGCTCCCTTCCCCACTTTCGAGGGACGCCAAAGAGGACACTGGCCACACCGCCATGAAGGCACAGGTCTAGACCTAGACGGTGTCTTAAGGGAAAGAAACTGGGTAAAACATTGCCATAGTTCAGTTCGTGAGCAAGCAGGACACGAAGGGGATGGAAGTCAGGTGACCGGCCCCAGCCCAGGGGGCCCCCGTCCACTCCGGGCCGCTCTCTGATGCGTCTTTTCACAGAAGTCCTTTCCCATCAAATGACGTTAAAGATTTGCCACAGCTCAGTGTAACGTCTGCTCCTCAACGGGATTCTGACCCAGGAAGAAAGGGCCAGCTTACCCAGGAATGTTCCCGCAGGTAACTCCAGGTACGCGCCGCGGAGCGCAAGCAGCCGAAAGCGAGCGACTGGTGCGTTTGGGGTGCGCAGTTCTGCTGCCTGGAAAGGGGATTTTCCCGCAAGGTTCGGATTTTTTCCGGAAGACTTTAAAAAGTTAAAACCAATCCAACTCATTCAGCCACTGTCTGCGAGGGCGGACCTGGGCGGGGGGGTAGGGGATGGGGGGGTAGCCTTCCTTCATCGGCCCGCAGGGACCTGCAAGGTGGGGATGGAGCAGAACATTCATTAAAGGCAGTTACGCAAACGACGGTCGTAAAGGTAAAGGCTCAGGTTCTTGCGTGTCCAGCCAGGCTGTGGGGTGAAGCCGAGCACAGCGCAGGCCTCTTGCAAGGCCCCTGGTGGGGCACCGCAGCCCCTTCCCGGTCCCTGGCCATGTGAAGACCCTGGGCCCCTCACACGCAGCAGACACACACGGTGCTCCGGCCCTGGGCCCCTCACACACAGCACACACGCGGTGCTCCGGCCCTGGGCCCCTCACACACAGCACACACACGGTGCTCCGGCCCTGGGCCCCTCACACGCAGCAGACACACGCGGTGCTCCGGCCCTGGGCCC
>CM053614.1:529277-585468 GCA_028646535.1 Procyon lotor
TTGATCCTGAGAGCACGTTGGCGCTTCTCCAGTTAGGTCCTCAGGCTGCTGGGGAATAGGAAATAAGGACAGTGTAGTAGCTTTTGCATAAATGGGGTTAATTTAAATAACTGAGGCTCGAGAAGAGATGATTCTTGTATTTGATGTTCAGTGATCTTTTAGGAAACGATTAAGAAGAGGCTGCCTTTTCTGTTTGCTCAAAAGGCGCCCCTCCGTGAGATGATGTAGATGGGCGTCACGGAAGGAGCTCAGGCTCCGGGGGCAGCCCACCCCCCTGCTGCTCTTGTCACCCGCTAACTCGTTCGTCCCTCACACCGCTCAGTGGCCCCGAACCGAAAGTTCACCATCGTCTCCCTCCCGTCCACCCGGCCAGGAGGCAGCTCTGAGCCAGAAGTAATTTCTCAGGTTCTCCTCCGATCCCTCCTGACTCTTGGATGTTTGCTCAGACACAGGCCGAGTCCGCTTCCTCCCCGGCCCTGCTACCTAGTGCTCTCCCTCTGCTGGGATGTTTGCCCACCTTGTCATCCTGCTGAATGCGTCCTTCCCGGTTGCCTTTCAAATCTGCCTTTTCTTCTGAGCATTCTCTTAGTTGCCAAGGCAGACTGCGTCTTCTTTCCCCATGCGTGTACCCGGCGCGTGCCTCTGTGCACAGGGGTGGGGACTGTGTCCTCGTGCCTGCGTCCAGGGCTTGTCCGGTGCAAGGTGTGGACTCAGCAAACAGGCTGCTGCTTTCTCCCACCAGACCACGAACTCCCTGGGAGCACAAGCCTCACTTCTTAGACAATCTCTAGTGCTCGGGCCCCTGGGGGGCTCAGTGGGTTAAAGCCTCTGCCTTCGGCTCAGGTCACAATCTCAGGGTCCTGGGATCGAGCCCCAAGTCAGGCTCCCTGCTCGGCGGGGAGCCTCCTTCTCCCGTCCTACTCCCCCTGCTTGTGTTCCCTCTCTCGCTGTGTCTCTGTCAAATGAATAAATAAAGTCTTATACTATACAATAAAATCTCTAGTGCCTGGCGTGATACATGATTCACTAAGTGCACCTCCTGTGCCCCGTTTGAATGTCTCCTGAATGGATCTGTTCTTCTAGACGAGGCGGCTCCGGGTCTGCCCTGGAATTTGCTTACATGTTTAGGGCTGCGTATTGATAATTTACATCACGTGTGGACATCGATTATGAACTCTGTCACACTTGTCTTTGTGCTGGGCTGGCTTTTCAGGGCAGCCTTTGTGTCCTGATCTTTTTGATTGCTTAGTTTGCCTTTTCTAGACATTCTGTGTCCCATGGTTCTCAACACCACCTGCTCCTCATGCTTTCTTGTCAAATTTTGAAGATCAAAGAATTTTTTTAATTTCTCAAAACATAAAATGATAATTAATGTTCTTTTTCAAAGTACATCGCATACTGCTCAGTGGGTTAAGCTCTAGCCCATCCGAATTCAGATCCTGGATCTACTACCACTTTCAAACCTCACTTTCTGCATCTGTAGACAGGAAAAATAATAGTACTTACTTCAGAGGCTCGTTTTGAGGAGTATGTAAATTACCCAAAGGCATGGGCTTAGAATACTGCTTAGTGTGTGGACAGAAGCCTTCAGTCCCTGTTAGTTTTCTGTGTGTGGCACACGTGGCCTTTCCCTTCTGGGCTGTAGACTGTTGGTAGTCACTGCTGTTGCCGGCCTTGCAGTCGCCTTTGCGGTGCCTGGTTTGATGTGGGGGACCCTGTGACCTCTCCCCGTGGACTGTTTTCTTTTGTCTACGGAATATGAAAGGGGCATGAGTAGTCTTTGACAGGCCTTCTTAGCATTTTGAAAAATACGGTTTTATTGTTGAAATTACCTATTAGGGTCTGTGTGTGTGTGACCATTATTTTGGATTGGCTTGCTATACTTGAGTTTTTTGGAATGAACTTGTCTTTGAAGTAGGAAACGTTAGAGCGCTTGAGCACAGGCGAGAGAAGGGACCTTCGCCTTTGTGTGATGTCCCGTGCCCGGAATTCCGGTCTATAGGTGATCAGAAGGGAAGAACATTCACCCTCAGCAGACCCAGCCGCGGCTCCTGCCCTACCGCGAGCTTCAGGCTTGAGATAGAACTTCTAAGAAATTCCAGTGTTCAATTAGAACCTAATTGTGCTTTTTGATACTCAATATCTAATTTAATTTTTAAAATACCGCAGTGTAGGTACTGTGTGGCCGGTATCCAGAAGTGCTCTTCACCCTTAGTCAGGGTTACTCCTTGTAGACGGCAGCGTTGGACGGAAAGGACAGGCTCGTTCAGTCATTTCAGACGCGCGTGTTGAATACCCGCCCGTGCCGGCGGTTGAAGCAAGTGAGAGCCCAGCGCGGCCCGGGGAGCGTGAGGCCCTCGAGCCTCTGGGCCTGTAGACCTGCGAGGCCTAGGGGCTGATCTGTGTGCGGAGTTAGCCTAGTGGCTATTGTGCCAGCATGGGCCATGTTTTTAAGGTAAAATGTTGGTTTGTTGAATTTCAAACTTTGTTTTATTCACTTAGCCAACGTATCAAACACCATTCATTTCTGATGTGGCGTTCGGTGATTTATCAGTCGCCCCAGTGCTCAGTGCTCGTCACGTGCCCTCCTTCATGCCCATCCCCCAGGGACCCCATCCCCCACTCTAATTTCAGACTTAAGTGTGTGCGTTTTTTTAAACATTCTTTTTTTTTTTTTTAACATTTTATTTATTTATTTGACACAGAGATATTGCAAGCAGGCAGAGGCAGGCGGGGGAGGGGGGGAAGCAGGCTCCCTGCTGAGCAGAGAGCCCGATGCGGGGCTCGATCCCAGGACCCTGAGATCATGACCTGAGCCGAAGGCAGAGGCTTTAACCCACTGAGCCACCCAGGTGCCCCTGAAGTGTATTTTTTCATAATTGTAACAGTGCATGCTATTTTAAGGCATCTTAGCTTTTTAGCTATAACCAAATAATAATAAATCTGGACAAATGGAGATAGAAGGAAAAGAAATTATAGACACAAACATATCAATTCTATTCGTAAGTAAGGATAATGGCTAGAAACTTTTATCTAGAAGCTTTCTCTAATTCTATCATAACTTTGCACTTTTTACTTTAAATTTTTCATTCGTTCTCCTTTTAATTAATTAAAATTTAAAATAAAATATATTTCTGACTTTGGTCATGTAGATAAATGCTTTTTATTTGAAATTCAAGAAATGAAATTATAGTGGAAAATATCTGGAGTATATTTTCTGGAGGAAATATCTGAAGGAAAATTTCTCTTTTCCTTCCTATTCTCTTTCTTTCTTTCTTTCTTTTTTTTTTCTTTAAAGATTTTATTTATTTGGCAGAGAGAGATCACAAGTAGGCAGAGAAGCAGGTAGAGAGAGAGAGGGAAGCAGGCTCCCCGCCGAGCGGAGAGCCTGATGTGGGGCTCGATCCCAGGACCCTGAGATCATGACCTGAGCCAAAGGCAGAGGCTTAACCCACTGAGCCACCCAGGTGCCCCCTCTTTCTTTTTTAAAGTAAGCTCTGTGCCCCGCCTGGGGCTCCAACTCATGACCCTGAGATCAAGAGTAGTAGTAGTATGTTCCATTGACTGAGCCAGGCAGGTGCCCCGGATTTATTTCTTTGGCTTTAAGTTTTGTCAGTGAGAAACTTTTCATTCTGCACCCTTTTGATTGACATATCAATGTATAATTTTAAATTGGCTTAATTACTTGCCTTCTGACACTATTTTGATATAAGTTTGTTTTTGTTAAGAGATCTATGTTTATTCATTTTTATAATGATTCATATAAAATGTCTTGGACTGTTCATTTTATTTTGGATTACATTTGTAAAAATAAAATGCCCATACACTATAGACTGGAACAGTTCTGGGGGAAGGAGTTATCTTTAAATTTTTTTTTTTTTTTTTTTTTAAGATTTTATTTATTTGACAGAGAGAGACACAGCAAGAGAGGGAACACAAGCAGAGGGAGTGGTAGCGGGAGAAGCAGGCTTCCTGCCGAGCAAAGAGCCCGATGCGGGGCTCGATCCCAGGAATCTGTGATCATGACCTGAGCCAAAGGCAGACACTTAACGACTGAGCCACACAGGCGCCCCTTTAAATATTTTTATTTTATTTGAAATGTTTAATTTTCCCATTTATTACTGCGATTCCTTCTATATGCCAAGTAACTTTCTTCAAAATTTAGTTTTATGATAAAAAGAGAATCTTTTAAAATAACTAATAGTAGCTTTTATTTATTTTTTTAAGATTTTATTTATTTATGTGACAGAAGGAGCACAAGCAGGCAGAGTAGCAGGCAGAGGGAAAAGGAGAAGCAGGCTCCCCGCTGAGCAAGAAGCCTGACGCAGGACTCCATCCCAGGGCCTTGGGCTCATGACCTGTCGCTTAACCAACTGAACCAACAGATGACCTGAAAAGATAATTTTTTAAAATTCAGTAACAATATTGAATTTTGTTTCATCAGAAATTTTGTTGAGAGAATTGTAGGCTCATGTGCAGCTGTTAGAAATACAGAAAGATCCCATGTTTACATTGCCTGATTTCGCCCTGGGGGGGTTATATTTTGCAAAACTGTAGTATAATACAACCACGATATTGGCATGGATATAATGGACTGATATTATTCAGATATTCCCGGTTTTATTTGAAATCTTTTGTGTGTGTGAAGAAATGAGATTTTGTTCTTAGAAAACTACTGAAATACTAACTTTAGTTAGGTTTGTGATATGGTGGGGGGTCGTTTAACCTCTTGTGCCTCAGGTTTCTCATTAAGTCAGAATGTTTGTGTGATCTTTATAATCCTTTTTCTGTGAAGACATTCTGCAATTTTTGTTTGAGAATATTTTAGAATTTGAAATTAAAGCCTTCTTTATGTTTTCTCTTTTTGTGTTTAGGAAGAAAAGGCTTCTCTTTTACATCGAACTCAGGAAGAAAGAAGAAAGAGAGAGGTAAAAATAGTTTTGTAATAGTCTCTTTAAATAAGCATTTTTCCATAACATTTAAATGAGTCTGTCGTAATGTGTATAGATAGATGTATGTTACATGTGACATAACATGTATTTTTATGTATATTAACCCTGAGAAGCTTTTCTGGATTTTTTGGATTTTTATGGTAAGTAATTTATTCTGGAAACAGTGTGGAAAAGATGGACTAAGAGAGCAGTTTCCAGAATAGAGGGGGAGAGTAGCCTTTTATAAAGTTCACTTGCTTGCTTATGATAATTGTTTCCAGAAGATCTAGAAAGACTTAGTATATCATGTTCATGTTTTGCCAAGCAAAACAAGAAAACTCACTGATAAGGTAAATATCTTAATTATTTGTATAGAAGATAAATCAACAAATGGAGCTAGTGACATTTGTGGTTTTATTTTTTTTTGTTTAATATATTCTTTGTTTTACATTTCATCTCACTGGTGATAGTTTCTCAACATTACTTTGTTTTGTTAATCAGCAATTATGTTATTTTGTGGCCTACTTTTCCAGATTTTTGTTTTGTTTTCTAATCATTCATTCGACGTTCCAGGTACTGTTCTGCTTGCTGGGCGTATAGATAGTGAATAAGACAGATAATGTTCTTGCTGGGTTCTAGAGCACAGACGTGCTACGTGCTGTGAGGGCAGTGGAGCAAGGTGATAGTCGGAAGGCTGTTCAGGGAAGGACTCTGAGCTGATTAGAGTTGAGCTGATAACTGAAGGATGAAAGAGAAGCTGGAGTTAGAGCATTCTTGGTGACGGAAACAGCAAATACAAAGAGGTTTAGGCAGGGTTTCTCAGCCTCCTTGCTGTTGACATTTTGGACCAGACTGTTCTTTGTTGTGGGGGCTTATCCTGTACGCTGAAGGGTGTTTAGCAGCATCCCTGGCCTCTGCTCTGTCCACGAGATGCCACAGCACCCCTGCCCTCTAGCCGACATGACCAGAAACACCTCCAGAAATTACCAGGTGTTCCCTGGGTGGTGTCATTGCGTCGGTTGAAAGTGACTGCTCTGATGAGGGGTGTGGTTGGTGTCTTTTGTCTTTTCTGGGAAATCCTCAGCTCTCATCTCTAGAGTAGTGTTTCTGCTCCATTCTTCCTCTCCTCTTCTTGGACTCAAATTACACATGTATTTAACCTCTGTGTTGTGTCATATGTCTCTCTTATACGCTTCCATATATTTATCCTTTTGAATATTTCTGCTTTGGTTGGGATATTTTCTTCTGACCTAACTTCTAATTTACAGATTATCTCTTTACCAGTGTCTAATTGTTAGCATATCCATTGACTTCCGAATTTCAGATTTTATTTCAGTTCTAGAATTGTCTTTGATTGTTTTATTTCCCAGTTCTGTCTTTTAATTTCATGAATATAATTATAGATTATTAAAGATAATATTTAAACTCCAGTTTTGGGTCACCTATGGGTTTGTTTCTATTGTTTGTCCTCTTGATTTTTAGTTCTTGTCTTTTCCCTGGTTATTTTAGTTATTTTAGTTGAATACTGAGAGTTTATATGGCAAAACAAAAAGGCAAAAGAGCTCTCTTTTTGGAGGAGGAATGAATAGAAGTAAATGTTTTGAAAACTCATGAGACCATATAAGGGTTTGGTTGTTTGTTTGTTTGTTTTAAAGATTTTACTTATTTATTTGACAGAGAGAGATCACAAGTAGGCAGAGAGGCAGGCAGAGAGAGAAGGGGAAGCAGGCTCCCCGCTGGGCAGAGAGCCCGATGCGGGGCTTGATCCCAGGACCCTGAGATCATGACCTGAGCCCAAGGCAGAGGCTCTAACCCACTGAGCCCCCCAGGCGCCCCCATATATGGGATTTTAATGAAATGCTCTTAGAATCGTCATTGTAATGAATAGATTCCCGAACTAGGTTTAAGCTCAGGGGTTCCTTTGCTTTAAGCACTGAAGCTCAGAGAGTACACTTGCGTGACCCGGTTGTTGTTCTGCCGCCCTAGGATTGTGTGTGCGCATATGTGCCTTTCAAGCCTGGCAGGTGACATTCACAGAAGACAGGACACGGTGTCATGGGGTAGGATGAGTGCAGGTTTCAGTGTTGCACTTGGCTTTGAGTTCTGACTCTCTTGCATCTTCCAGTGACTGTGCTGTGTCTCTCTTAGGGACGGCAGACTGGGAGCTGCATCGGTTACAACGATGTGAAGAATAAATATTTCTGCTAGGTCACTGAAAATTTTAAAGACGGTCTTAACCAGAACTGGAATTTTCTGCTTTGAAAAGTGGCTTTTAAAATCGATATTTGGGTTGTCTGTATTCTTTTTATTTTTAAAACTGTAACTGTTATAAGTTATGAGGCTTACTGTGCTGGTGGGATTGTGAAATGATGGGCCCCTTTGGAAAACAGTCTGGCAGTTTCTCAAATGTCACTCCACTCCTAGGCACACACTCAAGAGAAACGAAAACCTGTGTCCGCACAAAACTTTTATGTGAATGTCCGCAACAGCGTTAGTCATAGTAGCCCAAAGTGGAAACAGCCCAAATGTCTCTCAGGTAGTAAATGGATAAACAAAATGTGAGACATCCATGTGGTGAAATAATAATTGGCCATAAAAAGTAGTACAGTATTGGTAAGTGACACAGCATGGATGAACTTAGAAAATACCGTGCCAAGTGAGAAAAGTCAGACACAAAAGGCCACATAGGATTATTATTATAGGATTCCATTATAAGAAATGTCCAGAATAGGCATTCCTATACAGACAGAAATTTGACTGGTGCTTGCCGGGGATGGGGGGCCAGGGCAGGGGTTAAGGAATGAGTGCTAATGGGTGCGGGCTTTGGAGCCGGTGATGAAAGTATAAATTAGATGTGGTGACACTTGAATTTTGAATATTTTAAAAATTGGTAAATGGTACACTTAAAAGAGTGAATTTTGTGGTCTGTAAATTCTATAGCTATTTGGTTGGGGATTTTTTTAAGTCTTTGCTAGCTAAGTATCATTTCACTGTGACCAATTATTCCTCCCTCCCTCCATTATGCAGGAGGAAAGGCGAAGATTGAAAAATGCAATAATTATACAGTCATTTATACGAGGCTACAGAGACCGGAAACAGCAAGTAAGTTTGCTTTTAAGCTGAGAAAGAATTAGGGTTGCTAGAGCTTATTTTAGATACGGCCTCTGAGTCTGAGAATTGGCATCCATTGTGGGTGTTTCAGTACACCTGTGCAGTGACTGTTAACGTTGATAACCGTGTTTTCCCCAATAATTAATTTTAGTAGTTTATATTTACATATTTATAGATTGGGGAGTTTTTAGATGAGTTTTAAATAATAAAATAGAAGCATGGGGTGCCGCTGAAGATGGACGTGCTGCCTTTGGGGTCTTGAAGGGTCTGCATTCCACGCCCAGTTTTCGGGGTTTCATTTCACCTTTCCGCGAGCACGCGGGCGGCACCCCAGACCAGGACAGCCTCCCCAGCCCCCCGCCGCCGTGTGGACTCCGGTGCACGGGCTCCCGCGGCTGCGCACCGGCCCGTCCCGCCTGACGCCGTCTGTCTTCCCTCCAGCACGCCATCCAGAGAAGTGCGTTCGATCGCTGCGCCAGCGCCTCGCAGTCGGGGGGCACTTTCTCCATCGCCAGTGGGCCCAACCTCACCCTCCTGGTGAGGCAGCTGCTGTTTTTCTACAAGCAGAATGAAGACTCCAAACGTTTGGTGAGCATCGACTACACTGCACTTAGCCTCGTTCATGTGTTTCCAGCGTGCTTTTTTTAATGGGGTCAGATAACCCTCCAGTGTGCGTTTGTGAAGCCAGATCCCTAGAGATACCCTTGTGTACCTTATGATTAGTATTGTATTTCTCATGTAGTTTTACCACAAATTGCTGACTTTTGCAAATGAACTGTTTTATTTCAGATTTAGATGAGCTTTAAGTGTACTTTTAGTAATAAATGTAGTGATTTAGCTTAATGCTGATGTGCTATTTTAAGATAGACCATCTAACACATGTGGTACATACGACAAAAGAAATCCTGGTTCAGATTTACGTTTTACCATGTTTTGGTTAAGTATCTATTTACCACTTAAGGAAATCTGGAGTGTCATCAGACTGTAACCGGTGAGCTGCTTATGGATTGAGGGTGACGTGTGTGTTTTGCCGTTTCAGGTATGGATGTATCAGAACTTAATCAAACACAGCTCTCTGTTTGTCCAGCAGTTGGACGGCTCTGAGAGACTTACGTGTTTATTTCAAATAAAGAGGTTGATGAGCCTCTGTTGCAGGTAAATGCCCTGAAGTCACTGGAGTTAAGGAGAGTCATTTGTGGGAGTTTAGGGTGACATTTGTCCAGTATGTGAATACTTTTTGTTGTGTTTTGTCTTTATAGGTTATTGCAAAACTGTAACGACGACAGTTGGAATGTTGCACTCCCGATGAGGATGCTGGAGGTGTTTTCGTCTGAGAACACTTACTTGCCTGTCTTACAGGACGCTAGCTACGTGGTGTCCGTCATTGAACAGATTTTGCACTACATGATTCAGAATGGTAGGTGGCAGCCGGCCCGGGGCTGTGCGTCGGCAGGCGCCTCGTGGGGCTCGCACCCTGGCTCCCGGCACCAGCAGTGACCTGCTACAGGGCACGACTCCGGAGGGGAGCGCCCTCTGGGGGCCCGAGTGCCGGCACCTGTCCTCCGCCCTCCCCACCCTAAGTGGGGTCCGCTCTTGAAAGTTTCTTGTGGCTCGAAAATGAAGCGAATGAAAGCTTGCTTGCAGCAGCCGTGGTGGGACCTTGGCCACGCGCGTCCGCGGCAGCCAGCCCTCCCGTAGCGGAGCCCAGCCTCGAGCTCGTGGGAGCGGTAGCGCCCCAAGAATGGGACACAAGTCAGTGGCTTAGCCGGTCCTGCCGCAGTTCAGCAGAACAGAGGGAGACACTGATCAGGAGTTTTCTTTCTGACTGGGTGTGAAAGCTTCCCTGCCTTGACACTCGTGGCCAAGGCTGCGTCGTGTAAGGTACAGTACCAAGATCCGAAAGTCCTCTGACGACGCGTTAGTGACTCTGAAATAGATAGGGTTTCTAGAAGTTTTGTGATGAATTAAGCAGTGTGAAACAACAATTTAAAAATTTGACCCCCCAGTAATCTCACAGCTAGGAAGTCAAGCACTTTGGGGCTTGGACTTCACAAGTACGAGCATTAAAAAGTATATGTTATTGGTCATAAGAAGGGCTGTAGGTGTTTCCGGAAGGCAGGAGTCACTGGTAAAACCATAAATAAATTGCCTTTTGTTTGCCAGAGGTAATGGATTAACCTAGGCTAAACTTGGCTAATTTAATCCTCAATACCAAAACTGTAAAAATTAAATATGTATGCATCTCAACCTTAGCATTTGTCTTCAGTTTAAAAAAAAAAAAATCAGACGGTGCCTGGGTGGCTCAGTCATTACGTGTCTGCCTTCGGCTCAGGTCACGATCCCAGCGTCCTGGGATCAAGCCCCGCATCCGGCTTCCTGCTCCGTGGGGAGTCCGCCTCTCTGTCCTCCTTCTGGCTGGTGTGTGCATATGTGTACGCGCTTTGTCTCTCTCTCTCTCTCAAATAAATAAAATCTTAAGAAAAAGGGGGGGGTGGAGAAACCTACTTAGTTTGTTGGAAAATTAAGAAACCAACTTAAAGTTAGTTGAAATTTGTGGGATTTGATTTTTTAAAAAATGAAGTAATGGTAATTAGAGATCATCCCTTGTATCGGTTGGTGTCTGATTGTGTATGTTGATTTAAGGCTGAGCAATCTGTGAGGATTTTTAGTTTTCTTCTTTTTCTAAAAGTGTAAAGAACATAACTAAGAAATGCATTATTTTGAATGTGTCTAGAAGTAGAAAGTGTGTCACAGTCTCGCAGTGAAACTGCCGCTTCTGGCACCTTCCATGGGGATGTGCAGTGATGCTGTCAGGGGAGGCCACGGCTCCGTGCGGTGTTCTGGCTCCTTGTGGTGCTCCCGCTCCCCACGGTGCTCCAGCTCCCCGTTACTGTTGGCGGTGCTCCCTGTGCTGTACCATCCGTCTCTGTGGCTGACCGACTTCTCGGGAAGTTTGTTCCTCTGAATTCTGTTCCGACGTTTCTCTGTCCTTAGGACTTTGTAGGATTGGCCCTGCTTACTGATTTTAGTCTGTGTTACCACACGGGTGTGCTGACTCCCCGAGTGCAGCTGAACGTCCTACTGAACTCAGTAGGTGGTGCTGCCGGGTAATCTGTCCGTACACACAGATTGATGTTGGCATATTAATGGTATAATATAAAATTTTCTTGGTGTGATATTTTTTAAAATTCTTGACATGTTCCCTATGCTGTCCTTTTTTTTTTAAACCTCCGTGACTGACTTATTTTATGGCTGGAAGTCGGTACCTCTTGATCCCGTTCACCCCTCTCGCCCCCGTCCATTTTCTCAGTCTCGTAGCTAAAGAGCTTCCAGGCTTCCCTGCTGAGTCCCACTGGTGATCTAAATCCATGAGGTCGGGTTGGAGTTACAGAGTAGGACCGACAACAGGCACTGAGGAGTCAGTGTTCAGTGGCCGTGACTCAATGTGGATTGTGGCGTCTGTCTGCTCAGGTGGGCGCCCCGAGTTGCGGGGTGACGATCGGATGGTGGACAGGGGTGGAAGCCGGCCCTGTGGTAGTGAAAGGTTTCACCTGAAGCAGAACAAAGGGGATAGAAATGTACTGAATCCACTGCAGGGAGCAGAGGCCGGACTGCCTGCCTCAAGCTGGTGGGCGGGGGTTGTTCATAAAGGGGGAAGGCCAGGAGGTCGGGGACAAATGGGATCTTCTCCCTTGTTAGTAATTCTGCCTCGTTGTCGGTGGCCCATTGGTCAGTTAGGGTCTATGGATAGTTTGAGGGTTTTATATTTGTACTGCTGGGCCTGTCTGTGTTCAGCCATGGCCTCGTGCCCTGATCGAGTTTCCCTTGCTCAAGCCTATTGCATAAAAGCGGCCTCTTCATAGATTTGTATAGGACTGTTTTCATAAAGTAAACCAAATGAATTGTGTATTTAATGTGCTCTACCAAATGCGTCTGGACGATAATGAGATGTTAACAAACGACACCTAAAGATTGTTCTTACCCCTTTATAGAAAGGGGGCAAATGTATTTAAAAGACTGTAGGATTTGGATCACTGGTGAGGCCAGAGTTGGTGTTTGCTGCACACCTCGCAAGCCCATCCGAAGCTCAGTAAGGTCAGAAAGGTTGCTGATTCAGCCTGAATTCCCTGGTGGTCTCCGAAGCCATCATTTCCTCTAAATGAGGAACGTAAGCCCTGGAGAAAAGGGTGCTGGGTGGCAGGTCGTGGCTCCTGGTCAGGAGATGAGGACAGATGAATCTGGAGGTGCTCTTCGTGAGCGGGAGAGCTCAGGGCCTGCCTAAGGCCACCCCGTTGTCCTAAGACAGGATGGTGTGAGAACCCGTGAGGATAACCATTGCGTTGGGTGCATCCGTGTGCTTACGTCCAGGAGCTCGATGTGTTCTTGCAAACCTCCAAACTAGTTAACTTTCATCACGATATATGGGCCTTTCTTGGATCCTGATTCAAGCAAACCAGTTAAATAAAATTGATAGCAAGAGGGAGTTGGAAACTTGAACAGACTAGATGCTTGTGATAGCAAGGAATTATTGTTAATTTATTTTAGCTGCCCTAGTGGTATTTTTAAGAAAAATAAAGTCGTTTGATGACAAACTGAAATGATTGTATTTTAGATTTGCTTCCCCATGAATGGAGGAGTGAGTGAAGGGCAGGTGAAGTGTGTGTACCATTTCAGGCTACTTCCGTATTTTACTTTCCCTTAATAAAGAAGTTGAAGGAGCTCCTGGCTGGCCGTTGGTGCAGCACGTGACTCTTGATCTCGGGGTCGTGAGTTCAGCTCCCACTTTGGGTGTAGAGATTACTTTAAAAATTAATCAACTTAAAAAGGGGGGCTATTGTCTGTTTAGTAACATTTGACAAAAAAGGAAAGTTGAAGAATTAAATTTGGACCCATGGACATTTATAAAATGCATTTAAAAATTGACACATTTTTTTCCTCATTGTGATTAAGATACCAAATTTTAAGTATGTGTTTTTCCTTCCTTTTAGGGTATTATAGATCTCTCTATTTGTTAATTAACAACAAGCTTCCATCAAGTATTGAATATTCTGATGTATCTCGAGTTCCTATAGCAAACATTTTGCTAGAGAATGTTCTGAAACCATTGCACTTTACTTACAACTCCTGTCCAGAAGGTGCGAGGTAAGAATGGGGTAGTTTACTGGTTCTGTAAGTTCACAGGTTCCATATCTAACAGTAACTTTTACATGGATGCTATTTTACATAAAGACTTCACATTTTAATTTATGATGTGACTCAGTTTAAAGAAAAAGTTTACTATTTCTGTTTGGCCTGTGCCCTGATATAAATGTATACTTCTGATGATCTGGTTATTTTCCTCTCTTCTAGTAGCTATTGAAAGATAAGAAAACATGGCAGAATTTTCTCGATCGGAAAGGCACAAAATCAGTTAATTTCAAGGCAGTTTAGTTGATATCGAATGCTGAACTTCCATTAATTTAGAAAAGAATATTTTGTATGTTAATTTTAAATGATTTTATAAACAATATGTTTTGATAAAAGTTTCCATTTTTCTTTTTCAGGCAACAAGTTTTTAGCGCCTTCACTGAGGAGTTTTTGGTAGCACCTTTCACAGATCAGATTTTCCATTTCATCATTCCAGCCTTAGCAGATGCCCACACTGTGTTCCCGTACGAGCCCTTCCTGAATGCACTGTTGTTGCTGGAGGGCAGGTGCCCCAAGACAAGCAGCGGGGCCCCGTGGCTCTTCTTCTTTGTCTTGACTGTTGGCGAGCATTACCTGGGTATGAGGGACGAGCTGTGGTGCCCTGAACACGCATGCGCGGTACCAGCAGGTGGACGTCAAGGGGAGGGAACCGGGGGCAGGCGCACTTTGTCAGGGTGGCCTCTGCGGGGGGGCATGTTTGCTGGAGGTCTGTGTCCTAGATGGTGTCCCTGGGGAGAGTTTCGAGGCACGTAGTCCCCATTCAGGGGCGCCGAGCTGGCGCCCATCCGTGGAGCATGGGATTCTTGATCTCGTCTTGGAGTTCAAGCCCCACCTTGGGTGTAGACCTTATTTTTAAAAAGGGAGGGGCCTGATTCAGATACATGTTACAAGGCCACACCCATTAAAAAGAACTTTAAAGTCGAATGGGAGAACTCTTGCGAGGGCAGCATTGTTATCCCCACTTAGGCTAAACTTCTGATGTGTGCCTCTTCTAGAATGACAGCATCTCTCTGACGTGCTCACACACATATCTCTACATGAATTATTAGAATTCCGATGATAAGTTGTGGTCAGAAATGTCTCTCTGAATATAAGAAAAATGATACCTGAGTTTTCCAGTTTCTGTTTGATTGCTTCTAATTAAATGTTACCCTGACTGTTTTACACAGGGACCCTCTCTGAGGAAGGGCTGCTGGTGTATCTAAGGGTGCTCCAGACCTTTCTGTCTCGGCTCCCGGTCTCACCTGCCAGCACGAGCTGCCAGGACTCGGCCAGCGACTCGGAAGACGAAGCCGAAGGGACAGGCAAGCAGCCGAGCGCTCCGGTAAGCCCCGGGGGCTGGGGTCAGCGAGCGGGTCACACTGCACCCCGCCCCCCCGATCTTGAAGTCACTTTTAACGCTGTGTCCGTCCTTAGCTTTAACTACATAAGTACTACGTACGAGTGCCCTTGTTAGAGAGCGTTCCGACGTCCATGGCCACTCTGCTCTTTCCACACGTGCCCATCCCGGCGACCTGGGGTGGGGTCGTCCTTCCACACCGGTCCTGCCCGCCCGCAGAAGTGTATGTGGGCTTTTTATGCACAGTAGGCTGTGCTGTGTAGTGATTTAACTGTTATATGGGAAATGTTCCTAGAAGTGAAATTGGTGGGTTACAAGGCTAATAAGTTCCTAGTTCTCAGGGCACTTAACTGTGTGCCAAGCATTGTACTATTTTTAAGAATTTTTTTTTAATTAAATTTTTTTTTTTTTTTTTAAGTTTTTATTTGACAGAGCTCACAAGTAGGCAGAGAGGCAGGCAGGGGTGGGGGGGGAGCAGGCTCCCCGCTGAGCAGAGAGCCCGATGTGGGGCTCGATCCCAGGACCCTGAGACCATGACCTGAGCCGAAGGGAGAGACTTTAACCCACTGAGCCCCCCAGGCGTCCCTATTTTTAAGAATTTTTTTATAGCCGCTTTATTGCGATATACTTTACCATAAAATTCACCCTTTTAAAGAACGTACAGTCGAGTGATCTCTCAGCATATTTGCCTCACTGCAGCCGCCACCACGTGGGTAGAGCGTTGTCGGCACAGAAATCGTGCCCGTCAGCAGCCACACCCTCCCCTTCTCCCTGCCTCAGAGGGAGAGAAAGCTAAGTTCTTCCTGACCCTTCTCGTGGTGGACACCCAGTAAGGTCTCCTGCCAATGTTTGGCAGTTTTGTAGATGACAGATGTTACGAATATTTGAAAGTGAATTTTGAGTTTATTGTCACATATACTCTCTATGCCCCCCATTCTCCCACTTCTCACCTAGCGTGGTTTGCTGTGTGTTTTCAAGGAATAAAATGCTTTGCATTATATCCACAAATAATTCATGTGTCTTCCATGGTATATCTGCTGCTTTTTCTCTTAATTACACAATTGAAATATCTTTTTTTTTTTTAAAGATTTTATTTATTTGACAGAGAGAAACACAGCGAGAGAGGGAACACAAGCAGGGGGAGTGGTAGCGGGAGAAGCAGGCTTCACGCCGAGCAGGGAGCCCGATGCGGGGCTCGATCCCAGGACCCTGGGATCATGACCTGAGCCGAAGGCAGATGCTTAACGACTGAGCCACCCAGGCGCCCCGACAATTGAAATATCTTGATATACGGTTGTCATGGGTTTAAAACTGTTTTTGTTCGGAAATTTCCCATTGATACTAAGCCCGGTCCCAGGAAACACACTCCCCAGGGGGCTCAGGTTCTCCAGGGAAGTACATCTGCAGGACCTGGGAGGTGAAAGGCTGTGGTAGTACATGCCCTCCAGTACAAAACGCTTTATTAGCAGAGACAAAACATCATGACAATCAGAAAAAACAGATGAGTCCTTGAGCCTTACAGCTAGGGAAGGGCTAATTACAAAGGGGCAAAACTGAGTGTGTTCTGGTGGAAGCTGGAAGTCTTGCAGCTGTCAGAATTCAGAATTGCACACAAAACTGTGAATTGTTTTGTATGGTTAAAAACCAGTGGGAGTCTGTAGATGGAAGGTGATAAAACTTTTGTTTTTAGAAGACACATCTTTAACGTTAAATTACCTTCCAGAGAAGCTGCGACATTACAATGTCTGTCCTCAGTATAGTTTGTATGCGCGTGAAGACGAGGCTCTGGGCTGTGCCTGCTGGAGAGAGGTTAGGAGTCCCCGTCTGTGGACACAAGCAGAAGAGCAGAGTACGAGACGCAGGGAGTGGGGACCAACGCTCGGGCTCACCTGCCTGTGGTCGCGCTGCTGCAGCGTGTCGCAGGTGCAGCTTGTCGCCCTGTCTACCTCGTTTTAGTTTTTCTTTCCCTTCCCCTATGTTTGCCTGTTTGGTTTCTTAAATTCCACATACGAGTGAAGTCATATGACATAAGAGACTCTTAACTCTAGGAAATGAAACTGAGGGCTGCTGGGGGTGGGGGGTGCCTGGGGGGTAGGCAGGAGGGGGGCCCGCGTGCAGTGAGCGCCGGGCGTTGGGGAAGACTGAGGAGTCACAGACCTGGGCCCCTGAAACTAGTAGTACACTATATGTTCACTATATGTTCACTAAATTGAACTTAAATTTAAAAAAAAAAAAATTTTTAAGCCCATAAGTCTATAGATGAACATGGCTTAAAATTTTTATTTTGAACTTTCTAAATGTAAGGCTTTGATGTGTGAGCCATTTCATGGGCCAAGCATCCCATAAAGTCATTAAAATTTTTTTTGACAAACTACCAAAAAAAATGCAGCTTAATTTTGTTACTTATATTTGTGGGAAATTTTACTCCACTTTATTTTTCCTTAATATGCAAGGATTTCAAGGTCTGTGTTACTAGAATTATGTGACTTGATACTTTTGTTTCTCTTTTTCATTTTTTCTCTTCATTTTCCCCTTGCATTGTTTATTATCTCCCTTCCTGTCCACATTTGGGTTCAGAACCAGCGGCCCAGCTGTAGGCCAGATACTCAACAGATTTGACTCAAAATCATCTTTATTTTTTTGGTCGGATCTTTTGATGGCATACTACTTTCATGCTGCTTTCTCTTTCCTGGAGAAGAAGAAGATAATTATGTAGATTCTAGTTTGATTGAGTGAGATTTTTTCCAGAGTCAAATTTCACTGTTTATAAACTCTTAGGTTTCTGTATAATCAGTTATTGTTTGTGTATAATTTATTTTAAGTATGTTCAGTACAAAAATAGTACCAATGCATGTTATTTGCAGATTCAAGTTTGGCAGATAGAATTTATTACTTTTATCTAAAGCAGTGTTTTATTTGGTAGATTATTATAAATTATATAACTTATATCCATTTAAGTTTCTAAACAGTGTAGTCAGCAGTACCCAGTGTTGTGTATCTATGTTCATATTTATATATACTTGAGTGTATACATACATATATGAAAAAAGTATGTATCTTTGATTAGTACCCCAAATAGATAAATACTTAGCATCTTAGTTTAGGTTTTGTTCAGTAAATCAGATCTTTAGAGAAATTAAGATAGAAAATATAGGGGCACCTGGGTGGCTCAGTGGGTTAAAGCCTCTGCCTTCGGCTCAGGTCATGATCTCAGGGTCCTGGGATCGAGCCCCAAGTCGGGCTCTCTGCTCAGCGGGGAGCCTGCTTCCCCCTCTCTCTCTGTCTGCCTCTCTGCCTACTTGTAATCTCTCTCTCTGTCAAATAAATAAATAAAATCTTGAAAAAAAAAAGAAAAAATACTTGGTTTTTTAAGAAATAAATTATTTATTTAAACTATTCTATTTTTGCTTAAACTGTAATCTCTTAGATAATTTAAAGTGGAAATTCTGCTAGATGATAACATATTCCCACATAAGTGTGCTTAGTACAATGGTGTCTAAAATACGAAATAAATTTTCTTAAAATGTCAGTACTGAAATATTGTCACATCAGTAGGCAAAAACTGAGCATTTACAGTTCCCGTGTTGTTATGCTGGATAATATTGGTGCCCAATAGGGGCGCCTGGGTGGCTCAGTCGTTAAGCGGCTGCCTTCGGCTTAGGTCATGATCCCAGCGTCCTGGGATCGAGTCCCGCATCGGGCTCCCTGATTGGCAGGAAGCTTGCTTCTCCCGCTACCATTCCCTCTACTTGTGTTCCCTCTCTTGCTATGTTTCTCTCTGTTAAATAAATAAAATCTTTAAAAAAAAAAAAAAAATGGTGCCCAATATAGATAGCGACTGTGGGTGGAGCTCTAGAAAATTTCCTACTACTCTAATGGGTGCGTTTGGAGAGAGACTGATTTGCCCGTTGTGATGTGGGTAACTTTTAGACAATGCCCGGTTTGTGTTTTCACTGGAAGTACAGTCAAGTTTCGTGCGTGTGTGTGTGTGCTTGCGTGCATGGGTGTGCATGCGTGTGAGTGTGTGCTTGCGTGTGTGCGTGCGTACGTGTGTGTGCTTGCATGTGTGTGTGCTTGCGTGTGTGCGTGCGTGTGTGTGCTTGCGTGCGTGTGTGCGTGCGTGCGTGTGTGTGTGTGTGTCGAGGGTCCTTCCGGAGCAAACGTCGTTAACTCAGAGCAGCTTCTCCGGCGTGTTTAGGAGGACGGCCGGCTCTCGGTGCCCTACATCACGGAGGAGTGTCTGAAGAAGCTGGACACAAAGCAGCAGACCAGCACCCTGCTGGCCCTGGTGTGGAGGGACTCCGCCAGCGAGGAGGCCTTCACTCTGATGGCGTCCATCGGCCACACGCTCATGGTGCAGCACCGGATGGCGGTGCCCAAAGTCAGGCAAGTGGCGTCGGGCGCTCCGTGAGCCCCGCCGTGCGCCCCCCTCTCGGGCAGCTTTGGCCGCCGCTCTCTGACGGGTAGGACGGAGGACCCCCAACCGGTCCGACGGTGCACGGAGAATGAAAGTTGGTTTTCTTTTCTAAACCAACTGACATTGCTTGAATCCATTTTCCTGGCCTGTCGCGTAGTAAATGAAATAAGCTCGTTGTTCTAGAGTATCGTAGAAGCGAGAGTGGAGTTTAGGCCTCCCCCTCTGTAAACGCTGGACCCGAGCCTGTGTCACGGAACCGGGGTGTCGCGTGTCCTTCCGGCTCCCCCGCGCTCCCTCCTCACAGCGCCCTGGACAGCGCGGTCCAGCACTCAGAGTTCTGCCTTTCCAAACTTTGAAATAAACTTTTGAAAGGGACAAAACAAAACATACCGGTTAGTGCTCTTAAGTTCCGCAAATACAAAGTACATTCATTTTCATAGAAACTCAGCTTTGTAAACCAGAAGTGTGTTTTCTTGTGCTAACGATATAAGAAGGAAAAGTAAAGGAGTTTTTTTCCTGCTTAAAAATATATAGTTATTGGATTTCTAGCTACATTAAAAACAAAGTATGGTTTCAAACTGGAAAAAAAAAAAACATACCAGTTAGAATGTAGCTTAGTTGTACTGAGGTAAGTGTGACCGTAATGTTCAACTATTTTTCTCTCTCTAATTTGAGTAATGGTTTAGTGGTTTCTTGAGAATTTGACAGATATTTAACAGAGTAAACTGCAAAGGTCCGTAGTGGTCCGAGGAGGAGCGCGGGGACCGGAGGCACACAGACCGCCTGCTGCAGGGCTCCTTCTCCGGGATGTAGGGCTGGGTAGTACCGGGTGGTTTCCGTGGCCCTGAAGAACTCGCCTCTGGTTTTGTAAACTGCTGCCCTGTGACACGAAAAGAGCCGTTTCTCTTGCTCAGGAAAGCGTTCTTTGAAACGAACTGTGCGCGGAGACCGCATCAGCAGCTACAACCTTGTAAACACTAGGGCAGCCCGCCCGTCAGGGCTGCCTTCGCGCCCTGGTGTTTATTACTGTTGGAGGAAGTAAGACGTCAGGGAAACTGCGATCCCTCATTAGGTAATGAGCTCTCGGTGGGCTAATTGCATCAGGGCAGGATGTGAGATCTCGGGATCATAGCAGCCCCGCGAGGACGCTGGCTTTTATTGTGGCACAAAGTCCATCGCTGCCGATAGGAGTTACTGGAGTTAAATGCATCACTGCCCTGGGCTGAGGTTCACTGGTGAACTGTTTCCAAAAGGTGTTTAATGGGTAAAGGAGCTTTATATGGAACCTTGATTTTATGACTGCTGCACCTATTTCCTCTAAGAAACTACTCTAGGAATTTTATTTATGGTTTAAATATATTAGGCTTTAAGTATCTAGAATGTTTTTTATAGCTCCTGAAAACAAGTAGGCTTACTTTAACTGCGGTAGATTTTCACTGCTTTCAAGGTTTTTTGTGGGTTTTTTTTAAGGTATTTAAAAGATGGTTAATAAATTCCAGGGCTGATGATTCCCTGTCAGCACCTCCAGGCCCATACAAATCCCTCTTCCTTTCGTGGTCGGGATTTGCGATTTTAATTATTTCTTCTCTTCCTCCTCCTCCTTCATCTTCAGATTTATTTATTTATTTTAGTGGGGGAGGGTCAGAGGGAGAGCGAGAATCTCACAGACTTCACGCTGAGCACAGAGCCTGACTCCACTGGGGACTTAATCCCAGGACCCGAGGTCATGACCTGAGCCAAAATCCAGAGTCAGATGCTCTGCTGACTGAGCCACCAAGTGCCCTTCAGTGTATGTTCTTTGCTATGGTTTTGAGTTTCAGATCATGGGAATTACTTAAATTTTTTAAAACTTAAGTAATAAATGTATCGCCAGCTCCTTTTATGGGAGAAAATTTGTAAATCTTGCCAGTGGATTTTGACATTGAATAAATACTTGGATATAAATTTATTTTTTCCTTAAGAAAATATATTCACTATCTTTACTGTGAATAAATGCTACATGGTTGTGTTGTGAGAGGGAAAACAAGAAGGCAGTGTCCCAGTATCCAGAGAACTAAACCCAGAAAGATGGGCACTTAACGTGGACACGTGAGGGTGGCCAGCGTCGGTGCTGAGCCTTAACCGGGCCGGCTGGCAGTCCGGGTCGGCAGGACGTTAGAGGTCACCGGGTGGCTCTCTGCTGTTCGGAGTGTTACACGTAGAGCTGAGGGCTGTGCCCTTCTGTTCCCCCTACCTTTGGCCGCCCCTCCCAGCCCACAGGCCCCCCAGTGAGCCCCCCCCCTCCCCCCCCCCGTGGCCTTCTGCGTAGCTGCCCTTCCTCTTCTCAAACCTCCCTCCGCTGTTACTTTTGTAGACGCTGTTCTCAAGAATTTCCCTTTGCCGTTGGGCTTCTCTTTCTTTTCCTCCATGGCTCCTCTTTGTCTCTGTGTTTCATGTTTCCTCAACTTCTTGGACTTCTTTTCCCTTCAGTTTCTTTGTGTTTTCCTCCTCAGTTGATTCCTGCGTGATAGACGTGGCCTCGCCCGCTTCCTGGAGCCCCAGACTCCGGTGTAGCAGTTTAACGGGGCTGTGCCCAGACCCCTTCCGTACTCCCTAGGTTTGAGTTCAGCATCTTTCTCCCAAAACCTGGGCTTACGCTGGGGGAGCCGCTAGCAAAATGTGGCTACTTCTCTTCAAACTAATTACAATCAGATGAAAGTACAAACCCAGTTCCTTGGCCACACAGCTCGCCACATTTCAAGCACGTAGTGGTCCCACGTGGCTGGCCGGTGGCCGCCCTCTTGGGTAGCACAGGGTAGACCACTCCCAGCACCGCGGAAAGTTCTGTAGGACGGACTAGCTGTGGGGCGTAGGCCTAGAGTCGTTCTTCTCTTGCTGCTTCTGCACACACATTCGGTCACTGTGATGTGAGTGCTGTGTTCTCACGCTGTTTTGCCCAACCGGATTGTCAACAACAGAACCCCAGTACTCTCCTACGCAGTCCCTGCCAGTGCGTCCCCTTAGCTTTCAGGAAAAAATTCACGGTCCGTAGTTTACCGATTTGTTCTGTATCCTTCACTTACCAAGTGTCTGGTTACCTCCCTGCCGCAGCCGTGCTCGCGCTGCCTTTCTGCCTCCCCTCTGTTTCAGGCGGTCCCCTTGCCTCTGGCAGACTCTGTCCAAAGTGCATCTTCCCTCCTTGTCTTCTCTTTCTTGGCGCAGCGGTCTGTAAGGCTGACGCTCAGGTTATCCTCCGGCAGAGGCCTTCCTGAGTCACACACCAAGATTTCACCTGTAATTCCAGCTTTCCGGGACATTTTCTTTTTACGGCAGGTACTTCCTGTTAGCGCTCATGTCGGGAGTGGGGTTCACAGTCCGGGAGCCGGACGGACTTGTTCTCGGTACTCAGCTCTGCTGTCGCGTGGACGTCTAAACCCTTTGAAATGGGATTTTAGAAGGTAGTGTTTTAGAGATCACAATGGTTGCTATTATAATTTGCCTGTGGTTTTTTTGAAAGTACATCCAGCCAGAAGGCCTCGCATATCAGTTTTATTGTAACGTCTGCTTCACCTTTCTACCAAAGACAAGCCAGCGTAATTGTGTTCTGTGTTATGAGTCGTGGTTTAGATCATCGTGTGCCTGGAAGTGCACGGCTGTTTTCTGATTGCCACGAGCTGTCACGTGCGGGCAGTGACGGGCGTTCTCAGCCCCGGTCCGCAAGTTCACGTCTCTAGTCACTTGGAGCGTGCGTTTGCACATGACTTCAGTGGGGGAAAACACAGATTTGTGTGTTGTTTTATACTGCAGATTAGATCGCTCATGTGTTTGTACACAAATTTTTATACTTTCTTTGGAAAATACTGAGGCTGGATACCTTCAGAGAGAAATTTACTTTTTGCCTCTGATTTCATTCTTGCTTTCTCATCAGTGATGTTTTCAGTACAATCAGTACATTTAAGGGGCGCCTGGGTGGCTCAGTTGTTAAGTGTCTGCCTTCAGCTCAGGTCATGATCCCAGAGTCCTGGGATCGAGCCCCGCGTCGGGCTCCCTGCTCAGCAGGGAGCCTGCTTCTCCCTCTGCCTGCTGCTTGCCACTCTGCCTGCCTGTACTCTCTCTCTCTGACAAATTAAAAAAAAAAAAAAGAATACAAAAAAAATACATTTGATTTGCTTTTGATTCATGTTAGAATCTTCTGTGATAGAGGCCAAATAAGATTTGTGAGCTTTTAAACATTTCAACACATAATGATATTATTATTAAATCTATTTTTAAGGGGCGCCTGGGTGGCTCAGTTGTTAAGCGTCTGCCTTCGGCTCAGGTCATGATCCCAGAGTCCTGGGATGGAGCCCCGCATCGGGCTCCCTGCTCTGTGGGAAGCCTGCTTCTCCCACTACCATTCCCTCTGCTTGTGTTCCCTCTCTCACTGTGTTTCTCTCTGTCAAATAAATAAAATCTTAAAAAAAAAATCTATTTTTAAGGCAAATATAGATTATAAACTAATTGATAATCATTGTTAGACATCAAATTAATAAGTGGTTTTGATTTGGTCAAACTTAGCAATGAGTGAGTTTTGAAACTTCTGAGGATTTTCTCAACATTTACGAGTGACAGCCGATTCACAGGAGACACAAGTAAACTTGGAAAAAGCACATGTGCAGCCGATATTGACCTAACGTGTACTTCTTAAGAGTAATATTAATAGTAAGTAAAGCACCCACGTAATGAACGCTGCTTTCCCCATTTTGGTAGAACTGTAGTACGAGGAAAAGTTCCATTTTCAAGTCTGTTGGTTTTTACATAAAAGCCGTTGTCAGGACCACGGGCCCTGTCTGTGGGACCTGGCCGTGGCTTCAGCCCCGGGGCGTGGACTGAACACAGCTCCGTCTGGAGCTTCTCCTCGGGCTTCTCAGTTGGCCTGTGAAGACACGTTCTTTGGCAAATTGCCTCAACCTGAACTATGTCTTTACAATTTTTGTAGTAAGAGGGGCACCTGGGTGGCTCAGTCGTTAAGCGTCTGCCTTCGGCTCGGGTCATGATCCCAGGGTCATGATCCCAGGGTCCTGGGATCGAGCCCCGCATCGGGCTCTCTGCTCGGCAGGAAGCCTGCTTCTCCCACTACCATTCCCTCTGCTTGTGTTCCCTCTCTCGCTGTGTTTCTCTCTGTCAAATAAATAAAATCTTTAAAAAAAATTTTTTTTTTTTTTAATAAGAAAGGAAATTTAGAATGTATTTTTTGTCTCATCTCAGAGGTGAAATGTTATATGTGTACTTTCATACTGATTTTTCAAACAAGTGATACTTTCAGCAGGAGAACAAGGAGAATTAGGTCTGGGCCTGTGTGCCATGAGGGAAGCATGGCTTTTGGGTGGCTGACCGGGCCTGGTTCCTCTCCTGGGACCCCTGCCCGGTGTCTGAGGGCGCCCCTCCTGCCTGTGTGTGCGTGGCTTCCCTCTGCCATGTTCTCCGTAATGACTTCGGGAGGCCCTGCGGACAGCTGGCCCGGACGTAGGATGCGGGGTGAGGTTGCACTTTGCTAAGTAACTCACAGGGTTCTCTCAGCTGTGTGAAACTTAGTGGCTAATTTTTACTATATCCCGGTATACATAAAGAATGTGTTACTTCTTTATCTTGTAGCAATAAAGCTCCTATATATATATATTTCTGTGGAAAGATGGTAATTATAATCTTAAGGGGGAAAACTGTGTTATAAGAGAGTATCCTGGGAGGACCCATTTCTGTTTACAGGAATCCACATAGTATCTGGGGGATTTATCTCTGGGCACTAAGTCTGGTTGTTTCTGGGAAAATGGAATGAAATGTTGCTAATGCTCTCAGAACATACTGTTGTGTTGCTCTGAAGAAAAAAGAGCAAAGGAGACACACATTGAAAATATGTAATTTCTCAGATTTTTAGGTGCTAAGGTTTAGTATTTATAGGTAACACAATTTTAAGAAATGTTACTACTATCAGTAAAATTATACTCGATAATTCTTTTTTTTTTTTAAAGAACTCAGTTTCTTGATTGAAGAGAAATAGGCAAGCAAAAAAGCAAGTACTACTTTCTAGAATTCTTTTGCATTTTTTTTTCTTTTGCATTTTTCATAGCTGTCTTTGTGTTGTACCTGTGGTTGTTTGGACGTCCGTTATAGTATGTACAGGTCCCTGAGGCAGTGAGGTCAGACTCTGCAGTCTCTGTGCTGGGTGTGCGGCCAGCGTTTTCAGTATCTGGGAGATGGGCACGCAGTCCTGTCTTCAGTACAGCTCACGTGCGCAGCAGCGGAGTCCTTTTGTTTTGGGACGTGGGAGTTTGCTTAGACATTAGTGACAGGGATTCAGCGTGTTGCAGAACATGGCGTTGACATTTCTCTAACTACTTTCGAGCCTCACCCAGTTGAACTTTCTCATGAATGAGGGTCGTGTGGTTGCCACTGTGTGCTCGCACGACCTGGGACAGATCTAAGCCACTCGTAGAATCATCGTCTGTCTGAGCCGCGGTCCTTCGTGACCTGAGGAGCGCACATGGCTGTGGCCTCCGTGGCCTGGCAGGGCGGGTGCCCAGGGTGACGGAAGAGGCTTCGTAGCCGCGACGCCGGGATCCCCAGTCAGCTCACGCTCTGTCCTGCTCTCGCTGGTTTATGAACGACGGTGCTTTGATGGCTATTTGTACATCTCAGGATGGGATCGGGCTTTCTAACACCAGTCCTCCATAATCCCCTGTGTACTCCGAAAATGCCAATACTGAAGAGTACGTCTGAAATTTTGGATTGCATGCTGGAAAATACTTGATTAATCCGTCATGAGATATGTGTGTGGATAAGTGACTCGCTGTCTGAGCTGTTCATTGAAATTAATACACTCCTTGTAAAATCTGATGGGTCCGGAACACCGTGCGCTCCGTCCAGTGTGGGAGCCCCGTGGGTGCGCGGTCACGTGGGTGGAGAGCTGGGCCGCGCGCCGCCGTGTTTGGGGCGAGACCGGCCGGCCGGTGTTGGCGGCCGCTTCTTTCCGAGAGAAGTCGAAGCGGTCTCGGGCCGTCCGGGGGCCAGGGGCGCACCCCGAGGAGACAGAAGAGCCCTGGGGACTCCGGGGCCCGCGCTCGTTCCCGCCGCAAGCCGGCTTTACGCCTTGGCGGTGGGACTCGGGCCCTGAGCTCTCTCCCCACGCGGAGACTGTGACGCGGCCTGAACTCCAGCGTCCCACCGAAGCTGGTGGTTCGCAGGTGTTTAAAACACGGGATTCTGTCCTCGCAGCGTTTTCGTCTACACGTTTTCATCCCGGCATCTTGCCTAACACGCGCTCTGCTTGCACCGAGGACGCTTACAGCCCGCGGTACCGCTCACCTACGCCTGCTTTCGTTCGTCTGCTCTCTCGTTTCTTGTAACGTGAGTCTAGAGTAGGGTGACACCCCATCTCAAAGCCAGGTTTTCCCACTGTCCTGACCCTCTCACTGGGATTTAGTCTCATAAGTTGGAAATTTAATTTTGGACTCGTACACCTCTAAAAATGTTTTATGCAGATTTTCTTCCTGATGACGACGCTGTGACGAGAAGTATATCCTATTACCATAATGCAGTGAAATAAACGCCGACCTTTTTTTTTAAAGATTATTTTAAATAAATAAAATCTTTTAAAAATTTTTTAAAATAAATAAATAAAAATAAAAAATTATTAGAGAGAGAGAGAGAGAGAGAGGCAGAGTGCAGGGGGGAGGGGCAGAGAGCGTATCAGGCAGACGTCACACTGCGCGGGGAGCCTGATCTCAAGGACCCCGAGGTCACAACACAAGTTGAAAGAGTTGGGAGCTCATCCGGCCGTGCCACCGAGGCGCCCCTCAACTTCTACCCTTTACCCACAAAGATTTTTAGTCTTTGTAATCGAATTGATACTATACAGAAGCATTTTTAAAAACCTTTAAAATATACTGTTAGATCTGAATTCTATTTGAGATGCTAGTTACACCTTAAAAAACGCATTTTTGTGCTTGTTTCAAGAATGGTGACTTAAAATTCGTATTTAAAAATTTTTAAATATAGGGGCACCGGGGTGGCTCAGTCGTTAGGCGTCTGCCTTCGGCTCGGATCCCGATCCCGGAGTCCTGGGATCGAGCCCGGCATCCGGCTCCCTGCTCAGTGGGGAGCCTGCTTCTCCCTCTCCCACTCCCTCTGCTTGTGTTCCTTCTCTCGCTTTGTCTCTCTCTCTCTCAAATGAATAAAATCTTAAAAAAAAAAAATTTTAATGTAGATTCGTAATACTTTTGGTACCATAAAATATTGCAGCGTCCTAAGGTGTTGTATAGCCAGAGGGTGAGCCTGCCTGTGCTTCAAGCTGCCCGTCTCTTTCTCGTGGGGTGCAGCTCACGGCCCAGCTCAAGGCTGCCAGGCCCGGGACAGCCACACGGCCAGACACCTGCTGGGGCTCGGGGCGCGGGCATGTTTCCAGGTACCGAGGCGGCAGCCGGGTGCGGGAAGCATGTTCTTTGTGGGCTTCATACAGACATTTTCTGAATTATATACTCTCTTCAGTTTATAGCTTTCTTGAATTTTGAAAAAAATATGTTGAATGAATATCTGCTTATTCTCACTTATTTTTCCCCATTCCCTTTTTAGGCTTCTCTACAGTTTAGCCTTTAATGCGAGGTTTCTGAGACACCTGTGGTTTCTGATCTCTTCTATGACAACACGGATGATCACAGGGTATGTATCACGTGGACTTATAAACCGAGCTTATGTCTGTGGGAAGTGGCAACCTAACTGAAAATATTCTAAGGTGGTATTTCAAAGTACTACTTATTTTATGTAAGAAAAACTCTAGATGGTCTCAATTTCATAAAAGGAAGACATTAATGCCTGATTTTACAGCTGTTTATCTGTGTACATTAAGAATATGGCTTTATCTGACAGTAAATTTGATTTTAATACCATACTCTTTTTAAAACGATATGACTTTCATATGTTTTGATGGTGAAAACACAGAGTTGAAGCAAATTTAACCCGTTGGTTTTTGAAACTTTTTATTTATGTAATTTGATTTTTCTTATGTAAATCATCGTGTAACTCGAAGTCTGGAATCTTTAATATACATATTTTACTTGAATATGTACTGAACAGCAAATGGAGTATCCAAACATCCTTCACGGTGTGCTGACCTAGCCTCGTGCCTCGTGGACTCCCTCCTCTGTCAGGAGTCCAAGCGAACTGCCCGCTGCTGTCGTAGGAAAAGAGGAGTGTGGGACTCAGGGAACCAGAGAGTGAACTTGCGAAACGCATCCAGCTGTCCTGGGAATGACAGCGGCCTGCAGCCTGTCCGACGTAGGAGACACACCTCTCAGCTTAGGGCAAGAGTTGGGAAGGGAGTGTCCTTCTGTCCTTTGCTCCGTCCCTTCCTCCCTTTCTTTCTTGACAGGCAGTGGAAGGAATTTCTGGGGCGCGAGGGTCGGGGTGTCCGACTGAGCATGCGGACTGGGTCCGCGGCGTGTTGTGTCAGGCGGGGACGTGTGGAGAGGACGCCTGCACCGCGCGCTTTGTCTCAGGGCCGCTCCTGTGCATCGGGAGCCGGGACTCAGGTCACTGGCCTGCACAGTCTCGTCTTACAGTGAAAGGGAATGTCGGTTTGTGAAGAGCATCCCTCTGAGGGAGGTGCTTGGTTTTCTTGGTCCGAAGTGAGTGAGGACTCCCCAGCGGCTAAGGGCACTGACGAAGGGGAAGTGAGCGGGAGAGGCAGCGGAACGAGGGAGAAACCCTACTACGCCTTAGGTCCAGAAACAGTCTTGACTCCCTTTCATTTTCAAATTAAAATGTAAAGATTTGGTGTACGTTTTGTTAGTTTTTCTGGTGGCTTTCAGCCACTTGTGACTCTGCCAGCCTTGGCCTGTGACAGGTTTGTTTAGCACAATAGATCAGGGATCTTTGGGACAGGAAATGATCGTTGGCCTCAGAGTGTTTCCGCTTAGCAACGGAGCCCCCGCACGGCTCGGCCTGATGGCTGCCTGTTGGTTTACGGCGAGGGGCTGGAGCCACGGGGTAGGAAAGAAACACGAGGTCTTGTCAGTTACAGTAAACTGTCAGTATTACTTTATAAGTTTGTGAAGTTAGACAGAATTTTAAAAACTCTTTTATTTTCTAAACCAGTTTGAGAATGTGGGTTTCAGTTTACTTGAGGGATATATATTAAGATTGTATTACTACAACGTAAGTTTCTTGAGTTTACTCTTGGAATATGATTTAAAATTGAAATGCTTGGTTTTTCTGAAATTGGCATTGAGTTAACTTGGAAATAGTTTCCTGACAAGACTTCCGCTGGGACACGTAAGTTCTAGCGAGCCTAGCGGTCATCCCAGGAGCGTGAGAAAATGTGCGTTTCCTTGTTGACCCTGCAACGTGCTGCTGGCCTGGGCTAGAAGCCCGGAGGTCGTGACCTCGCAGGCTCCGGGGTGACTGAGGTGCCGCTGAAGGTGCAGGAGCGCGTGGACCGCTGGCTCGTCTTTGCCGCTGGACCCCCCGTTACCAAAGCCTCGCACGAGCTGGCTCAGGGCCTTCTCGTCTTTGACTCTGTGGGGACTGTTTTGACTGTGACTTGCCCGTTTCTTGTCACACTGACACCAGCAGTAAGTAGTACTTACGTAGTCTGAGTAGGACTCAGAATTGTTTTTCAGCAAGAGAGCACACGGGAGCGACTTCTGTAGAGGGGAGACTCCGGGGGAAAGGGCCGTGGGGCCGCGGAGGACGCAGCACAGGAGCCGTCCCGCGGGCGCTGTGTGTCCAGAGGCGGGGGGGTCACCTGTGGTCTCAGGTGCTCACCTGCCGGCCAGCTCTCTGGGCTCTGAAGGCGCGTCTTTTCCATTATGGTAAATTTGGGGGTTTTTTTCTGTCACTTATTTACTTATTTATTTTTAAGATTTTATTTATTTGACAGAGAGAAACACAGCGAGAGAGGGAATAAAAGCAAAGGGAACGGTAGCAAGAGAAACAGGCTTCCTGCTGAGCAGGGAGCCCTATGCGGGGCTCAATCCCAGGACCCGGAGATCATGACCTGAGCCGAAGGCAGACGCTTAACAACTGAGCCACCCGGGTGCCCCTTTTTTCTGTCATTTAAATGAAAATGATTCATTCCTTTTGTTTACCTTAGGGAGGTTAAAGAGAAAAAATAAGCTCGTGTTGAATAATTGCCCTCATCTTAGGGAACCCGAGTGCAAGAGCATACACACTGCATGTCTGTGCCTAACTGCTGGGCCCCTAACTGAGGGCCAGGACTGGTGACGGGGTGATCACGGGGGGCTGGCGTGTCACTCCTCTGTAACTGGACCTGTACTGCGGCGCCCCAAATAGCTTCCACTTACCACAGTCCTCGTATGTGTGTGGTTCTGCAAGGGAACCGAGAGGTACCAGCCATTCCTGCTAGCAGCAGTGAAACATAGGACATTAAACTCTTTCTTTTCTGTCCATCAGCTCAGTTTTATTGTGTGAATGGCCCAGTTCTAGGCCTGGCGGGGGATCACTCCGGAGGTGGAGGGGGGCTCCCACCCTCTCAAGTCTGGCCCGCTCAAAGGGAGCCTCCACCCTTTCTATCCTAACTTAAAGACCCTTTTTCTGTCATCCCGGCTTTGGCCATGAGGCAGGACGATTCTACTTTGCCCCTTTTTATATGTCTTCCCTGTGTTTTTACCTTGAACACACCACTTCCGTCCGTTGCGTCAGGCAGCTGGTGCCAAGTGTTTGGGCTGCGCATCAGGATCAGGACGCATAGGAAGACGGTCAGAGGACAGTTCTCCGCGATAGCGGAGCTCAGGCTGCACATCTGGGCCCCTGTCCTCATGGCCCTGTCAGTGGCAGAGCTCTCCCCTGAGGTGGGCCCCATGGAGATCTAAAGCTCCAGGTGGCTCAGGCCAGCGCACCGAAGGCCCATTAGAATAAGAGGACATTTGCCTGGCCTTCACTTCTGCCTTGCTCTCTCAAGTGGTGGGCAGCCAGTTGGTAATTTGTGGATCCTTACTCCTGCTCATAATCTCTAACACAGATCCGTGGTTTGGTAGAAACAGATAATCGAGGTTTGAGGATCAGAGAGCGATCTCGCCCACAGCACTTGGCAGCTCAGGGCCGATAGGACATGCCGTAGGGAACCTTGGGCTCTGTAGGCTGGGAAGAGCTTGCCAGTGAACCTCTGTCAGCGAATATTCAACAAGACAAGGAACCACATTCCACCAAGGGAGCAAGGGAACAGCTTCTAGGTGGGAGAAGTAAATTTAATAGCTCGTCGCTCTGACACGCGAGACAGGTGACAGGGCTCTCTAAAGAGCACCTTGCTTTGGAGCTGCTCTGGGATGTCTCAAGACTCGGGAAAAGCAGGAGCAAGAACAGGAGCTGGCAGATAAGCGTGGCTAACAGACACAAGGCCCAGTACACCGGAGGAGGATCTCTATCGCTGAAGCTTTTATCAAGGTCAACACTCAGTAGTTTCGAGCGGTCCTGAAGGTCAGCAGCTGGATAAGTGTTCCATGAGGCCCGCACGATACTTGAATGTGTCAAGTAGAGAGGGAGGACAGGGGATAGTTTTCAGCATAAAGGTAGTGGCCTTGCTTACTGTGACCCTCGGGGGACCTCGGGCACACTCTCAGTAATCGCTTTCGTCCGGTGGTTCACAGCAGCCCGAACAGCAGTCAGGTGGTGGCTTGCTGTTCTGCTTCCTAGTTGGAGCTGTTGATGGACCCACGTTGTCAGAAGGATTTTACCTCCCCTTTAAGTAGCTCAGTTACTAGTAGGAATGTTATTTCCCCTGATTATGTTGGTCTGATGTCATGTCTTAATTCATTCCCAAATTAGAACTAACCTTAAAATCGTCTCTTTTTCCTGCCATGTCAAGGTCTATGGTGCCACTGCTCCAGGTGATCTCCAGGGGCTCCCCCATGTCTCTGGAAGACTCCAGTCGGATCATCCCTCTCTTCTACCTGTTTAGCTCTCTGTTCAGTCACTCACTTATTTCCATACATGACAATGAATTCTTTGGCGACCCCATAGAAGGTAAGAGTTTTGAGGGATCCGGTTTTTACTGGCTTCATGGCCTATCCATTTTCATAGATGATAGAAAAGTTTAAGTCTTTTAAGTCTTTCACTGTGTTAAGAAATGAAAAAAAAAACCGAGCATGATAGAATATTGGATTGTGTTTTCCAGTTGTAGGTCAAAGACAATCATCAATGATGCCTTTTACTCTAGAAGAGCTGATAATGTTGTCTCGCTGCCTTCGAGACGCCTGCCTAGGGATCATCAAGTTGGCCTATCCAGAAACAAAACCAGAAGTTCGAGAAGAGTATATTACAGCATTTCAAAGTATTGGAGTTACAACTAATTCTGAAATGCAACAATGTATACAGATGGAACAGAAACGATGGATTCAGTTATTTAAGGTATACAATACTTGAGAGGTTTTGTTTGTGTTTGTGTGTGTTGACTGAGGTCAAATAATGTACAGATGTGTTCTGACTTGCCTTATAAGAATAGAAGTACAGGTTTGTTTTAGGCATAATTTTTTTTTTTTTTTAAAGATTTTATTTATTTGACAGAGAGAAACACAGCGAGAGAGGGAACACAAGCAGAGGGAATGGTAGCGGGAGAAGCAGGCTTCCCGCCGAGCAGGGAGCCCGATGCGGGGCTCGATCCCAGGACGCTGGGATCATGACCTGGGCCGAAGGCAGACGCCCAATGACTGAGCCACCCAGGCGCCCCAGGCATAATTTTTAATTTGCAAAACTTTTTTAAATGAAGAAAAGTCATTTTTCATTTTACTTTTGCCTTCTTTGAAACCCTTGTTTTTATATCGTTACATGCGTCTTTCATAACTCGCTCTAAGTACTTTGAGTAACGATGACATTTAAATAAAATTTTTAACTGTTTTCATTTTTCACTGAACGATCTCTTACAGATTGTATTTTTTTTAATCTTTTCAGAAATTGATTAACAGAGGTGGGGGATAAGGTCATTAATGTAATGCAAGTTGCATACAAATTATTTAAAAATATCTTCATTTTTAAGCGTGCAGAAGGAGAAGTCGTGAGTTACTGTGGCGGAGCCCTGGCAGGAAGTCACTGCTGCTGAGAATAGAACTGCGGGGTAGAAAAAAAGAAAAGAAAAAGGGTGCTTGACTTGCCATGAAATTTCTGCAGCAAACACATCTAGTCAGCTAAAATCGCTCATTAAAGGAGTGAGAGCAGAAGTGGTGCATTTTCCAAATTGAATGCTGGATTTACAGTCCGTTTAGTACTCGTGACCCCTCGCACACTAATGTGCAGTTGGAGTCATCAGCTGTCCCTTCAGGTCTTTTATCACTGCTTTTGTCAAGCTATCTATTTAATTGAAAGAAGTTAATTGAATGAAAATGATCAACTAAGCTTGTATTAATATTGCTAATGGAACTTTCTTCTTGGCCATGTTTGGAGAAAGATGTCAAGCTAGACTTTAGGAAAGGCCCATTAATGCTTGCACTTAACCTGATGGGCTAATTAAGGACTGCTTATTCATCCGACGAGTGCACGATAGTCTCTATCCAGCCCGTTCTGCCTGATTTTACAACACATTTCACTTATGAGCATGAGCATTAGTAGCAGTGAGAGTAACTGATAATGTTTTGATTGCACTGAACACAGTACTAATGCATCATTGAATTTATAATTTGTGCAGATTGATGTAATATATGTTTGCACAATTAATTTTAATTACCTATCTCTGTATCCCCAAGTAAACTTTAAAGGGCACATGTTGAACCCTTCACATATCCATTCTTAAAGACTGACAACTTTGCAACTTTTCTAAGTTAAAATAAGCTACCTAACCTATTTCAAACTTATAATTCTTAGGCAAACTTGGCTGGATATGTGTATTATGGTAGCATATGTGTTTTTCTTCAAGTATTTAATTAAACTCTAGGATCTTTGTTAATAAAGCTTTCCATTATGTAGGATATCAGGTTTTGTGTACAGTATCAGATAATCTCATTATTTTATAGCACCCATTGAGAATTTCATAATTTTCATATGGCAGGCTTATCTTTAGGACCTAGAAATCTCAGGATTTAATTATACTATAGAAGATATTTTCCCCTGGCCCTATTTTATTTTGCTTAAGCATTAAATAAAAATTCTGTAGTGAATTTTTTTTATGCCTCAAAATGACTCATTCCCACTTGATTAAGGATTAAAGGCTTTAGGAATTAAGGAGAAGGTCTACTTTTTTGGTAATGGATTATTTTAGGTTTGAAATTGAGTTGTTATAAAGACCTTCTGAGTTTAGGACAGAATTGTTTGAAGACAATTTTTGAACAGATTTCCTGTTCTTTGGGGGTAAAAAACAAACATTTATCCTGCCTGCTGGTAAGCTGAGTCCTAACAATAATGAAATATCAAAGCATAGTCTTTGCGTTGTAGGGAAGGGTTCAGCTGCTACTAGTTTTTCTTTTAAGAAAAAGTTATCTTTAATATGAGATAAAAGGAATCCGCCTTAGTGGCTCCTGTGTCCCAGACAGTGTTGTAAGAGCCTCACGTCTACCGAGTCTTTGAGCACAGTGACTCCCGGGTGGGGGTGGGGGTGCCGCTGTTGCCCCTTACAGATGCAGCCACACCGCTGAGCCGATAGGGCCGTACCTCGAGCCCCGCTGCTCTGCACCCCCTGCAAAAAGTTCTAACCTAGAATAGAATGTTAGGTTTTTCTGTGTTAGTGCCAAATTTGAGTCAAAAAATTCAAGGTAGAATCAACCGGAGAAGGTAACAGAATTTTACAAATGATTTCCTGCCTTCCGCTGATTTTGACAGAATTGCAAATGATGAGACCTGACTCCTTCAGCCACCAACCATTTTCATTTTTCAGCCTTACGATGGTCCTTTCAAGCTAATCTCTGGGAGAGGCTCTGTTGGCTGGTCACAGAACATAGAATTTTAAGTGGATAGAGTCATCTTTCTTTGTCACTGTAAGAATTGAGGTCAGTCGCTGAGCCCTACATTGACACTGCTAAAACAGTTTATGCATTTATCAAATTTATAAACTCCTCTCGAAGTGTAATTCATAGCTATAATTACTGTAGCCCTGGGAGGAGGTGGGAAATCCTGTTTGCTGTGCCTTTGTGTGCAGCTGTCCTAGTCGGGGTCACCTGCCAGGAGGGAGGTGTGTCCCGCCTTTCCTCTCTGCACGCGTCCGTGTGGAGGGAGAGGGGTCCATGGTGTGAGTGGTGTTCGCTTTCCCCATGGCTGATTTCAGTGTTCGGGTCCAGAAAGAATTTTTGTATAAGTGAAAATTAGAACAACAGGCACCCCGTAACCTAACCCGCACATGCCACCGAGAGGCTCCCGTGTTGGGCAAAACCATACACCCCTTGTTCTTGCAAGCTGCCTTGTGGGCCGCTTTTTGGTCTCACAGGGGTTTTGTTTTGTTCCCAACTGCTAAATAAGATGGGTACTTTAGGAAATAATCTTGTAGTGTTTTAAACACCTGGATAGTCGTGTTGTGTTTACAGATACACCAGTGTTCACGAGCAGTAACTGAGCGCTTTATAACTGGCTTCACCTTTGACCTGGGTCGTCCGTACCGGACGCATCCCGGCTTCTGGGGGTGCGGGCGCCGCTCTCGCCGGTCCCTCCACGTGTGATAAGACACGCGGGCTTATCACAGGGCGCAGCCTGCACCCCACGCTGGGAAACCGGGAGTGGTGGGTGGCCCAGCTTTTGCGCTCTCGGCCTTTTTACGTGGTGGGAAAGACATTCAGCCAGTCACGTGGAGATAAATGAGATCAGTACCTTTGGAGCACGCAGGACGGAGAGACGACTGCTGAGGTCACTCGGAACTTTGGATTTACTCCAGGAGCGCGGTCATTCTGCTCCGCGAGATGGTGCTCCCGGAGCGGGTCTTTGCTGGTGTCTCTCTACTTCATTTTTGCATATTCTCCATTATGAACTCAGATTTGTAAAAACAATTCATATAGAATATACATTTACCGCGTTCTACACTCTCCGCACTCAGGTCCCCATAGATTATGTGCCATCTACATCCTGTACTTTGTACTGAACTTCTTGAAGAATTACCAAAGATGTTTGATTTTACTTACCAGATTTTACATATAAGATTTCAAATAAAAAGAGGTTGTTATTTTATATTAAATGTAATTTAGCCTTGCAGTTGCCTCGCACAGTTTGGACTATACATCCTTTTTTTTTTTGGTTACAATAACTTAACTGAATGTCAAGAATCCCCATTCAGAAATGTCAGGCTTTACCCTCAGTGGCCTTCAGCCAGCTAATGTCCGTATAATGCTCATTGTGTATATGATGGAGCATCTGTGAGGCCTGAGAATATTTCCTCGAGTCACCAGGATTCCATGTGACCGTCGTAGCCAGTGCACTCAGAAACTCCCAGGTCCTATGAGACGGTGCCTGTTAATTTGCCGTCTTGACCTAGGACAGCTGTGGAGGGTGGTTTTTACGAGCAGTCTCTGTTTCTAAGCAGTCACCTATGGGGTCTTTTTAACATTGGCTTCAGGGACCTTGTTTACGTGTATCACCTATTCTTAATGCAAATGGTAAATAATAGAATATGGTTAGCAATTGTGTGTGTTTCTGAATGTTTACTTAAGTAATTTTTTGAGTTATTGAGCGTGTGTATAATCTTTAAAGTGTAGATCTAGCATGGAACAACATGTGCGGACAAGAGTTAAACACCAAATAAATGTAATATGTTCTGCTTATAACTTGTGAGGCCTGCTGAGACTATACACTGAGCTAGGCACACAGAGTCAGTCCAGTGTTTGCTTGTGGACGGTTTTATCTCACTTCATATTTCTGGACACACTAGTTCTCGGGTCTGACTGCACACAGAGCAGGGTCTCCTGGGGAACAGATACAAACAGTTGACTGGCTTCCCCTCGAACGAACTGACTGAATTCACCCTTGGGGCCCCTGCCTGGGCCTTCATCACTAGGAGACTCAGTGTGCAGGGGGCACTGAAGAACCACAGGCCCCTCAGCACCAACAGGTCACTTGGGGCAGATACATGTGACTTAGGGCTTGTTTAAATCTAAAATTCCTTCAATTTAGGGACAGTCCTCTTTAGTAGGTATATCTGTGCCAGAAAATTTAATACAATTGACTGGAGAGAGACTGCCTCGGATCTCAACATGGGCTATCTGTTGTTCAAAATAGTGACCCTGGTTTTCCTGACCTACAATCTTTAGTCCGTTTCCCTAATTTTAGTTATGACCTCCATATACTTTCCTTCTCAGTACTGAGTGTTTCTGTGGCAGTTGAGTGTGTGATCCTGAAAATGGCTGTGGAGAAAGGGGACGTGGTTAAATGTGTTTTGATGTCATAAATAGTTAAATTTTCATGGTTTCTTAAAATTTGCATTTTTCTTTATAACTTAGAAGATAATTGGGTTATTTATTTTTCTATTTTTCAAAAGATTTTATTTATTTATTTGACACAGAGAGAGAGAGAGAGAGCACAAGCAGAGGGAGCAGCAGTCAGAGGGAGAAGCAGGCTCCCCGCCAAGCAGGGAGCCCGATGCGGGGCTCAGTCCCAGGACCCCAGGATCATGACCTGAGCCGAAGGCAGACGCTCAACCAACTGAGCCACCCAGGTGTCCAGAAGATAACTAGTTTAAATGAAGGAAGAAAGTGTTTTTAGTTGAAATTAAGACATGGGATTTGACATTTCTAAAAGTTTTTGGGGAATTGGTCCAGGGCTAGGATTGCCAGATTTAGCAAATAAAAATGTGTTACCCAGTTAAATTTTAATTTCAGATAAGTAACAAATGCTTTTTTAGATAAAAATATGTCCTATGCAGTATTTTGGATATATTTACATTTTTTTTAAAAAGGCAGTATTTGGGGGGAAAAAAAGCAGTATTTGGAATATATTTAACCTAAAATATTATTTGCTGTTTATTTGAAATTAAAATTTAGTGAGGTGTCCTTTATTTTCTCTGGTGATCCTGTCCAGGACTCATCTTCCAGGTTGGTTTGCTGTCAAGTCTAACTTGTTCAGACTTGCTTTTTCACACTGACTCTGGTCAGCGTCCTTGACACACCTCCTCAGGCCCCTCCCACTTTTCTCCCTAACTGAAGAGGCTCACTGATACCAGGGCATCAATAAGTAAAATGCAATACTTATTTTATACTTAGAATGTGAAAACAAGACAGGGGGTACCCTATATTGAAACTTTTTAGTGTTTAATTTCACAGTAATTTAAAAGAAAGTTACAGCATTAATTCCTTCATAGATAGTTTAATATTTGTGACGTGTAGAAAGTAAATGACCTCATAACCATAGGTTGAGAAGAGATGACTACCAGGAGGCAGGTAAACGGTTTTATTCTGGAGTTGGGCGGCCCTGGCTCTACCGCTTCGCAAGCTGGGGAGCAGGTCTCTTCGCTTCCGCAAAACTGCGTGTCCTCCGCTGTGCGGTGGGGAAGGAAGGTCTGTCCACGAGGACATCAACGTCCGGGGGCACGATGTGTGAAAGCCAGAAGTGAAGGGGGGCAGTTACATCAAGACGCGTGTGTATTGGCCAGAAAGCATGTCTTTTGTTAACGGTTGTGTATTATGTGTAAATTTCAGCCCAGTATCTATTCAGTCTGAACTTCTTTAAAATACTGACAGAGCTGGTTACGGAAACAGAAAGACAGGCTGAGATGTTCTTCGTACAAGACAATGGTGCTTCTGTCTCTGCTGTTGGAAGAGCACGTGTTTCCGCAGTGGGCTCAGTGGGCACCGTGGGCACTGACCCGGCCTCGTCCCGGACAGGATCACATGCGCAGTGGAACTCATGACACCCGCTCGTCTCTTTAGGCGCAATGCTGAGGGGTGTTGGAGATTGACAGGCATTGGGTCAGTGACGTTATGACTGACGTTAGCAGATAGAGCTTGGCCGTTGTTAGTCTGACCCTGGCTGCACTTGAAGTCAGTCGTCATCAACCCAGAAGCCCCTGGGCCAGGATGGCGGAGTTGGGAGTCCTGGGGACCACCTGTGGGTTCACTGACCTGAGCTCATTTCTGCAGAGTCACAGAGGGTGTTGCTGTGCTACCAGGACAGGGTGGACGTCCTCAGTCAGAGAGCCGCACTCCAGATCTCAGGACGCCTGCCCTGAGGTCGTTCGTCTGCGTGGCCGCACTGCCCGAGCATTGCTGTCCCCTCTGTCCACGGGCCTCTCATCCCAGTGGGGGGTCCACATCCTAGTGGTCTAAGGTGTCAGCCGCGGCCCTTTCTCACCCATTTTTTTGGACACAGAATTTTTGGTATCCCTTACTACCAGGATTTGCATGTTGTAGATGGAGCATTTGTATTTCTACCATGTACACACGCCGAATGGTGAAATTTTTAAGGAAGCTTTCTATTAACAGTTGAAGTTATGCAGTCTTGTTTGTCTTGTGGGTCTCTTTGGAAATTTACCACGTTATCCTAATTTTATTCCTTACCCAAGTTGCATTTTATTTTAATTCCGTATCCAGATTATATTTTACTTGATTAGAGGCAGTGTGTTTAGAGGCCTGGCTGACTTTTTCAGAAAATATCATCATAGTCTTACTTTAACTACATAGTAGTTGTGTGATCAAATCCTGTTTGTAAAGGTTTAAGACTTTGGGTTTACAATTTTACATTGGTTTATCTTGGTTTATTACGAAGTACATTTGTATTTAATACGAAACATCAGGTCTTTTTTATTATTTATTTTGTAAAGATTTTATTTATTTTGAGAGACCGAGCATGTGCGTTGGTGGGGGGAGGGGCAAGAGGAGAGAGGATCTCGGCAGACCCCACGCTGAGCGCAGAGCCCCCCTCGGGGCTCGATCCCACGACCCCGATACCATGACCTGAGCCGAAATCCGGAGTCAGACTCTCAGTGGACTGAGCCACCTGGGCCCGTCATCGGGTCTTTTTTAAATAGGCAGTGCAGTCCATTCTTTTTAACCGTATATTTTTAAATTGACAAATTGTTAATTGATCCCAAGTCAGTCATCGAATGCCTGCTGGCTTTCCAGGTAGTTAGTTGGGAGTTTCTTCCTCGGGAGCTTCCTGTGGAACCAGGGAGGGACTAACGCTCACTGCAGGCACAGTAATGGGCGCTTCATCCGTGCTGGTGTCGGGAAGCTTCGTGAGAGAAGTTAGACCGAGTCTGTGTAGAATTATGGAGAGAAGTAGGCCCAACTCCAGGGACTTACATAAGGGAAATCCTGGAATCGTGTTTTGGTTTTTGACAGATGTCAGAGATCCGTCCAGGGCACTTTTTTCCCCCTCAGTGCCCTTGATAAAGTATCTTTTCAGAAAAATATGAAATGCTATTACTGTAGGGAAAACTTACAAAATTGCTATATTCTTGGAAATCTCTTGCATTATAGCTCAAACGAGCTGATATATTTCCAAAGCTGTGTTTGAAAACTCCAATACTACCCCCTTTGTAGTCCGCCCTTAGCATATCCCTGGCAATTTTCCTGCCTTCGTTGGCACATAACTCCCTGCCTTGTACCTAAAATGCATTCCTGTGGTCGCGGGATGAGGTGCGTCTGTGGCCTGATGTGGCAGCTGACGCCCGGGCCTGTGGCAGGACCGTGTCCTGCCCCGCTTTCCTGCGGGGGTCGCTCCGGAGCTTGCTCACGTGACTTCGCCCTGTGCTTCCTCTGCAGGTAATCACCAATCTAGTGAAAATGCTGAAGTCCAGAGACACGAGGAGAAATTTCTGTCCTCCAAATCACTGGCTGTCGGAACAAGAAGATATTAAAGCAGATAAGGTTTACTGAAAGAGCTTTCTAATATTTTTCGTTAAATTTATTTTTTCAGCTTTTGTCTTTCTGGGGAGAAGGATAAATTCTCTTAAATTGTTTCACTTATTATTTACTATATAACTAAATAGTAACAGTAAGCATTTTATTACTAATTCTTAGGTCATAGATACATAGCAGTATCATTGACTTAAAGATATGTCCTGAATTTATTGTTAAACCTAATTTTCTCCTTTAACCACAAATTATACTGGAGCCTAGTGGTTCTTGTTGGGATTGCAAGAGATTTTGCTTTTATTGATGTTATAATTCTCAGTGTGTATTTAGCACTTAAAGGAGATGGAGCATGTGCTTTATTTTCTTAAGGAACAGAGACAAATTTGAATGTTACTTAGATTTAGATCCAAAGTAGATTCAATAGTATAAATATTTTTATAAGCTTAGCTAACAAAGGTCATGAACTAGTTGAATTTTCATTCTTGTCAGAAAAAAGCATGATTGTATTCATTTCAAAATCTTGGGGATGAGGGCAGAGAGTGGAGGGTCTGGAAGAAACAAGAACATAGAAACATTTAAGGAAAGAAGGCAGTGGTGTTTTACACCAGTTTCAGATACTGTGTGTGCACGACTCTTGAAGCGTGTGGCTTCTAGCTGTGCCCGCTGGTCAGGCCGAGAAATCTTGCCCGATCCTATCTCGGTGGATGTCCTGTAGCGAGGCCCCAGGGCGGGGCGGGGGTGGCTCTGAGCAACACGCAGCACCCAAAGGAAACAGCCTTTGGTATGAGGGGGGCATTCTGTTACTGGACGGCACGGGAGCCACGGGGGGCTCCAGCCGTCCACACTGGGTGCCGCGACTGAACCATAAATGGGCTTAAATCTGCCAGTTCCTAAATACCTGAAAACCAAGAACTTGACTGGCATCTTGTGGGATGCAGAGGAGCCATGTCACTGTTTGGTTTGGAAAAAAGAAGTCATGGTGCCCTGAGCTTGCCCGTGCTTTATGAGCTTTATGCACCTCAGGCCAAGCGAGTAGTGGTGATGGGAGAGCCTTCTCGGTGTGGAAGTAACTAACAGTGTGTGACCCGGGGACCCACAGTCTGCAGGCTGTGATGAGTACACAGTGGGGCAGTGCCCCTGGGGCGCATGGCCCCCCGGGGACCTGCCCAGGCTGGGCTGGAGGCCCCCGCAGATTGGGGTCCAGGGCCCGAATGTCCATCACGGTGCAGCTGCCTGACTCCAGAAGGGCTCAGCCATGGAAAACATGCCCGCGGAGCCAGACTGCGCTCCTGGCAGAATTGGTTCCTGTCCTGGCATGAGTTCTCGATCTCCTCGCTGACCCGCAGCAGCCAGACACGGGCTCCTGTGCGAGCACGCTGCCCGTGCAGTGCTCTGGCCGAAAATCAGACCTGGGTAGGATGAAACCTCTAATGTAATTGCACGTTCGTAGGGAAGTGCAGGGCCTAGAAGCCCATGTTAACGCCGAGGGGATGCAGCTAGCGAAACCCACGTGATGAGGAACGTGGCTGGACAGCTGACCAGGGCCACGGCCAGGGCTGAGGGAGCAGACCGAGCCCCAGGGCTTACCAGAATGTCCACAAACCTGGCCTTACTGGGGACCGATGCAAACAAACTCAGTTTTTAGAATTATGAGACCCTGGGTATTTAGTAAAAAGTGTTGATTCTTTAGGTGTGATGTATGTTCACTGGTGAGGTGATGAGACCTCCTCACCACCCTCAGGGGTGATGACAGTTTACTAGATGCAGATGATGCACAGCATCAGCGAGAGCAAGGACAGACCCCCTCGGGGCGTATTAGAGCAGCTACGGTGTGAGAGTGTAAACGGGCGGCCGACCAAGGAGGGAGGGCACGGAAAGGACATGAGGTCGAAGCTGGCCAGCAGGGTCCCGTGCCAGGGCTCGGGGTGCACTAAGCCAGGTTGCCGGTCCCACAGGTCACCCAGCTCTACGTCCCGGCTTCCCGACATGTGTGGAGGTTCCGGCGGATGGGGAGAATTGGCCCCCTGCAGTCAAGCCTGGACGGTGAGTTCTCTGTGGCCTGGCACGGTTCTCCTTCAGCCCGGGGTCATGGGCTCTCGTTTACATACTGGGAAATCCGCTCTTTCTGGTGTGCTGTTCTGAGATTTCTTGTAAACTGTTTTTAGTGGGGGGAGGGCCAGAGGGAGAGAGAATCTTAAGCAGGCTCCACGCTGAGCACGGAGCCTGACGGGGGCTCCCTCCCACAATCCTGAGTCATCACCTGAACCGAAATCAAGAGTTGGAGGCCCAACTGACTGAGCCCCCCCAGGCACCCGTAGTGGTCTGTGATCTTGGGTAAATGTCTGCTTCCATGTTCAGCCATCTAGAAAAGATTGATCGCTCCAGAAATTATCTCGTGTGCCTTTGTAGGTGGCCCCTTTGCTCAGCCAGGGCCTCTGGCAACCACCGACTTGTTTTTGTCTTGATAGCTTTGCTTTCTCCAGAATGGCTTTAAGTGGAACCGTGGAGTATGTAGCCTTGTGAGTCTGGGAAGGAAAAGTCCAGGCATCCCTCTGAGACATGGCAGTTCCACTCTGGACCACTGCAATAAAGTGAATGTCCCAAAACGAGTCAACCAAGTTTTTGGCTTTCTAGTGCATATAAAAGTTAAGTGTGCAGGGCGCCTGGGGGGCTTAGTCGGTTAAGCGTCAGATTCTTGATCTTGGCTCGGGTCTTGATCTCAGGTCGTGGGTCCAGGCCCCACGTGGGGCTCTGTGCTGGGTGTGGAACCTACTTTAAAAAAAAAAAAAGGGTGCCTGGGTGGCTCAGTTGATGAGCGGCTGCCTTCGGCCCAGGTCATGATCCCAGAGTCCTGGGATCGAGCCCCACATCGGGCTCTCTGCTCGGCAGGAAGCCTGCTTCTCCCGCTGCCATTCCCTCTGCTTGTGTTCCCTCTCTTGCTGTGTTACTCTCTGTCAAATAAATAAAATCTTTAAAAAAAAACAAAAAAGTATGCGATAGCATTGCATCTAGAAAAACAACATACAAACCTTCATTAAAAATACTTTGAGCTAAGAGATGCTGTCATCTGAGTTTTCAGTGACTGGTAATCACTGATCACACATCACCATAACAACTAGAAGTATGAAAAGTGTGAAATACTGCAAGAATTACCTGAATGGGGCACAGAGACACGACGTGAGCATGTGTCTTGGGACGCACTAGATGCAGGGTCCCTGTGGGCCGTGTCGGCCAAGTGCGACGAAGTGCGGTCACGTGTGCACGGAATTTAACGAAGGCGTTCCCATGTGTTGCAGTGGGTTTGGAGTCCCCGCCTCTGTCTGTGTCGGAGGAGCGACAGCTGGCCGTCCTGACCGAGCTGCCCTTCGTGGTTCCGTTCGAGGAGCGGGTCAAGGTGTGCCCTGCACTTTCTTTATAGATCGTACGACACCGGTTCAGTGTGAAGGACGACAGCTCTGAGGCTGCTTCGTGCCTCGCTGCTTATGTAATTGGTGTTTTTCTCACTAGATTGTCATGGTGGATGGTCATTTACGGAAGCAGAGTCCAGCCAAACACCTCTGTGTAGACCCTCACTTGTAACTAGTGTAGAGGCCTGAAACACCATAATGGGGTGGAACGTCCTTTTTGTCGAGTAAACTTTGCATTGTTTTTGAGAATGCAGATTTTAAGAGGTGTGCTTCTGTACATTCTGTCGAGGTTACTTATCACTAATACTACTTTATAAAAGAGAGATGAACAGGTATCTGTATTTCCTGCCTGGTGATTTTTGACCAGTGTACAGAACGTTGTGTGCCTTTATCTGTTTTGAGATTTAAAATGTGTTGTTTATTGTATTCACCGACTTAGCAAATTTCTTAAAACTACTAGGCTCTACTCTTCCGTATCGGCTTCAAGAGGGTAATCTTAGTCCTGCCCACCTTCTTCATGGGCCGAGCCCAAGGGTGAATTTCTTGGAAGGCTGGTGTGTGTGCATTCAGGACATGACGTGGCTCCTGAGCACCCCCTGCTGGATTGCCGGGGACACAGTCTTACTAACTAACCTCCAGCTTCACAAAGCTGTCTCTCCAACCTGGGTTTTTCTCGGGTGTTTGCAAAAGGAAATACTGAACATATACTACAGCAGGGGATTTTTTAAGTTTGTTACAAAGTGGAGGAAAAGGGCAGTATTACAAAAACGTAAATATTATACATTTATTGAGAAGGCATAACGTCCATATTTGATACCTTGGCTTTTAAATTTTTTTCAGAATTTATGGAGATAGAAAAATTAAGATTTATTTAGCAGTTATTCTCTCGTTGCTTATGTTTATAACAAAAAGTCTGTTGCTTCCGATAACCTGACAATTTCCCCTGTTTGTTAGATCTTTCAAAGGTTGATTTATGCAGATAAGCAAGAAGTTCAAGGAGATGGTCCATTTCTGGATGGAATTAATGTCACAATAAGAAGAAATTATATTTATGAAGATGCTTATGACAAACTTTCCCCAGAAAATGGTATGTATGATTCTATGTGTCTGCACGTGGCAGGGGGAGGCGAGGGATTATTGTAGAGAAAGGTAATCACTGGGGGCTCCTGGGTGGCTCAAGCGTCTGCCTTGCGCTCGGGTCATGGTCCCAGAGTCCTGGGATCGAGCCCCCCATCGGGCTCCCTGCTCAGTGGGGTGTCTGCCACTCCCCTGGCTCGTGCTCTCTCTCTCTCTCCGCCCCCCCGTCTCTGTCAAATAAATAAAATCTTTTTAAAAAAGAGAAAGGTAATCTTTAAAACATTAGTGTCCATCATCTTGGTCTGTAGTGACTTTTTAACGTGAAATGTACTAGGTCAGATTTGGTAGATGTAGGTTATCGAATAACATTGACAGTTATTGCAACAGGAGCCTTTCAAATACTGATTTTTTTTTTTTTAATGCAAGAAACTCCATCCACAAATGTCTGTGTCTAGAATTTAGTTGACCACTTACAATTCTGAAAATATTGATGGGCAGCCACCGACATTCTGTCTTCTGTATGGTAATCTGTGTTGTATTATCAGCTCCGAGCCAGAAACCCCGCTGCAGCCCAGACCCCTCTGCAGACGGGCGTGTGCATCGGTGCCAGCGGGGAGTCCCGCCGCGGCAGCAATGTGGGCCGCAGTTGGACTGAGCCCAGCGACACAGTGTGTCTCAGGTGAATATTGGACACCTAGGGTGAAACGTGTAGTGTTGTCATTTATCTGTGAATCATTGTAACTTCACAGTACAGTGTCCATGAGCCTGGGTTAAGTCGGGGCTCCATCAGTGCAGGGAAGTCGCAGTGGAGGCATGGCGGGGTCTGGGGCACAGCCGTCGGAGACGGTAGCTGCCTGTTCTAGGGGACAAGACCTTGTGTCCTTTTTTCTGAAAGAGCTGATCGTGTTACCCCGTGGGGATAATGGAGGGGGCGGGCAGTGGTCGCTGGCCCCTTGTCGGTTTTGGGGTTAGCATGCGGGGGTTTGACGTTCACGTGCTGTGGGTCCGTCATGTGACCTGTGCTGCAGCCCCCGAGGCCAGACCCCCAGCCCATCTTCACCCTGGGCTGCACGCTCCCCACTGCGCCCCCCGAGGCCGAACCCCCAGCCCATCCTCACCCTGGGCTGCACGCTCCCCACTGCGCCCCCCGAGGCCGGACCCCCAGCCCATCCTCACCCCGGGCTGCACGCTCCCCACTGGGCCCCTCGAGGCCGGACCCCCAGCCCATCCTCACCCTGGGCTGCACGCTCCCCACTGCGCCCGCGTGCTCTTGCCCAGCACAGGACGTTTCTGAATTTTCTGTGTGAACAAGGCTCTCACACTTCAAGCCCAGTGTACTTTTGAAAACAGACAGGGCTTCCCTCCGTGGGGATCCAATCCCTGCAAATCAGCTCTTGTTGCTGCTCTGTTGGCGGGACTGCGTCCTTGTCCCTTGTTCCCCTCAACTAGCTGCTGCTCACAGAGGCTCAGTTTGCGATTGGACCTGGGGGAGGCTCAGCCGACAGACACGACGGTAAATGTGCCTCGACTTGGGTGTTGAGAGTGGGACAGGCATGGTTGATGCGGTGGGTCAGGATCTCAGAGAGGGGAGGCAGCCCTGCAGGGAGGGAGCGGTGCTGCCTACGGCCGTCCGCACAGCCAGTGTTCCCGCTGCTCCCGCGCAGCCGATGATGGGTCATGATCGTGCGCACTCGGGGCAGGCCAGGCCCTCCACGCGCCGGAACCGGAGTGAGCTCCTCGGCCGAGAGGAGCACGTATGTGCACCAGCAGTTTTAAATTAACTTCAACACTGGTTCACGTAGGTGATGTTTAAAGACATTACTGTCCAATTATATAATAAGCCCCAAATTTCCTAGTGAATCCTGGAGCTTAAAGTGATTCAGAAGGTGATCACACCCTAACTCCCCAGGTGCCTGCTGATACTTGCATTGAGTTGAAGGCATTTGGAGAAATCTTCCCCTAACATACATTAGGATGCTTTACAGAGCTGCACATATTCTCTAACTCAGGCCTTATGAACCTGGCTTTTTTAAATTATGTGTTAAAATTGGTATTTTGCTAGGGAGGTAGTACAGTTAAATATCATCTCGGGTTACTTGTGGGACATTGGAGGGGCCGCTGTGCTGACTCATGGTTTGCACAGAAGCAGGTACTACGACGGCCCCACCTGCCGTCCCATCCCCACGGCACATCCGGCCGTGACGGGCACTCGCCATCTCGTGTTTTGTGTCTTCGTGGGACGGTTTTCTTCCTCTCTCTTTTTAACATTTATTTGTGTAGTCTCCACTCACGCCCCCAAGGCTGAGCCAGTTCTCTGGAGTGTGGGTGTCGGCCCGCGGACGATGAAGTGGCTGCCGGAGCTCCGAGAGGAGGAGCCCCTGCACTTCTGAGCGGGGAGCCCAGCAGGCGTCGGTGTGCCCGGCCCGGCCCCGGGCTGCCACCGCCCCGCCACCCCTCCCTGGTGCCAGGCCGTGGAGAGCGAGCGCGGGGGCCCTCAGGACTGCCGCAGCTCTTGGTCTCACCGCCCACAGCTAACTCTGAACGGGAGCCTCGCCCGTCCGTGCTTTTGTGTGGGGCTGGGCTGCTTTTGTTCATCACTTTCCTGAAGAAACTGTAACAGGGTCAAACCAAATAACATCTCACGTAGGCCTTTTTTTTCCTCCTGCTGAAACCCTCATATATAAGTAGATATCAGATCCGTACTTGGAAACAAGTAGTGGCAAGACAGCTTAGGCTAGATGTGATTCTGAGAGTGTTACTGTGCTATTACACATTACCGTTCTCAGAAATGAGCTGCAGGGAACACAGAACCTCAGTCCCAGCCGAATCACAGGGGTGACTTCTGTGACGGGCCCGAGTCTGTGAAAATGACGACACACTCCCGGTGCCACAGGTGGGGTGAGTGTGCGGGAGCCTGGGCCACAGCTGAGTGTGTCACACTTACACCAAATCTGCTGCTACTGCTCACAGTCAGTTTGAGAAATAGCACGTGTGACAAAGAGGTGCTTGTAGCCCACCCTTACAACTGGGTATTAAGGAGAACATGTAAAGCTGAGGTTTTGTGTCGCGTCTCTAGTATCAGCTTAGATTTCTTTTGGCATCTTTCCTAGATCATGAGATTGAACGTATGTTGTAGTCCTACAAATCGAAATACACGCAAATAACAGACTTGTGGAGTCTAATCGGTAAAAAGCATGTTCCTCAGGTAACCGTAGTTAAGTTTTAAACATAGAAGAGAATATGGTTTTGTATAAAAGCCTGTGCTTTGTAGGCAGTAAACCTGTCTTTAAATTCTAGCCCTTTCCAGTGTTAGCTGTACGTCTTTACGTACATAACTCGACCTTCCTCATACTGGGTTTTCTCCCTGCAGAATGAGGATAACTCTTTTTTGTCTTCTTCTTGAAGTTATCGTTTACACTCTAGTTTGGCAGCATACAGCGTGATATTGGTGTCAGGGGTAGAATCCAGGGCTTCGTCACTTCTGTCCAGCACCCAGTGCTCCTCCCAAGGGCCCTCCTTAGTGCCCATCACCCTATTAGCCCATCTGGAATGGGGATAATTCTTGCCCCAGAAGGTTGTTAAGGCCTTGACATACTGTGTGCACATTTCTAGCGTCAGTCCCAGCTCGGGGTGGAGAACGGATGGTCGTTACCCTTACAAAGTACCAGAGCGAGCTGGGAGCGGACGGCCTCCATCTGTCCGCCTCACGGACCCCTGCGGGGGGTGCGGGCGTCAGCGCGGAGCCGGCCCCGCACAGAGCTCTGCCCTCCCCCTGCCGGCCCCGGGGGACACGACGTCCGTACGGCCGGGCACGGTGCTGGGGATCTCGGTGCTGGCCTGTGTGGGCCGTGTTCTAGTCCCAGCCGGGGTCCAGGACTTCGGGAGGACTGCGCTCGCCCACCACTGCTCCCCGCCTGCTGAGGTGCAGAGCGCCCGCGGGACTCGGGGACGGGGAAGGACGCGCAGGCTACTTTCTCAGACCTGCACCCTGATGAAGCCTGTCCAGTGAAGACCACCTGGTTCGGACTCGGGCAGAGCCCCTCCCGCTGGCTTGTGTCGGGCGTCTGTGTCCTGAGGTTCTTGTAGCATATTGTGGCCAGTCCAGCAGTCCTGGCCTCTCGAGGACCTGGCCCGATGTTTCCCTAAGACACCAGCGTGATTAAGCAACTTCACAAATTTTTTTTGTTTGTTTTTATCTTTGTGACACACGGTGACCGAAAAGCCTTCCTTTTCAGCCAGATAACACTTGGAAGTGAAGTGGAGACTCTGGGTTCTGACTCTCCTGCTTCGTCCACCTCTTTCAAAGACTCTGTACTATTATCTTTTATTCATATATGGCTTTTCCTTTCTTGGTAACAATTTCTGTTCCCCTAGTATTCTTTTTTCTCTTTTATTTTTTATTAACATGTAGTAGATTATTTGTTTCAGGGGTCATTCAGGTCTGGGGTTCCTCAGTCTGACACGACACCCGGTGCTCCCCACAACACATACCCTCCCCAGTGTCCAGCCACCCCAACCCTCCAGCAACCCTGTTAGTTTCCTGAGACTAAGAGTCTCTTAGGGTTGGTCTCCATCTCTGGTTTCCTCTTGTTTCATTTTTCCCTCCCTTCCCGTATGATCCTCTGACTTGTTTCTCAAATTCCTCATATCAGAGAGATCATATGATAATTGTCTTTCTCTGACTGCCTTATTTTGCTTAGCCTAATACCCTCCAGTTCGACCCACATAGTTGCAAATGGCAAGGTTTCAGGGTGGTTTTTTTTTTCCTTGATGGCTGCATAATATTCCATTGTGTGTGTGTGTATATATATATATATACCACATCTTCTTTATCCAGTCATCTGTTGATAGACATCTAGGTTCTTTCCATAGTTTGGCTATTGTGGACGTTGCTGCTATAAACATTGGGGTGCACGTGCTCCTTCGGATCACGACATTTTATCTGTGTCCCTTAGAATTCTTATGTGCTTAATTCCTTCCCTCCTCTTCTCATACTTTAGGGTATTTTAGAGTGTCATATCCTGTAGAACACGAGGGATAACTTAATTCTGTTCTGAGCACTCTGTTTCTCCTCACCTCCGTGCGTGATACGTTAACTTTTTTTCTAAAGATTTTATTTATTTATTTGATAGAGGAAGTGAGATAGGGAACATAAGCAGGGGGAGAGGGAGAACCAGGCTTCCCGCTGAGCAGGGAGCCCAATGCGGGGCTCAATCCCAGGACCTGGAGATCATGACCTGAAATGAAGGTAGACGCTTAATGACTGAGCCACCCAGGCGCCCCTGAACTTCTTTTTCTCTTTCTCCCCTTGTCGGCTTTGGGGGAAATATGGATTTATCTATTTCATTGTCTGTTTTTAATCGCTTTGATTTTTTTTTTTTTTTTTTGGAGTCCTGCATTAAAATATCTCTAATGTTCTTACTCCCCTTCCCAAAACTTCCTGTAATACCAGCTTATTTAATTGCCTTCTTTTAAAATCCTTTCTCCCCCACCCCGTTGCCCCCTTGTTTTCACAGAGCCTGATTTGAAAAAGCGGATCCGAGTGCACTTACTCAATGCCCACGGCCTGGACGAAGCCGGCATTGACGGTGGTGGTATTTTCAGAGAGTTTCTGAATGAGCTGCTCAAGTCGGGATTTAACCCCAACCAGGGGTTCTTCAAGACCACCAACGAAGGGCTCCTGTACCCCAGCCCGGCCGCTCAGATGCTCGTGGGACACTCCTTTGCCAGACACTACTACTTCCTGGGCCGGATGCTTGGAAAGGTAAAGTAACTCCGTGTGAAACCGGACCTCAGACCACAGGAGGGGCAAGTTTGTGTCTCTAGGTGGTTGTCAATGTTTATTCGGTATTGCTGAAGGGGTTCTGTGAACCCTGAGCAGTAGTCTCTCACCTAATAACTCGCATTTCATCGTTACACGTGTGCACAGTAGTCACATGCATAAATTACTTGTGTGGCATAGAAAGCCTGGGGGACGTGTAATGTAAAATCCTGTTTGTCGCAGTCGCTGGCTAGCTGTCTCTGCCATCAGTGTGCCCCCTGGAAATACTGTGAATCTCCCTGTTGCTCTTGTCGATGGTGTTCAGGTGCTTCTTTTGAGGTCCTGCAGACGCGTAGAGGGCTGCGTGCGAGGGGAGGACCGTACTTGCTGGGCCGCGTGTTCTGTCCGGTGTGCGTGATCTCTAGGGGAAGGACCATTGGGTGCCGTGACCGCCGTGCCCTGGTAACCGGAGCGCTACACCCTGTCCTGTCAATGGAGGGAGACGGTGCGTGAGTGGTGTGGCCTCGTGGATGCGTGCTGTTCATGGGTGAAACAGTCATAAACCGCATCACCCCTAGCCCGTTGCAGCCTTTTGGGGGACCGTCTAGAACACCACAGACCAGGCAGCTTAGAGGGCACGGACGTTTGCTTCTCACAGTTCTGGAGGCTGGAAGTCCACGATCAGGGTGCCGTGCGTCCCGTTTGCTGGGGGCCCTTGTCCTGGTCCATCCCAGTGCCTTCTTGGGGGGTCGCTCTGATGCGGGCACCACCCTCCTGACCTGATAGCCTCCCAGAGGCCCCACCTCCTGATGCTGCCCTGGGGGTTCGGACTTCAGTGGATGACACACACATTCCCTCCGAAGCATCGCCCGTGGGTGTGCCAGAGGTGGGCACAGTGGCCCTGAGACTCCATTTAAATCAGGACCGGCTGACTGCTTCCCTATGCGTCCAATGCAGTCCAAAAAGGGGATTGAGGGTTTTTTCTTTTTAATCGATTACTAACCTTTTTAAATGGGGTAGTGTTTATATGCAAGGTTATATTTCTGGGTTACTTTGCTTTATTTTGTTGGAGTTTTTGTAATTAAGGCAAATGCCACGTCAACAGTTGCCAATCCCAGCAGCATGCCGCTGGCAAATATCCCCGTAAAATCAGTAATTGAGACTTAGGTCTGAACTGTTCTAAATGAGGTAGGAAATCATCTAGGTTATTTCCCTGGGAAATGGAAAGTCGATTCTCGATTTTCTTTGAACGAGTGAGTCATCCCACTCATTGTAACTCTGTGATAGAGCAAACCCGATGCGTTTGGGGGAGCGTGCACGGGTCCCCCGGGATTCAGACTTGCTGACAGGCAGTCACTCTAGTGGCAGCGACACGGGTCTACCCCAAACCCGCCGTCTCGAGAAGCCCCTTATAATATCCCGAGAGCCGAGGCGAGGGCCGGAGAGAGCGCAGTGCTCGGGGCCACGGGCTCCCTGCTGGCCCGCCTCACTGGAAGGACAAGACCCCTTTCCGTCCTCCCCACCTGCGATGCTGGCTCGTCACGGGGGCTTTGGTCAGCCGCCAGCTCCAGTGCAGAAGATGTCTTCCTCGTTTGTTTTCATTACGGGGTTCTGCCTCACAGCATAGAGCGAAAATAGACCATATCTGGGTCTGTAAAGGGTCACAACATATCCAGTTAAAAAATTATTATTAAATACAATTTATGTTTCCCAGGAATTGTTGGTGTATTGTTATGGATAGGTGAGTGTTTTCCATGGTATTTGGGGGAAGTTTATTAGGGTTTTTGGATAGTCTGGGAACACGTTTTTGTTTCCCCTCTTTAAGAGTGGGATAAGGGGGCGCCTGGGTGGCTCAGTCATTGGGCGTCTGCCTTCGGCTCAGGTCGTGATCCCGGAGTTCTGGAATCGAGCCCCGCATCGGGCTCCCTGCTCGGCAGGAAGCCTGCTTCTCCCGCTACCATTCCCTCTGCTTGTGTTCCCTCTCTCGCTGTGTTTCTTGCTGTCAGATAAAAAAAAAAAAAAAAAAAAATCTTTAAAAAAAAAAAGAGTGGGATAGGAATGCCGGATACTCAGTATTTACTGTCAATCACGTTTTGAGGGACAGATTGGATTAAAAGACAAGAATCATCCTCAGTGCAGCTTGTGCAGGTGACAGGGATGACTAGAGGTGACACGTAGGAACTGGGGGCCGCAGGCTACAGCCTCTGGCCAGGTTCATCCACGTATTCTTTGTAGTTAGAAAAAAAAAATTAGAATTCCAGCAGGCATCATCATTTACATTGTCTGGTTGCAGTTGAACAAAGCCCAAAGAAAGCATGTGCCCTTGGGCCCTTTCCCGGACAGTTTGCTGACCCTGCTCTAGGGCCAGGCCCACAGACAAAGGATAAAGAGCCGTGGGGAAAAGTTCGGTCTCCATCCTGCGGGTCATGGAAAATCATTGTTTTGAGCAAATGGCTGAGACTTACTACATTTGTAAGGGGACAGGTTGGGGCTGATGGATTTTAGAAGGTGAGACTCCAGAGTTAAGAGTTAAGGGTCTGGGAGTGTGCCTAGGTCCTCAGTAATGCTGGCCTTGCCCACAGCAGTGTGACGCTTTGAGGTCAGCGAGGGGTGAAAAGTGACCACGGGATCGGTCTGCAAGGCTTTATTTCCCTGGTGCTTTTTCTTAGAACCGCTTGCTGAAATATGATGATTCACATACTCTAGTTTGCCTGCTTGAAGCTGGTGGTTCAGGGGCGCCTGGCTGGCTCGGGCAGTGGGGCATACAGCCCTTGATCTTGGGGTTCTGAGCTTGAGCCCCACGCTGGGCGGGGAGATCACTCGAACGAATGGGTGGTTTTCAAGTACGATGTGGTAGCTCCGGTGTATTCAGAGTGGTGCAGGCATCGCCGCTGCCACATTTAGAACATCCTCGCCTGTGTCTGTGAACAGTCTCCTTCCCCCCCAAACTCTAGGCTAACGAGAACTTACCTTTAGTCTCCATGGGGTGCCCCGTTGTGTACATTCCGTGTAATCGCAACGCGTACGTGGCCGGTAGTGCCTGGCGTCCTTCGCCCGGCGTCCTGTTTTCAAGGATCATCAGAGGTGTAGCCTTTGTCCACGCTTCGCCCCTGGTGATGCCAGATCGCAGTCCCTCCCGTGACAGTCACATCCGTGATCCATTCATCCGCTGGGGGGCTGGGTTGTCCTCGGTGATGTTTGGAGTGCCGAGGTTTGAGAAAATGAGCTTGCTGTGCACTGCAGAAGAGGGCAGAGTGTCGGTGGCCTCTTCAGAAGGCTTCACTCTGAAGGGAAAGAGACAGAAGACCCCTAAAGTAAGAACGGGTTCCAGAAATGACCGGGCGGGTTGGATTTCCACGCTCGGCTGGCTCTGTGCAGGTGAACTGTCGCTGGTCCGGGGGCAGTGAGAGGAACCGCTCGGTGCGCTGGGAAGGACGGTGCCGGGCCGGCCAGGGGGCTGCGTGCTGCGGTGCGCTCCGCGAGGCTCTCGGGGGTTCGGTGAGAGCGGCCGCTGGGCCTTGAGCAGCCCTGGAGCGTGGGTGCAGGTTGGCCTCGGCCGTCACGAGCAGGGCAGGCGGGCCGGGGGGTGGTCTGCGTGCGGACCGGGTGAGGACGGGAGGTCAGCAGGTGCGCCGTTGCTCCCGTGGGAGCCCGGCTGAGGGAGGGGTGAAGGGCTGGCCTGAGGACTCAGCCCTTGGCGCTTTGGCGCCCAGAGCGACTGCGGGCAGTGGCCGTGTCAGAAGGGACAGGAGGTGACCGGTGAGCACCTGCTGTGAGGTCAGGAGGATGGGGACCGTGGGGGGCACAGGGGCGCCCACTGCAGTGACATCTAGCCAAGGGGTAAATGGGATGTGTGCTATGCACGGACTCGGTATAAGGAGTCTCTCGTCCTTCAGTGAATAAGAAATACTAATGTTACTATCGTCATTGTTTTCTGGGAGAATTAATCAGAACTACCCTCCTTTTGAGCTGTATGACGAAATTCCTCGCAGATCAGACTGGTAGGTCCGTTCTCTGTCCCCAGCCCTATGAAACACACCTGCCACTCCTCACCCCCGGGCTGGGCCCGTTGGAGAAGCCGCCTAAAAATCAGTGCCCGCAAAGCAGATTATGCTCTTCTGACTTTTTGAAAAAATAAATGAATAGATTGATAGATAACAGCTTCTTTGAAATATAATTTACATTCCATAAAATTCAGCCTTTTTTTTTTTTAACGTTAGGTTAGTCACCATACAGCACATCATTAGTTTTCGATGTAAAAATTGAGCCTTTTGGGGCGCCTGGGTGGCTCAGTCGTTAAGCGTCTGCCTTCGGCTCAGGTCATGATCCCAGCGTCCTGGGATCGAGTCCCACATCAGGCTCTCTGCTCGGCCGGAAGCCTGCTTCTCCCGCTTCCATTCCCTCTGCTTGTGTTCCCTCTCTCGCTGTGTTTCTCGCTGTCAAATAAATAAAAAATCTTTAAAAAAAAAAAAAAAAAAGAATGCTTTAAAAAAAAAAATTGAGCCTTTTAAAGTGTCCCGTTCATGGGTTCCAACGCGTTCAGGGAGGGCTGCAGCCGTCACCGCCGTTTCCTTTCAGAGCAGGGGCATCTTCTCGAACGGGCGCGCTCTCCTGCGCGAGCCGCCCCCTCCAGGCCCGGGCTGCCACCCGTCTGCTGCCTCTGTGCATGTGTGTTCTGGACATTTCGTAGAAGCAGACTCCTACAACCTGCGACCTTCTGTGACTGGTCCCTTTGACTTCTCAGAAGGGTTTCAAGGTTCCCAACATTGTAGCCTGTGTCAGAACTTCTTCTTATGGCTGAACGATGGACCATCGTGTGGATAGAAAACATGGGGTTTATGCATCCACCCATCGGGACATGCGGGTGTTCCCGCCCATTGGCTGTTAGGGATAATGGTGCTGTGAACATTTGTGTGCCAGTCTTCCCTGACTTAGGAGGGGGTTACATCCCAATAAAAACCCATCATAAACTGAGGATATCAAACGTTGAGAATGCATTTCCCACGCCCGACCTGGCAGACGTCACCGCGGGGCCCGGCCCACGTGAAGTGCGTGTGCTCAGAGCGCTCACACTAGCCCACGGCTGGGCCGTCAGGTCACACGAAGCCTGTTTGACAGTAAAGTGTCGAGTGTCTCCTGGCCTGCACGGAACGCGGTCCTGAAAGTGACGGACGGGAGGGGGGCGGTGCAGACGGTTGTCACGGGGTCGGCCGGCGACCCTCGTGACCGCGTGGCTGCC
>CM053614.1:585968-608075 GCA_028646535.1 Procyon lotor
TTAATTTTTGTAGATGGTGTGAGGTCGGGGTCCCACTTGACCCTGCCCATGTGGCTGTCCAGTTGTCCCAGCACCTTTGGTTTCCTTGTCAGGAATCAGTAGACCGTGAATGTAAGGGTTTATTTCTGAACTCTCAGTTTTGTCTCGTTGACCTCTGTGTCTCGCCACGTGCTAGCGTGGCACTGTGGTGATTACTGTTACTGTGTGGTCAGCACTGTGTGCGTATTTATTAATGACAGATGCCCATGAAGCTCAGAAGGGTGGTGGAAGGGACCCAGGAGGTCCTCAGTAGAAAAGTCATACTCTTTCTTTGTATCTCTGAGATGAACAGTTAGAGGCCCAGTTATTCATTTGCTCTGATTCCAAATGTTGCTACTTTAATAATACAGACTCTCAGGGTTGCTCAAGCTTAGAAATGGGTTCTGACTTAACCTTTCCATTATGTACGTACGTTTCTTTAATCTCTTATCATCAGAGACAAATTTCAGACACTGGCCTGCTGTTAAATTCTTTAACATAACTGTCAGACCATTTTCTCCTTTAGTTCATTTGAAGATATAAGCTCATGTCTCTCCCACCTGAAGCCGTGTGCTGGCTTTGATGCCTGTTCTCCATGGGATACCGTCTCCCCTGGCAGGGGTCCCCGTGACCCAGCTTCTGCTCCCCCCGGATGATAGTACGTTTCATAACCCATTTCATGAAAATCTTTGAAACGATGCACTAGTTCTTTCTATCATGGTGAGCCTGAGAATCTCCTAAATTAATAGTAATGAAGTAAAATTTTAAACTGATAATAGTGAGCCTTTATTTTGCTAGACTAAACTGAGATACCCCCTAAATCTTTTAAGTACTTATTAAGCAATCTCTACGTCTAACATGGGGCTGGAACTCATGACCCTGAGATGAAGGGTGGCCTGCCCCACTGAGCCGGCCAGGCGCCCCTGAAATACCCCCTAAGTCTAGTGGTTCTCACACAGTGCGGTTACAGACAACAGGAGAAGGGATTGTACTTGCTGGAATTAAATCTTTTTAAAATTCGCGATTATTTTTTTCTTTCTGAATGTATAAATTGTCCAATCTTGATTAACATAGAGACAAGATAATCAGACAGGCCTGGTTCGATGAAATTTTCTGGCCAGTAGTTCTGTGAGTTCGGTGAGGACAGACTCAGTTTCCCGTTTGTGGACACTCGGCTCTCAGCTGCAGGGGTTGTGAGGAAGCGGCTTCATCGTGGGGCCCTGGAGGCTCAGAGCTCTTCCTCCTCTACTTTGGGGTGTGCACCAGATTCCAGTTGGGGGCCTACACCTTCCTCGCAGACAGGAAGTTGATATACAGTGTGTTACAGTAAAGCTCTTTAACATAGTGAGGGTTCGACAGAACCAATAACAGAACTCTAGTTCTACGAGGACGATAGACAGTTTAGTTTTACGTATTTAAGATTTTACTTAGATAATTTTCTGGAAGTTCCTAAGGGTATACTAGTTTCTAAAACATCTGATTATTATCTGATTACAAATGGTTAAACTTTGTACCAACATGTTAAAAATTGTCCAGACCTAAGTGAGCGTGACAGTATACCCCAATAGTGTGGCGTCTGCACATTAAATCCTTAGGGGAAGAAAACTGTGTATTGATTGATTATGATATTTATTGGGTCATAATGTATTTAAATTTTCTTTAATGCATATGTTAGTGATTGTTTACTGTGATAAAGTGCAAAGAGGTCTTCAAGAGCAATCCTACATTGAAAGAATTACCTCATGTCACTGGTCACTTCTCAATTAGAAGTTCCATTAGCAGATGATTCCTGCTTCTGCTGCGGGTCGCGATTGCATTTTATCGCCTGTAAATCAGACTTCAGACAGGGAATAAATAAACAGCTCAAGGATGTGGTAATGTCATCTTGAACTTTTTTTTACAGATGGAAGCACCTAGGTCCATTTAAGCCAATTAAGTTCAGGAATTTATTGAAGGAACTCTTTTATCATATTTGAATTCTATTTGAAAATGGCTTTCCCCCCCTTGCTTTAGAATATTGATTTAATTGGAACAGGATGCCTATAAATCAGATTATTTGATAATATACTGGTCATATATTTCCAATTTTTAATTAGCAGACCCTGAAACCTCCATGTGGTTTATAATTTTGTATTTTAGTAGAATACAGTGTGTACTTAATGTAGCAGAGAGTGTAATAGTTAACAGTTTATCCTGGGATTTTTGAGACTTGGGAAAACTTAATTCTTTTATATCACTGGAGTCCTTTTGTAAAATGCTCGTTGAATTTGCTGAACCTTTAAAAGTGTAGATTGAAGTGAGTGGTAGTGATTTAAGTTACCTCGGTCTGTAAATGGCAAAGCCTCTCTTTTATAATATCTTGTTTTGAACTCTCAGACTCATTAAGGGTCAGTGTAATTGAGCTTCTTCATCTGATTGTCATTGGACTAAGTGCTCTTGTCTCTAAAGTTAATATATCTTTTACCCTAGATTTTTTAAGCATAATATTCAGCAAATAGTTGATCATTCTGTGCTTAGCACAAGCCTTCCAATCAATGTTAAGACTTTTTTTACTTTGATGTCAGCAAATTTCACAAGCAAGCTTTCTCTGAAGCTCCCAATTATCCACAGCGGACGACTCATTATGAGCCTGCTCTTGTTGACCTTCCACTGTTTTGGAAGCAGAAAAACCAAAGACCGTGATAACTTACAGGTGTCACTGTACTGGGCTCCTGCCCCTCCTGAGGACCTCGCGGGCCCTCACGGCTCCTGGGGTTCAGTCTTTCCCTCCAACAACGAAGTGCTCCCCCTCTGCAGGTTACTCCTCCTGCCAGTCAGGGCCATAGTCCTCTATCTGTGTTCATTTTATTTCTTCAAAATGAAATGTGAAATAAAAGTAAATAAGATTGTACAGTAAAAATTCATGTATGTTCCAGAATTCACTTGATTCCACTATTACTATAGCTTTAGCCCCCCTGAGGTATTTACCAAAATTCTTTCTGCTCCTGGAGAAAGTAGAGCTTGCTTACTGTCGAGATAGCCCTTCTCATGAATTGGAAGCACTCTCAAAAGCTAGTTAAATGCAGATCGGTATCATTATATTGAGGCCATTTCCCCTTCTCTAAGTCGCGTTAAATTGTCACCGTGAAAATTAGAAACACAGACCTGCTGGTTCTGCTTTAGAGGCTGCTGCTCAGCTTTGGTCGTCATTTGTGCAATAAGGAAAATAGATACCCAGAAATAAAGCCCACGTAAATCCCTCTGAACATTTAGTATATGTGCCGCCAAAGCAAGCACGTTCCTTCCGAATACGTAAGTACTGAGTTGGTGGGGGGAGGCGCCTGGAGGGTGCAGTCGGTTCAGCATCCGACTCTCGTTCAGGGGGGACTTGAGCCCGTGAGACCGGGCAGTGTGGCCCGGGGAGGGATTGTGGCTGGAGAAGAGGAGGCACTGAAGACCCGAGTCCGGCCGGCTGAGAGCTCAGGCTGTGGGAGAGCGCAGCCACCGCAGGTCGGCGTGAGCAGCTGAAGACATCGGGGCAAACCAGGCGAAGGTGGTATTTCCGAGGCCAGATCAAGACAGTGTTTCGGGGGCCGGACGACGAAGAGTGCAGACGCTCTCCGTCTGTCGGGACGACAAGGCTGAGAAGGGGGCCTTGGCGGGGCGGTCAGGGAGCTCGCGGGGGGCCTGAGCACGTGCAAGCGGTGTCCCCCCGAAGGACCTTCTCCCGCGCCGAGGCCCTTCCTCCGTGGCTGCTCCCGGCAGAAGGACGTCGGTGGGATCGCCGGAACCGCGTGCGAGGGTGGCCACGGCCACGCCGCGTGATGGGGGCCCTTCCGACGTGCGGCCGGTGGTGGCAGGGTTACTGCCCTACGGCCAGAGGGCAGACAGAGGCGCGAGTTTTGTAGGAGTCCGTTTAAGCTCAGAAGCAGGCAAAACGAGTTTCTGGGGTTGGGGGTCAGATCCTTTCTCCTCGGGGCGGCGGGGCCGGCGAGGGGTGAGTTTCTCTTTGGGGGACCGAGCGCTGGGTGGCGTGGGTCGGCGCTGTCCTGCAGCCGACCTCTGGTGACCACGGGAGGGCAGCTCCGGAGGAGCGTGTCTGTGAAGAAAGTCTCGGCAGCTCAGGTGTGGGCTGGATGGAGGCCAGCTGCCGTCAGGAGGAGAGACGGCACGCTGCGGTGGCCGTGCCCCGGGGGGGAGGGGGGACGCTGGCTGGAGGAGGCGGTGGGCAGGCTCCGTCCGGTGCGCACAGGGGCTGTTTGTGCGGGAGGCAGAGGCCGAGCGTGGGGCGCGGTTGGGGGAGCGCGGCCCCTCCCTTGGGGCAGGCACAGCCCTTGGCCGTGCGAAGGTGGGGCGGGGGTTGGCAGGAGTGCGAAGCGGCCGTGAGAAACAGGGGTCCCTGCCTCGCTCTCCCCAGGGGCACAGGAGCACGGCGAGCACAGCACTCGGGGTGCCCCGGCGGCTCGGTCAGTGAAGCGGCCCACTCTTGATTTCGGCTCAGGTCATGATCTCGGGGTCATGGGATCGGCCCGCTTTGGGCTCCACACAGCGGAGTCCACTTTTCTCCCTCTCCCAGGCCCCTCCCCTGCCCGCTCACAACGCCTCTCTCAAATAAATAAACAAATCTTTATTTTTAAAGATTTTATTTATTTATTTGACAGAGAGAAAGAGATCACAAGTAGGCAGAGAGAGAGGGACAAGCAGGCTCCCCGCCGAGCAGAGAGCCCGATGTGGGGCTCGAGCCCAGGACCCCGAGATCATGACCTGAGCCGAAGGCAGAGTCTTTAACCCACTGAGCCCCCAGGGGCCCCAACACCTGGGTTGTTGCGGCAGCAGTAGCATAACACAGCCCCCCCTGCAAACAGTGCTAGATGTTGCAGGATTGTCGGAATAATCCTGTTTCTTAGAAATGAAACCAAGAACACAAAGAGAAAAAAATAGGTTGGACTTCATCAGAAACTTTTTTGCTTCAAAGAACACCATCCAGAAACTTAAAGCACAACCCACTGAAACCAGAAGTATTTGTAATTCATATCTGGTAAGAGACTTGTATTAGGATATAGAAAGGACTCCATAATGCAAAGGAACATTTTAGAATAATATTCTAAAATTATCTGAAATATCTGAAGAGATGTTTCTCCAAAGAAGATAAATAAGTGATCAATAAGCACATGAAAAACGCTCGCTGTCATTTGCCATCAGGAAAACACACATCAAAACCGCAGCGCAGGAGCACCTCCCGCCCTCGAGGACAGGATGAGGCCCAAAGCCCGGCAGTGCCCAGTGCTGGCAGGGGTGCAGAGACAGCGGGCCCCCCCGGGAAGGCGGGCCAGTCGGCCCACGGCTGCACAGACCTAACCTTCTGACCCAGCAGCCTGTGTCGGCTGTGGCATCCTCTGGAACAGCCCGTGAGCAGAAAGGGGTCAGGAGCCCGTCGTCGGACGAAGGAGAACAGACGGGGTCCATCCGCACCGCAGGGGTTGAGTCCTCTCCTTTGGCCGGGGAGGGGCGAAGTCCTGACCGCCGCGAGCACATCGCTGAACAAAACGGGCTCTGTGAAGAGAGCGGATCCCAGAAAATCCCCAGCAGAGGACTCCGGCCATCGGAAACACCCCGAGAGGGCAGTCCATGAAGAGAGAAAGTAGATCGTGATCATCCCGGGCTGGGAGGGGGCGAGAAATGAGGACCATGATGGGGTAAAGGGTTTCTTGGGGGCGTGCAAATGCTCAAGAGTTAATTGTCTGACAGCTGTGTAACTCTGTCACGGCCCGAGCCCTCGGCTTGCGCACTTCCAGTGGGTGAATCCTGGTTCTGACCCGGAGCACTGACCGCGGAAACTCTACGTGACGCCGTGATCCTGCCCAAGCCGGAAAGGGGCAAAGCAGTTAGCGGAGGGCAAGCTCGGTGCAGAGTGGAGACCTTGGTGCGGAGGGAGAGCTCGTTGTGGGGGGAGAACTCGGTGCAGAGTGGAGTTTTCGGGTGCGGAGTGGAGAGCTCCTTGCGGAGTGGAGTTTTCGGGTGCGGCTTCAGCCCCAGGGGCGTCTCGTCCTGCAGGGGAGGCTCTCAGCACCTGGCCACAGCGATGTTATTCTCCCTGGAGGGACGTCAGTATCCTCAAATCTCAAGGGAGGGAGTGTGGCAGGTTTCAGTCTATATTTTATTATCCTGTGCAGTAAAAAAATCTTCAGATCTGAAAAATATTTCCTTTTTGAGTGAAGATGGTTCTGCCGCGTGCGCTGCCTTGACTGAGCCTCGGGGGTTTCCTCGACTCCCAGGAAACCCTGCAGAGGCAGGGACGGAACGACTGACATCTCCCAGGGATTCACCTCTCGTGCCAGCTCACTGTGGTGAGCCTTTTGGTACCCGATCTTCCAGAAACGCCTCTGCGGACAGAGCGAGCGGAGCCGGGAGGGCGCGGGGAGACGCATGGGCAGGGAAGGCCCGGCACTCGGCTTGTCCTCTCACTCCACGTTACAGCTGCACCTCTGGGCATCCAGCGAGGGACACGGGAGCTGGGAAGTGGACTTTCGTGCCCCGCCCATCGGCATCCACTGCGGGTTTTTGAAAGGAGAGCAGTGTCCTAAGCTGAAGCTGTGGAAGCATCAAGTGCAGACCGTCTGTTGCCCCGAACAAGAGAAGACTCAGCCCCGGTGCTGCTGACATGACGGGAGGGCGCGTCTCGGAGAAGGGGGCTCGGGAGCCTCTGCAGGGACGAGGGGGGCCTGCCTTGCAGCTTCAGGGTTTCGGTGATGCCTTTTCTCCAAACACCAGAACCACTGGACCCCGCTCCGACGTCCGCTGATTTGTCAATGGACAGGCCACTGTTTGGGGGTTTTTTTGTTCTGGGGTTTTTTGTTTGTTGTTAAAGATTTCATTTATCTATCTATCTGTCTATCAGGGAGAGAGAGGGTGAGACAAGTCCGGGAGCAGCAGGAGGAGGGAGAAGCAGGCTCCCCACTGGGAAGCAAGGAGCCCGACACAGGGCTCCATCGCAGGACCCTGGGATCATGACCTGAGCCGAAGGCAGATGGACACTTCACTGACCCACCCAGGTGTCCCAGAGTGACTGTTTCTAGAAGCGCTATTGGGTGTCCAAGAGTGTGAGGGAGTGTGGAGCCGGAGGGGCTGCCTCGCCATCCTGGGCGGTGACCGCGCACGGCAGACACGGGGACGATGGACGTGGCCCCACGACGCAGACCTGTGCGGACAGGGGCTGGGAGCGGTGTGGGCAGACCTCTGGGGCAGGGTTGTGAAGACCCAGGGATGGGAGACGAATCGTGACACGGACGGAGACCTGCATAACCTGGGTGTCTCAAGAGAGGAAGTGGGTTTCTGCAAACGAATTCACGCTGTAGAATCGCAAGGTGGGAAATAGTCCCGGGCCCCCAGTCGGCACTTAATGTCTCTGCAGTGACTGGGCGCCGTCCGTTCCGCAGACTCAGGCAGTAAGGGTGGGAGGTGATTTCTGCCCCGTGGGGCTTACAGGCCTGGAAACCGAGGTAGTCCCAGTCAGAGACCGTCTTCTGCTCTCGTCATTCATGTCGGAGAACAGCTGTTAAGTAGCACGTCACCATCAGCCCACATCCTTCCGCTGCATTTCTTTTTCTTTTTTCTTCTTTTGAACTGCGAAGTTAGCACGATCTGAAATAATTAAAGTTATTATCTTCTTGCTCAATTAGGGTGGCTTTAACACAAGACAACTCTGATATAGTTTTTAGATTAAGTTATAAATGTTCGCTTTAGAACTACCTGAAGATTGATAGAGATGCATTTGAAAAGCATTATTTTTTTATTGATTCTTAATGTAGTAAATTACTGCGGCTCTTTGGCAGCAAACAGAAATGGCCTCTCACGCCGCTCGCATTCATTCTCCAGCAGTGCCACAATTTGCATTAATTGCATTGCGACTGCACTCACTTATATTAAAAGGCTTCTACTATAATTAATCCTTTTTATTTCAAATCATTTTGGCACAATTTCTAGCTATAAACACTCATAAAATACAGACAGTTGAAAAATACGTTACAGGTTTTTTCCATATACCTATTGCGATTCTTTCCGTGACAAGTCGTGATCGATGTGCTTCTAGAACCAGTGTGGCTCAGCCGGCTGAGAACCGAGGCCAGGGTGAAAAATGCTAAGTGGATTATTTTGCATAAAAAATAGGCAGTTTTGAAATTGTATAATTAACCTGTGTTTAGAAAATACCTTGATTTATGCTTACATTTGTATCTCAGTTGCATACATTATGGAAATTTAATTTATAATCCATTTAGCTGATGCAATCATAGTTTTTAGTGCTATCATTTATTAGTGCTTGTATATTAAATGCTCTAAAGGTTTAAACCTGCCTTATGTAAAAAATTATACCTAGGCATTTACATTTTATGAGTCACAGTGGGATTTCTGTTTAAAATTCAGGTAGCTCTGATCTGTGTAACGAATTTCACTGGTTTATTGTTACTAATGCAGAAATGGCAAACAATGACCTTATATATTGAACATCCTATGATTTACGCTTCCAGTTTACTTTAAAGTCCACTGTACAAATGAGGCTTTTCTTCAACACCTGGAATCAATCATGGCGTCTGGCGGAGAAAGTTCTCCTAGGCTTTGAAGCCATCATTCATTTAGAAGTAATGGGATTTTTAAGTGCTCCAGGTTAATAGTATTAGCCATTCTTAACTTTAAGCAAACTGGTTTCTCAAAACAACTCTGTCTTTGTGTTATCAGTAGACAAGTTAAGTGCTGGTCGCTGTCCTATTGCTCATTCTCTCACTCACAAGTCCTTTTGCTACGTTTTCAGAATTAATTGGGTACTCGTTAGTCTTCACATGAGAAATAAAAGCACGGGGACCTAACAGTTCAGTTTCCCTGGCAGAGAACATCTGAGTCCGAGCTGGAGGGGGATACCGTGAAATACACAGTTAACAGAGGGCGAACCCGGAGTCCCTGGACCTTGAGCCTTGGGAAGAAGTGCTCATCCATACTGTCGGCGGCGCTCGGAGACGAGAAGCCAGTGCACTCGGGATGCTGCTTGCAGGACGATGTTTAATGCCTATTTCCTGTTCCTTCGGTCCTGTGAGTGGGAGAGACTTTAAAGTGTGGGTCTCACTCCAGGTGACCCTGCGCATTCTCGGGGGCGTAGGAGGGGCAGGGGAGGCGCCCGTGTGAGGGTCCGTTTCTTGGTGTGTTTAAGGACAGGTGGTGTGCAGACTAGTGCCCCCGCCGATTGTTGACCCAGCTGGGCACCCGCCTCGGCCGGGCCGGGAGCCATCACGGGGCTGGCAGCTCAGAGGGCGGTGCCCCTGCCCCGGGAGCTGTTAGTCCCCTGCGAGTTCGCTGGCACAGCTGGGTCACCAGGGCCTCACCTCACAGGGCTCACCTGTCGCGTGTGTGGACGGGGTCGGGTGATCGGCCGAGGGACCACCCCTGGGATGACATGGTGGCCCGTGGATCTTCCAGCAGTGACTTAGGAGCTCCGGATACGTCCGCGGGTCGGCGCGCACAGCGCAGCTCCCGGGGTACTTTCTGCATCGGGGCTCCCCGCCGTCCCCCAGAAGAGGAGGGGTTGTGAGAATGTGTCCCTGAGGCTCTGCCTCCAGCTCCCCAGCTACCGAGTGGGGGGGGGGTGGCGCGAGTCCGCTCTCCCTGTCATGCTCATGTCTCTGCGGACCACGCTTATTCCAGCAGAGAGGGCCTTGGCCGTGGAAATGCAGATTCTCCTGGACTTCTGTAGAAGAGGGACTCTTGCCTTCCACTAAGGAGACCTTCCAGGCCGGGTGGAGGTGAGACAGCCGCTGTGCGCTCGGCGCAGCCTGGCACCGAGCTGGCCTCCATACTTAGCGGCTGGGGTTCGTTAGAACGTTTCTGACCGGACTCGACTGGCGGGGCTTCCAAGTCCATCATCTGTCAGAAGAAAATGATGAGAATGTTTCTGAAAACTTTACAGCCCACTGCTGATTCCTTGTTGCATTTTACAGCGTTAGGCCACAGGAGTATTTCGCATGCAGGACGAACCCTGCCATCATGCTGGGAAACCTGCGTCACTTGAGCCCCCTTCTCTGGACAGAGAATCTGGAGATTGATATAGTAATATTCACTTAATTTACCCAGGACCGCTGGTCATCAGGGAAATGCAGATTAAAACCCTAGTGAGATACCCCCTTGCACCAGCCAGAGTGACTGAACTTTAAAAAGACTGACAGCACTGATCATTGGTGAGGGTCAGGACCAGCTGAAGCTTCCCGTGGTGCTGGTCATGGTGGAGAATGGCTGCGCTTTGGGACACAGCACATCGTTGCCCAGTATGCAGGACATGCCAGGCGCTCCCCGTGGGTCAGCAGGGCTTACGTCTGTACCGAGAGAAGGCAGAGCCCTGGTGCACAGAAAGCCTCGCCCTGACGGCCGGGCAGCTGTGGTCTCCTAGTCCGGGTGGGGAGCGGCCCCCACGTCTGGCAGGAGGCCCGCGGCTGGCGACGCTGCGCAGCCCACGTGAAGGAACAGACAAACATAGGTGCATCTGAGAGGCCCTCTGTGGTGAGGAGGTGCACGCCGTCAGGTGCCCGGTGCGGTCCCGGGGTGGGCATGAGAGGCAGGCCGAGGAGAGATGCTCTGTGTCTACACCCGACTGGCCGCTGCACGGGCACAACCAAACACAGTAATTCGTCAGGCTCTACTCTTAGAAGTCGTACGTTTTATTTTTCTGTGTGGAAATTATGCTTTATCAGGCACAAGTAAAAGCACAGTTACACGCGTGGCCCTTCCACAGGAGAGCGCACAGAGCTCCGAGTGGGGAGGTCCTCCGTGTGGGCGTCATGGCGTCTGGCTTTGACGCCAGCCCCCCGCGTGCTAGCCCCCCGCGTCCCCACAAGTGCCTGTGAGTCCCAGGGCCTGGTCCCTTCGTCTTCAAGCAGGGCTGGGCAGACTGCAGCGCGGGGGCCGAGTCCGGCCTGCCCCCTGTTGTGTGCTCAGGGTGCTAAGAATGCTTTTCTTCCTGAGGGCTGGAAAAGTCTAAGGAACAGTATTTCTTGCCATTGAGAACTGCATGCAGTCCAGCCCTGGCACACAGCTGCCCCCACTCGTCCACACGCTATGTTCCTTTTTCACTACAAAGGCCGAGTGGGGGAGTGGCCACTGAGCCAGTCCAGCCTGCAGTCATGGCTTCAGTTGTGACCCCCAAAAAGATGAGGTTCCATCCTAATCCCCCGTGCCTGTGAACCTGATGTTATTTGGCGGCGACCCCTTGCCTGTGAGTCAGGCCCAGCGCCCGGCCTCTGTAAGGGAGAGGGGCAGGGGGGCAGACGCGCACGCGGGGAGACAGGCTCCCGGGGAGTTTGGGGTGACTCAGCCAACAGCCAGGGGCCACCGGGTATGGCCGGCAACACCGGAGAAGAGGAGCCCTTCCTCGGGAGCATGCCTGCCGCCACCCAGAGTTACACTCCCGGCCTGCGGGGCTCCGAGGCGCAGAGCTTCTGTGCTCCTGAGCCCCTGCGCGCGGGGTCCTTGTCGAGCAGCCCGTGAGACCCCGACGCCTGCAAAGCCCTCTGCAGGAAACACGTGCCCCTGGGGGGCAGCCCCGACGTGGCGCCCGGCATCCGCTCTAGAACGCTCAAGCCGCTGAGCACTCGCCGGGTGTCCACGGCCGCCGGGCCGTCCCCGCGGAGGGAAGTGTCCTCCCTCAGGCTTCCACTGTGTCTCAGGGTGGGCTTCGTGTTCCTCGTGGGCGGGCTGAGAGGAGAGCTCCTCTGAAGGCTGACCGTTGCCCCTTGTTCCCCCCGAAGGAGGACCGTTGCCCCTTGTTCCCCCCAAAGGAGGACCGTTGCCCCTTGTTCCCCCCGAAGGCTGACCATTGCCTCTTGTTCCCCCTGAAGGCGCTCTACGAGAACATGCTGGTGGAGTTGCCCTTCGCTGGCTTCTTCCTGTCCAAACTGCTCGGCACCAGCGCAGACGTGGACATCCACCATCTGGCCTCGCTGGACCCTGAGGTGTATAAGAATCTGCTCTTTCTCAAGAGCTACGAAGGCGACGTGGAGGAGCTGGGGCTGAACTTCACGGTGGTGAACAATGACCTGGGCGAGGCACAGGTGAGGCCTGTTACTGACAGCACCTCGGGGACCGCGGCGACGGGGGCAGCTCCTCCCCGTGTGGCGATGCCTCGGGGCCTCCCCAGTACCCTGAGGGTTAGACGGGGAGCGGGGCTGGGAGCCACGGCCCCCGTCCCCTGTGACAGCTGTGACGGCCCGGGGAGTGGCGGTTAGCACCTTCTCCACAGGAGCCCTGGGGTCCCCGTGCGCCTCTGCTCCTTGCCCATTCTCCGTGGACCTCGGATGCCCTGACGCCCCTCGCTGGCCTTCATTATCAGTCTGGTTGGTCTCGCTGTCATTATCCTTTTTCTTTTTTTAAATACTTTATTCATTTGAGAGGGAGAGACAACATGAGCAGAGGGAGAGGGAGAAGCAGACTCCCAGCTGAGCAGGGAGCCTGACATGGGGCTCAATCCCAGGACCTGGAAACCGTGACCTGACCTGAGCTGAAGGCAGACACGTAACCATCGGAGCCACCCAGGCACCCCATGTCTTTATCCTTTAAAAAAAAAAAGAAAACAGATTGAAACTGCTTTTTTTGTTTTTTTAAGATTTTATTTATCTTTACTATCTGAGAGACTCAGCGAGGGAACAGCAGGCAGAGGGAGAGGGAGAAGCAGGCTCCTCGCTGAGCAGAGAGCCCAATGTGGGGCTCCATCCCAGGACCCTGAGATCACGACCTGAGCCGAAGGCAGAGGCTTAACTCACTGAGCCCCCCAGGCGCCCCAGCTCTGGCTATTTTCAAACGTCTTTCTTTGTGGTACTTGAAATTTTTAATCTATTTCTTGGCCTTTAAAAAGCTACTTATTTAGTGGGGCACCTGGGTGGCTCAGTCAGTGAAGCATCCGACTCTTGATTTCGGCTCAGGTCATGATCTCAGGGTCGTGAGATCAAGCCTCATGTTCGGGGCTCAGCGAGGAGTTTGCTTGGGATTATCTCTCTCTTCTCCCTCTCCCCCCACCCTCCCCCCCATGCATGAGTACACACTCTCTCAAATAAGTAAAATCTTTAAAAAAAAAAAAAAACAAAAAAACTACCTATTTAAGAAATAGGTGTGGATTAAATCCTAAGTGGGAATAAAAGAAATGATACGCCTCAGTCCTCCTGCTCCCCTGTCTTACTTGGACATCTCTAGGCATTCTTGGTAAGTGACCTCGGCACTGGGAGAGAAGAGAAGAACGAGGACAGAACCGCATTCTGTTTGGTGACAGCTTACCTAGTTACCTTTGTTTCCACCTTAGTGGTAACCGTAGTTACCTAGTTACCTTTGTTTCCACCTCTGCCATTTTAGAGGGCTGAAGTTTCACCATGCAAAATTCAGATTCTTGTGAAAGATGAGGTTTGTTACTGGCATGAGGAGGACACTGTGAACATACAGAGAGTGAGGCTGGGGGGGGGCCCTCGTGCCACCTGCTGGCATCATTTAAAAATGAAATAAAAGTACTAGGGCAGGTTTGTAATGACCTGTCCACAGCCTTTGCTCATGGGAGGATTTCCCATTTTTCCTTCTGAAATAGATGGTAGTGGTGAAATGTCATCTATGGAAGGGTTCCGTGAAAGCAGCATGGGTAGTGGTGGGGTCTATTAAAGCAGAAGTGAGAGGGGGTGATGTTCCAATTATTCATAGAAATTCCCACTGAATACAGAGATCATGGATAACAGTGCAGAGGAATAATTACACTGAAGGGTCCAACAGGAAAAACTGAGAAAGTCACTGGAAAGCAGCTGACTTGTAGGGGAGATCTTACAGATTTCCAGAGATAGATACAAAAACATAGTCCTCTGTACAGGTTTTTGTGGTTTGTTTTTTTTTTTCAAAGATTTTATTTATTTATTTGACAGAGAGAGAGATCACAAGTAGGCAGAGAGGAAGGCAGAGAGAGGGGGGGAAGCAGGCTCCCTGCTGAGCAGAGAGCAGATGGGGGGCTCGATCCCAGGACCCTAAGATCATGACCTGAGCCGAAGGCAGAGGCTGTAACCCACGGAGCCCCCCGGGCGCCCCTGTACAGGGTTAAGTTTATAAAACACTATGACGTAAAGATTTCTGCTCTGCAAATACTTCATGATGTTCGTAGGTTACATTGATTTTCTGGAATAGGGAGCGTTGCTCCCCAACTTGTTTTCTTCGGGAAAATCAGCAGGGCTGGTAGCCTGCCTGAGGACGAGTCTGTCCACGTCCCTCTGCTGAGGAAAGGGCTCGGCATTCCGGGTCGTCCCCGGCGGTTGTCGTCACACACACAGCGTGAACTTGAGGCACAAGACCTCATTCACGTCCTGGTTCTGCTGCCGTGCCGCATGCCCCGGGCTGGTCACGCGGGCGTGTCCGTGGCCCCGAGGATGAAGTGAGCGCGCGGGTGGTGAGCCGTGCACACCCAGCGTTGTGCAGCTGCCCTCAGTGTTGGCGGGGAGAGTGCTTCACAGGGGATCTGGCTCAGTTCCATACTTAGAGATGGGACTGTGTCCTCAGACTGAATCCTAGGACGGGTCTGACGTGACTTTAGACTCAGAGAGCTGTCTCGACGTCGCTGAGACAGGAGTGGAGGTGATCACCCGTCGTGCCCATGTGGTCCCAGGAAACGGCGCTGCCGTCTGGTCAGGCGGGGAGCTGGGGCTGTGGAAGTCCTTTGTCCTCTGTCTTCAGATCACTCACTGCCTGCTCACTTGGTGCCTGTTGTTGGTGCACTCAGAGTAAGGGGTGGTCGTTCGGACAGTACAACAGTGCCGCGGGCCTGTGAGGCCCAGGTAGCCCGTGGGCCACCCACAGACGGAGCGCACGGACGCATCGAGGCCGCTCCCCAGAGCTGGGACGTGCCGGGGGTGTGGGGTCAGAGCCTCTCCTGGGCCTCGGGGTCCAGCCTGGAGCCTGAGAACGAGCAAGCACCAGGGAAGAACCCGTCTCACGAAGCCGTGGCGTCTGCAGCACGAGGCAGCGGCCCAGCACTGGGCGGGCGCTGATTTCCATAGAGCTGCTCCGCGGTCGGGACCCGGCCTCTCTGGGACATGCTGGGGAAACTGGCCACAATGCCGTCCTCCAGCGGGGGTGCCATCCTCGTCGTGACAGCCGTGACCCACACGTTCACCCCGCTGGTCGTTCTGCAGTGTCGTCTTCACTTACTGTCTTTAGCCTGAGCACAGGCGGCCTCATCCAAATCCATCTGAGAAGAGTCAACAAACCTTTAAAAGGTGCATTCCTGTAAATTAGGTTGACCGTCTCTAATTGCGGTGTGCTGTCAGTCACCTTTGGTTTATATGAGTCTACCAAGCACAGTTCTAGGGTAGGCCAGGCAGAAATATCAGCATTTTATTACGACGAAAGCCCTTCACGGGGCGAGGGGACTTGCGGGCGTCCCCGTCACAGTGAGTGGGCACAGCCGGCGTCCGGCCCCAGCTCCTGCCAGGGGCTTCCGGCAACAGCCTGGCGCCGCCCGCCCGGCCAGACCGCGGGGTCAGGTGACGACGGAAGGCCGCCCTCTGGGAGTCGGCCATCGGAATGACGGTCGGTCATCTCTAACGGGCCGCGGTCCCCCGAGTCCTCCTACAGTACTTCACGGCCGGCTCAGTCAGTGGGGCGTACGACCCTTCAGCTCGGGGTCGGAGGTTCAAGTCCCACGTTGGGTGTAGAGCTCACTTAAACATAAAATCTTTACAAATAATGAGGGACGCCTGGGTGGCTCAGTCGGTGAAGCGTCTGCCGTTGGCTCAGGTCATGATCCCAGGACAAGATCAAGCCCTCGTCAGGCTCCTTGCTTGGCAGAGAATCTGCTTCTCCCTCTGCCTGCCTGTATCTCTCTCTCTCTCTCTCTCTCTGTCAAATAAATAAGAATCTTAAAAAAAAAAAAAAAAATCTTTAAAAAATAAAGTATTTCATAGTGGTAACAATATGATAGAGATACAAAGAGAAGAATGTGCTTTGTACAAATATAAGTAATCATTTTATGACAACCTTCATTCCTTAGGCTGTATTTTCTCCAGAATGAATTCCTTTTGACCTGAGTTCATTTTGTGGCTCATAGCTTTGCCCTTTGAGATTCATAATTTATTTTAACTTTTTTTTTTTTTTTTTAGAGATTTTATTTATTTATTTGACAGAGCAAGAGAGGGAACACAAGCAGAGGGAGGGGGAGAGGGAGAAGCAGGTTCCCGCTGAGCAGGGAGCCCGATGTGGGGCTCGGTCCCAGGACCTCAGGATCATGACCTGAGCTGAAAGCAAAAGCTCAACAACTGAGTCACCCAGGGGCCCGATTTTAACTTTTAATTATTTGTTTTAGAGAAAGAGAAAGCACACCTTTATGTAAGTGGGAGAGGGGCAGCGGGAGAGCGAGACTTTCAAGCAGACTCCCCACTGAGCACAGAGCGTGACGTGAGGCTCGATCTCACGACCCTGAGATCATGACTGAGCCGAGATCCAGAGTGGGACACCCAACCGACTGAGCCCCCAGGTGCCCCAGGTTGCTAATTTTTTAAGACAGAGTTGCCGTGATGGCATCGCTCTGTCACTCCTCAGTGCTTTGGAGAAAGCACCGGCGGCTGTCGCTCCTGGAGCCCAGAGTGAGGTGCACGGCCGGGGAGAGTCCCCGCAGAGTGCGTCCTTGTCCCGGCCTGGATGGGCGTGCGCTCCAGCCGCGCAGCCTCTGACGTGCATGCTCGTGTACCAAGCTGTACTGTCGGCTTTCTCTGAAGTGAGTGTCTCTGGCTCTTGTTTTACATTAGTCATAATTAGAATTTCCAGACCCTTCTTTTACTGTTTACAGGTGGTCGAACTGAAATGCGGCGGCAAAGACATCCCTGTGACGAGTGCCAACCGGATCGCATATATCCACCTCGTGGCCGACTACCGGCTGAACAGGCAGATCCGCCAGCACTGCCTGGCCTTCAGACAGGGCCTGGCCAACGTGCTGAACCTGGAGTGGCTGCGCATGTTTGACCAGCAGGAGATCCAGGTAGGCCGGCCGCCGTGCCGGGGCCCCCGCCGCACCGCACACGGACGTCTGTCAGTCGGCCTCGCGTTTACCTCCCGCACTTGTCTTGCAGGTATTGATTTCTGGTGCACAAGTTCCCATAAGCCTGGAGGACCTCAAATCCTTTACAAACTATTCAGGTATGTGGTCGCTGCTGCTTATTTATTCCTGAAAACGTTGTAGATGATATTTCCAGACGGATTTTTCATATGCTTTTTGTTTAGGGATTCCGTCTCGTGCTCTAGAGCCCAGCATGTGGGACGAGGGCCCCGTGCAATCCCCAGCCGGCCCGTTCTGCCTCCGCCTCTCCCCCCACAAGTAGCCGCTCTCCTTGGTTCTTTATATATTTTAACACACAAATACAAAATTTATTCTTACTGTCCTCGTTTTTACACACGATTCTGCATCTTGTGGTTTTCTCTTCCCACCATGTCTTCTGAAGTCTCTACTAATTAATGCACTGGATTACTGCCAGACTTCCGCTTTTAAAACTGTGCTGCCCCAACCCCACCCAAACAAAAACAAACAAACAAACAAAAAACAAACAAACCCAACTAACAATTAAAAAGAATAAACAAAAAAATAATTGGACCTCAAAAAAAAAAAAATTGGACCTCATTTTGATTACATTAAAAGTTTCTGCTCTTCAAGAAAATGAAAAACCAGGGGCGCCTGGGTGGCTTAGTTGGTTGAGCATCTGCCTTCAGCTCAGGTCATGATCCCAGGGTCCTGGGATCCAGCCCCGCATCGGGCTCCCTGCTCTGTGGGAAGATTGCTTCTTTCTCTTCCTCTGCCTGCTGCTTCCCCCTTTCTCTCTCACAAATAAATAAATCATAATATTAAAAAAAAAGGACAAAGAAAATGAGAAAAACCAGAAAGAAGATATACAATAAACACATAGTAAGATATTCAACATCAGTCATCAGAGAAATAGCAAGATAGTTCAGAGGTGGACTTGGTGTATATTTTGGGCATCTGTATTTTTTTTTTTTAAATTAACCTCATATACACTTAGGAACATGAAAAGAGAAAAAAAATCACCCTTAAAACGATGACTATAATTGTAGTGAATTTCCTTAGTCTGTGCTAGTTTGTGGTGATACATAATTTATAGTATAAAATCTGTTTGTTTAGCATCAGAAATAAAAAAAAAAAAATATTTCCAGTGGACAGCTTCTCCTCTGCTGTTCTGTCTGGTCTTGAGGTGTGTTCGATAAACTTCCCTCTCCTTTAAATGGGTGTGTGTGTGTGTGTGTATCTCCAAGCTGTTACTCTTCTTACAATTAATTTTTGAGATTAAACAGATATATATGATTTATTTAACTTTCCACTATAATAAACAGTTTTGTGTTTGTTTCTAGGTGTAGTTTTTTTTTTTGGTTTTTTTTTTTAAATGAGAGAAGCCCAGAAGTTAAATTGCTTGTTAAAGGATATGAAGAAGTCAGGGGGTGAGATCAGGATGAGTAGGACTCACAGGGAAAATGTGGCAAGCAGTGTTAACGTTTAGGAAATGATGTACCTTTGGGAGCTTGGTTAAGGATAATTCTACCCTCCCAGTCTTTTTTCTCATCTGTAGGAAATGGTCCAAATCTTAAATACATATTACAAAAATCTGCAGTTGTGAGCCATTGATTCTTAATTTTATTGTGCACAATGGACATTTTAAGTATTTTATTTTTTTATTATTTTCTTCCAAAGATTGTATTTATTTATTTATTTGAGAGAGAACATGAGAGCACAAGTGTGGAAGGAGCAGACAGAGGGGGCCAGGCAGACTCTATGCTGCACACAGAGCCCGACGTGGGGCTCGACACTGGGCTCGATCCTAGGACCCCATGATCATGAGCCAGGCCAAAACCAAGAGTCGGGCACTTAACTGACTGCGCCACCCCGGCGCCCCTGAAGTATTTTATATACCAGCACGCCTGGCTGGCTCCGTTGGAAGAACACGTGACTCCTGATCTCGGGGTCGTGGTTTCAAGCCCCACCTTGGAGTAGAGATTACTTTTTTAAAAAATAAAATATATTATTAAATATGTTTTATATATCTTAGAAAATTTAAAATATTTCCTTAAGTAACTGTGGTGATGAAACAATGCGTGTCTGTGAAACCGCGTCTTTGAAGATGGGAATGCGGAAGGCCCGAGGAGAAGTGTTACGTGGTTGTGGACGGTGAGGCCCCTGTGCTGCTGAAAGGTGCTCCCTCCCCTCTCCAGTGTCTGTTACACTCTGCACAATCGCTTTTCAAAACCAGGAAATCTTTAGAGTCATTTCAGTGTTGGGGCACCTGCCTGGCTCCATTGCTGGAGCGTGTGACTCTTGATCTCTTGGGGTCATGAGTTCGAGCCCCACATGGGGCGTGGAGCCCACTTTAAAAAATTAAAAATTAAAAAAAAATGTAAAGTCAATTCACTTTCATAAAATAATAGTCACGTACAATTAACGAAATTACAGGTGACTTTTCTTCATTGTCCTTCTCTCTTTTCTAAACATTATGCAATGAATATTCCTTTCAGAACAGTGTTTAAGCCTTAAACACATACCCTGTGTAGGAGTTCCAGCAGCAGCCGAGTAAGGAGAGGATTTCTCTCCTCAGAGGTCACTACTAGCCCGAGATCAGAAGCAGACAAAAATAACACGAGAAACTAATAGATTAATATCCCTCAGGAAGAGAGATGCAAAATCCTCAAAATGTTAGCAACCTGAATCCAGCAGCTAAGTAGCATTTATCCCATGAATGCAGGGTTAATTTAACATGTGAAAATGTGTTCGCGTACTATGAAGTATGGGCAGCCTGAAGAACAAAACCCACATAGTCATCTCAGTAGATGCAGAAGAGAAAGAAAAAGCAAGTGTGGCTCTTGAGCGTCTAAGCATCTCCTACCCGTTCAGGGTGAAAATGCTCAGGACACTAGCACAGGAGGGAACTTCCTCGCCCTGACAGCGGACATGCACAGCCCCTCAGAACGCTAGAGAAAGGTCAAATGCTACCTGCCTGAGTGAGAGGCATTGACCGGGGTTTCCAGCTAGTACAGTAAAGCAGGAGGGAGGAAAGGAAGGAGAAAAACATCCAGGCTGGAAAAGAAAAGTGAAAGAAGTCAAACTGGGCATCTGAATGGCTCAGTTGGTTAAGTGTCTCTGACTCCTGGTTCAGCTCAGGTCATGATCTGAGGGTCGTGAGTTCAAGCCCCGTGTTGGGCTCCACACCGGGTGTAGAGCCTACTTAAGATTCTCTCTCCCTCTCCTCTCCCTTTGCCCCTCCACCCCCCAAAAGGAAGTAAAACTGTTTTTCTTCATAGGTAGCTTAACAAAAAAACCAAAATGAGAACAAAAAAACCATTTCAGCCCAGATCGGTACACACAAACCTATTTTGTTTTTACGCCCAATCCAAGAATGAAATTAATTCTGCAGTTCCCTGCAGCCCGCACGACCCGCCAAGAGGAAGAGGAGGGCCAGCCCATCACATGGGTCGGGCACTCCGCATCATCAGGATGTTCATCTACAGACTGAGTGCGGCCCCCGCTGAAATCCCAGCACACCTGTCGGTACAAATACACTGGCTGATTTTAAAGTTCATTTGGAAACGTAAAGGACCTAAAATAGCCAAAACGGTTTTGTAAAACAATGTTACAGGAGTTACACTGAGATTTAATACTTACCGTCAGGCCACACTGGCCAAGACATTGTGGTATTGGCACAAGGACTTGCATATTGATCGAGGGGACATAAAGTTCAGAAACAAATCCTCGTATTTACAGTCACTTGACAGTACAGTAGTCCTGAAACAACATTCACATGGAAAACAATGAGCTTTAGATAGTTACCTCACACCGTGTGCAAAATTAGCTCAACAGGATCAGAGCCCTCTAGGTAAGAGCCAAAACTGTGAAACCTCTAGAAGAACATAAAGGAGAAAATCTGCATGGCTTTTGGATTAGACGGAGTTCGGGGTTGTACACCAAAAGCATGAGAGCCTGAAAAATATCGATAGAAAGTTGGACTTCCTCAAAATTAAAGCTTTTGTGCTTTAAAAGTTACTATTAGGAAAAAGAAAAGACAAGCCACAGATTGGAAGAAACTATGTTCAGGTAGTGTATATGTAATATATACAAAGAACGTTTACAGAGCGCCTGGGTGGCTCAGTGGGTTAAAGCCTCTGCTTTCGGCTCAGGTCATGATCTCAGGGTCCTGGGATCGAGCCCCGCATCGGGCTCCCTGCTCAGCAGGGAGCCTGCTTCTCCCTCTCTGACTCCCCCCTGCTTGTGTTTCCTCTTTCACTGTGTCTCTGTCAAATAAAATCTTTAAAATAAAAAATAAAGTAAGGGGCACCTGGGTGGCTCAGTTGTTAGGCATCTGTCTTCGGCCCAGGTCAGATCCCAGAGTCCTGGGATCGAGCCCCACATCGGGCTCTCTGCTCTGCGGGAAGCCTGCTTCTCCTGCTACCATTCCCTCTGCTCGTGTCCCCTCTCTCACTGTGTTTCTCTTTGTCAAATAAATAAATATATAAAGTAAAAAGACCAACCTACTGAAGGGGAGAATATTTGGAAATCATATGTATGTGTTCAGAATATATAAAGAACTCTTACAACTCAACAAGAAGACAAGCCAAGTCATGAATGGGAGAAGGACATGATTAGACATTTCTCCCAGCCATCAGGGAGATGCAGGTCAGAACAACAGTGAAGCAGGTCACCCGGCCACGAAGATGACTGCACATAGAGGGTAACAAGTGTCGTCAAGGATGTGGAGAAATTGGAACGCTCGCTGGTTGCTGGCCTGGAGAGTGACTGATATGGAAAATGGTTCGGTGGCTCCCCAGGAAGTGAAACAGACTTACCGTCAGACCCAGCAGTTCTGCCCTCAAGTGTGCACCCAGGGGCATTGGGAGCAGGGACCGAAACACGTCCTTGCACACAGGTGTTCACACAGCATTAGTCACAGCGGCCCAGAGGTGGGAACACCTCCTGCAGGTGAACAGAGGAGCACGTGGGTCTCTACACAACAGTGGAGTATTAGCGAGTCCTAAACAGGAACGAGGCCCTGGTACATCTTGGGACGTTATGCC
>CM053614.1:608575-633789 GCA_028646535.1 Procyon lotor
AGCATAATACCCTCCAGTTCCATCCACGAATCGTTTGAATTTTGAAACAGATTTTTCAATAGCCTAAAATCCTACTTAGTATCATCACGGGCTGAAGTCCCCAACCCTGTAATATTGCCCAGATCCCAGACTCAATGGAAGGATGGTCCTCTCCATCCTTACTGCGTCCGGGAGGGTTGTGAAGGTGACAGCTCATGCAGGTCGCAGGGGATGTGCTCCAGCGGCCGAGGCTGCAGTTCCCAGAGACCAGCAGCTCGGCAAGCGGGTGGCATGGCTGTGCCGTCTTGCCCAGCCACCCCCAAAAGTAGCGATGCTGCGCCCAGCTCACTCTCCAGCCTCCCCCAGCCCTTTCTCCTGGGCATGCGTTCTCATGCAGCTAGTCACACATGACCTCTGTTTTGAGGTTGACCTTGGGTCCTCTCACTCAGAAATCCCTGGCACCCTCTCTCGGTGCGTTCCTCCTGACGGTTGAGGCTTTGTGGGGGCCGATGGGTGGTTTCGATGGTTTTACCCAAGGAAGTGGAGCAGGGTCACGCTGTTTTGACTTCTCAGCGCCTGGCATAAAAGTCTTTAGAAAGCACCTGTTTGGTGGTGGCTTGAAGTGGAGACGTTTGAGAGTCTCACAGCAGCCGACTGGGGTCCCTGGTCTGGTGCTCTGGGTTTCGAGGTTCCTACAGGAGACTGTGGGGCCACCTTGGTTGCTTTGGTTATTCACACTGTAGTATACTCACTTCTTTGGAGAATTTTACCGGGTTCTTTAAAAATTACTTGCCAGTCTTGTACTAACAGTAAGGAGTGTGGACAGAATTTCACGTTTCTGTATTAATAAGGATGGCTAACATTCATGGTATGTTCGCCATGAGCCAGGCCCTTTTCCAGGGTTTTTAAAGCCTCCTATGATCCCAGAAGCAGCAGGACGAGGGTGCAGAGCCGGAGGAGGTGGCTGGGCGGCCCGGCTCGCTTCTCTGGGCCGGGTGGGCAGGCAGGGTCCGCATCCACAAGGGGAGGGTGTTGGTTGTGTCTATCTACCCTCTGACCAACACGGGTCATTTGCAGAGGCTGGTCATGCCAGTGGGAAGGGCCCCCTTAAAAACACTTGCCGGGGGCGCCCGGGTGGCTCAGTGGGTTAGAGCCTCTGCCTTCAGCTCAGGTCATGATCTCAGGGTCCTGGGATTCAGCCCCACATTGGGCTCTCTGCTCAGCGGGGAGCCTGCTTCCCCCTCTCTCTCTGCCTGCCTCTCTGCCTGCTTGTGATCTCTCTCTCTGTGTCAAATAAAAACTTTAAAAAAAGCTTTAAAAAATAAATAAAAACACTTGCCGTTTTATTCACCCAGAGTGCTGCTGCTAGGAAGCATCTTTCTTACTCTGTGTCTGTAGCATTTAAATGTATTTGGGGGGGAAAAGACAAAGAGATAGTAACTACCCAGAGGAAACCAATATCTATCTCCTGACAAGCACTTTTATTGGAGGTTGGGTCTCGGCGTGGGAGAAGTGGGAATAACGTAGACAGAATAATTTTCGTATTAGCACAGAGTAAATCTTTAGCAACAATCAGACGGTGCCTAAGCGCTAGCTTTTAAATTAGCTGTGTTTTAAATAGCACGGCTTAAAAATACACAAATATAAATCAGGAGGCCATTGTAAATCATAGCCTCGCATTACCGAACTTTGTGTCTCCTTGTGAAAGGTGTGATGAATCTTTCTGTTGCCAGGAAAATGGCCCTTCCTGTTGCGGGGATGGAGTGTGGATCTGAAAGTCCCCTCACCCTGGGGACACTTGTGTATATTCTGTCCCTCGGAGGGCCATCTGTGTAGGGCTTCAGGGGCGACTGTCTACTCCGACACACATGTCCTTATTCTGGCTTCTTCCTGGCACCATCGCTTTGCCGTGATGAAGACTTTTCCTGATGACAAACTCCGTCCCCCCTCTAAAGTTGTATCAAGCTGAACCCTCACAGCTCGAGAGGCGATATCTCCGGGTGAGGCCACCTCTCCGGGCTTGGTGTCAACCCAGAGGCTCATCAGAATTTCATCCCCCAAAATGAGGCAGGTCTCACATTTCACTTCTCAATTCATTTTTCCAAGAGAATAAATAGAAAACAAGTTCTTCTGTCCGAGTGAATTGTATCTTTAATGTCGGGGTCACCGGCGCCCTTCAGCATTCGACTCGTGAGCGTCCCCTGTGCTTCCGGGAGCAGCCAGAGGCAGCTGCTGGAGAACTTTCTGCAGCGTTCCGTGGCCTGTTTCTGCCATATGAGTCCCGGGACAGGAGCTGTCGACGTGCGAGGTTTTAAGGCCTCCGTATGGAGCCGAAGCTTGTAAGGCACCTTTGCCTTTATCATCGTGTCAGTGGGAAAACCAGAGGGGGCTGGAGCGGCCTTCTGACAGAAAAGCCCACATTCACGTCTGGTAAGATGGCTCTTTTCCACACCGCCCTCCCTGGTAAAGGTTCTAGAATAGTTCTTAGCCTCTCTGGTCACGTGGCCTCTGGAATGAAATCGACGGGGGGTGCCCGTCCGTGTCCCCGGCAGGCCTGGGAGCCACTCAAGGTTCCACACAGCCACACGGCCTCACACCAGCATCAGCACCGTCCTTGCCGTCGGACTGACTCCGGCGTCTGATTTGATAAAGCTAAGCGAGCTTGTTTAACAGATTAACTTATTGGATTGCTTGGGGGTCTGCTGGGGTTCATTTCCATTCTTATTTATTCATTTGACAGACAGAGCGAGATCACAAGTAGGCAGAGAGGCAGGGAGAGAGGGGGAAGCAGGCTCCTCGCCGAGCAGAGAGCCCGATGTGGGGCTCGATCCCAGGACCCCGAGATCATGACCCGAGCCGAAGGCAGAGGCTTCACAGCCTGAGCCCCCAGGCGCCCCTCTAGAAATTATTTTACTTACACGACTCGTTGAGCAGCTGCACGTTTCTCCCTGCCCCCTCCCCCTGGCAACTATCATTCTACTCTCTGCTTTTAGGGGTCTGACTCTTTGGGGGTCCCTTTGAGGTGGGGTCACGCAGCACCTGTGCTTCCGTGTCTGCCTTATTTTGCTGACCACAAAGTCCTCCAGGCATCCGTGTGCTAGCCGGCGGCAGATACACCGTGTGTTCTGAGTAAGACCCGGCCGTGTGTCTACATCCCGTTTGCTTCGTTTGCTCACTTCCCGATGAACCCTTGGGCTGTTTCCATACCTTGGCTCTTGTGAAGACTGCTGCAGGGAACACGGGGTGCTGCTACCTGTACGAGATCTTAGCTGACCTGATCCATTGTATTTATTTTTCTCTATTTTTTTAACTTCAATTTTGTTAGTTAACATGCAGTGTAGTGTTGGTTTCTGGAGTAGAACTCAGTGATTCAGCACTTACATCAACACCCGCTGCTCCCCCAACAGGTGCCCCCCTTAATCCCCCCTCCCCACGTGGCCGTCCCCCACCCACGTCCACCCTCAGCGTGTTCTCTACCATAAGAGTCTCTTATGGTTTGTTTCTCTACCCTTTTTCCTCCCTTCCCGTATGCTCATCTGTTTTCTTTCCTAAATTCCACATATGAATGAAATCGTATGGTATTTGTCCTTCTCTGACTGACTTATTTCACTCAGCGTAATGCTCTCTAGTTCCATCCATGTTGCTGCACACGGCAAGATTTCATTCTTTTGGGGACCCAGTAATACTCCACTGCATGTACGGACCCCATCTTCTTTATCCATTCATCTGTTGATGGGCATCTAGGGTCTTTCCACAGTTTGGCTATTGTGGACATTGCTGCTATAAACATTCGGGTGCACGTGCCCCTTCGGATCACATTTGTATCTTTAGGTTAAATACCCAGTAGTGCGATTGCTGGGTCGTAGGGTAGCTCTATTTTCAAGTTTTTGAGGAACCTCCATACTATTTTGCACAGCGGCTGTACCAGCTTGCATTCCCACCAACAGTGCATGAGGCTTCCCTTTCTCTGCATCGTCTCCAGCACCTGTTTTTTCTAGTGTTGTTAATTTTAGCCATCCTGACAGGTGTGAGGTGATGTCTCATTGTGGTTTTGTAACCTTATCAGTTTTAACTTTTAGTTGTCTATAATATAAATACTGTCGGAAGCTAATTGATTAAAGATGGAGTTCTAGACCTAAAGGTAAAACACACAACCCTGGGGCACCTGAGTGGTCGGTCGTTAAGCCTCTGCCTTCAGCTCAGGTCATGGTCTCAGGGTCCTGGGATCAAGCCCCACATCGGGCTCTCTGGTCAGTGGGGAGTCTGCTTCTCCCTCTCTCACTCCCCTTGCTTGTGTTCCCTCTCTGGCCGTCTCTCTCTATCAAATAAATAAAATCTTAAAAAAACCACACCACACACACACACACACTGCTAGGAAACTGCTGTTAGACGTCCGAGGGCAGCTCTGAGACACCCTGGCTGTGGCGATGCCCTCGTAGACCCAGCAGCAGAGACCCCGTCCATGAAAGGGAGAGCTGATATGCGCACTCGTTAAAGCCAGACTCCCGCTCTGTGACGGAACATGCCAGAGAGTGAGAAGACAGCCCCAGCCTGGGAGAAAATACTTGTAAGAGACACATCTGGTAAAGGACTGCCACCCAAATATACAAAGAACCTTTAAAACTCAACAAAAAGAAAGTAACCCGAATAAGAGACGGGCAAAAGTTCCGAACAGACACCTAATCAAAGAAGATGCGGAGACGGCAAATAAGCTCATGAGAATGTGCTCCACGTTCTGTGTCGTGAGGGAAGGCTGACTACAACGACGATGAAATACCACTGCGTGTGCTCACACTGCACAAGCTACACGTCTAGAAACACGTGGAGGTTGGTGTGTTTACGAACACACTGTGTGTAACTTTCTTAAGTTTACATATTTATTTACGTAATCTCTACACCCGGCATGGGGCTCAGACTCACCGCCCAGAGAGCGAGAGTCACACGATCTTCTGACTAGCCCGCCGTGTGCCCCGCACTCTGTGTTTGTTTGTTTTTTTTTAAATGAATCGGGACCATAGGTACATATGGTTTCTTGGTTCCCCTCTTCCTGTTTTCTTGCTTGCTCTCATTTGTATTTCTGGTTTCCTGAAAATGTCCGGCCGTTCTCTGCAGATCTTCAAGCCAGGAAGGAGGCACCAGCGTGTTGAGAGAAGGCTTCGCATCTCTGTTGAGGCTCATCCCTGCCAGGCTTCGCTGCAGGGTGGGTGGGCTGGGAGGCCGGCTGTGCTGGAGTGCTTGGTGACTGCCTTGGAGCAAACCCATTTCTTTAGAGAGGAGCCCTCCTTAGGGGGGCTGGTTCCCGGGCCCCACGTGCAGGGGCGTGGGGGTGATATCAGCCTATTCCCATCCCGGATGCCGGGCTGCTGAGCTCTGAACCTCTCCTGGGTCCTCTCCCTGGACCGTTCCCCACCCTTCCTGCTTCTAGCTCCTTGGGGTTTTGATTTTTAAAAAATTATTTTTTTCAGGATTTCTTTCTGGCACTAAATCCTGGCCTTTGGCGTCTCTTGGAGATTTACTGTTGCCCACGGTCTGGCATCACATCAAGAAAAGAAAAAAAATGACACATAATGGAATGAGGCCCTGTAGGGACCTGGTCGAGTTTCCCCAAAACTTTATTTCCCCTTTCTTTTTTATTCTCAGGAGAGTGCAATTCACGCATGGATTCATTGAGTACTTGTTGTTACGCTTTGGATTGTATTGAAGTCTTAAACCTGCAAAGGCAACCTTATTTGGAAATGGGATCTTCCCACATGTCCTCAAGTCGAGGTCATGCTCAGTTAGGTTGGGCCCTTGACTGGTGTCCTTATAAGGACAGACGCAGAGGCAGACACACGGGGAGATGGCCCCAAGGAGTGTCTGCATCCACCAGGAGCTAGCAGAGACGTGTGGGACAGTTTCTTTTCTAGAGTCTTCCGAGGGAGTGCGGCCCTGCTGACATTTTCATTTCGGTCTGTGTTTCTGCTGTTTTAAGCCCCAGGGTGTGGTCCTTGGTAAGGGCAGCCCTAGGACATTTGCACTTCCTATGCACCAGGAGCGGTGAGAATTCAGCAGTAGACAAAGCTGACTTCCCTTCTGTGCCACCTGCAGACGCCCCTCCACCCTCTGCCCCCTGCTTTGTGGCCTGGGAGGCTGACTCAGTGGGGCCCCCACCCTCTGGTTTCTGGTGAGGGTGGGCAAGGAGGAGCAGCTGTGGAGTTGAGGGAAAGGCTCCCACGTGGGCAGTTAGCACTGGCTGAGCTTCCTTGAACTGAAGGTAGGGTGGCTCTCCCCTCAGGCTCTCTTTCCCGCAAACCTCCCCCCTCCAGGCTGAGCCTCCGTCCAAATCTTGGGAAATGGCTCTTTTAATAAACTGTCTTCAAAGAAACCAATTCTAGGTTCCCCTCTGTTTCCTGCTTGGGTCCTCCCTCAGCCTCCTGCCCTTATGGGCCTTATGGAACTCACCAAAAATCAAGATAAATAAGATCCCCTCATGTCAACAGCATGCACTGTGGCCCAAACAAAGCGCCGAAGGGCCCCTCTGGCTGGTGGGGGCTTCGATCTTTAAAATGTGGCGAGAGGAGGCCTCAGCGAGGTGATGTGGGTCTTAATCTTTCTCCTCCTTGTTTCCCTAAAAAGTGTTGCCTGGGGAAGAGCAGGCAGTGCGGTCCGTGCAAAGGCCAGGAGACCGGCGGGGCTGCCATGAACGAGCCGAAGCCGGGGCCGGGCGGGTACAGTGGATTTCCCGCTTTCTCTCTGAAGCTGCTCGGCGCTGCGGTATAAGGTTGCATCGTATAAGTTTTTACCTGGCCCTCTCTCACGCCCCGGGCGGCCTCCTCCTCCTCGCTCGATGCTGGGCTGCCGGGCTGCTCTGTCCCTTGGAACATTAGGCTTGTCCCCGAGGCCATTGTTTCCGATGGTCGGTGTCTCCAAGCCCCGTGTGAGCGTATGATCATATGAACCCGTCACGAGGAGTCCTCGGCTGGTTTACTGCAAGGCCTTTTTGAGCCATAGGTTAATATATTAATGAAGCCTGTGGCTGCAGCCCCGTGGTAGACGATGACCGTGAGCGATGGGAAGAGCAGCGTCTCCCTTCCCCCGCGCCGGGCGGGATGGATGGCTCTGTCAGCGGAGCTCAAATATATGACAACCTTTTATTCCTCTGATGCCTGGACGGGGGTGTTTTCATTTCTACGCTATCACGAAAAAACTCCTCACGACGATTCTGAGCAAAAAACACATTAAATCATCACGTTAATTGTATCGAAACGGCGCGCTGAGGTTCTGTCGCTAAACCGGCTTAAACTTGGCGTCTGCGGCTCATCCAGTATTTTATTTCCATTCAGGTCACATTAGTCAGTTGGGCAAAAGAGGCCGTATTTATTTGTCTTATTGGTTTATTTTGGTCAAGTAGCAAATTATGACAGAAATATAATAATTCCTCTGTTTTTGTATATATCTCACGATTACGTAGGAACTTGACATTCGAGATGTGGTCTCGACGACGCGGTATAAATATCAACACTTCGACAATTGTCTCTTCTACTTTTCCAGAGGAGCTCCCGGTATTCTGGATTCTGGTTTTTTTCTCTGAATTTCAGAATTTTCTCTGAATCCGGAATTTAGGGTTTTCTTTGTGGCCTGACGTCCACGTGCAAACGGGAACAAGCGAGTCCTGCGTGCGGGCAGAGGGTGGCTGGGGGCTGATCGGGCAGGGTCATTACCCAGTACATTTTCCAGTGTTCAGGCTCTTGTCCTGAGCTTTCCAGGTTCAGAAACTCCATTTCAGTAGAGGACCTAGAGCCAGTTCAGAGTGAGAGACACACCCAGGCACGTTGTATTGTTATCGTGGCTGCTGGATGGGGGGCTGGAGGGCAAGGCCGGTCCCCCACTCCCGGCCGGAGGGACCCCTGAGGGCAGGAGAGCCTTCTCTCTTTCACAGCACGATGCCAGGGCACCGGTGGCAGCCACTCTCCCAGACTCTGCGGGGCCGGGGTCCCTGAAGGAGGGGGCGACGGGAAGCAGGACCTGAGACAGAGGCAGGTGACCCAGGGGTGCTCAGGGACTCAGCCTACCCGGCCCAACCACATTGTCAAGTCAGGGGCTCACGGAACCCCGACCTCACACAAGTCCGAGCGGGTGTGGGGTGACGGCCACCTGCAGGACCCAGAAACAGAGGGATGGAGACCACTGTAGCCCCCCCAGGTGCCCCCTCGGCTGCCCCTTGGAGGAAGAGCCTCGAAATGGCCAAACAGCAGTCTGAGGGGGCGAGTGGGGAGACCCCACGAAGGAGGGAGCACCCTTGTCACAAGACCACGGGCTCCCGAGGGCAGGGCCGTCCCCCTGCGGCCGTCCACCCAGTGAGTGGGCACCGCGCTTCAGGGCTGCCTCCCTGGTGTCCGTTGGCATCTGTCTGTTCTCCGGTCTCGCCCTTACTGCCCCGTCTCTGCGGCTGGGCTGCCCGCTCAGCGGAGCCCCCTGCCTTCCCATCTGATTTCGGATGGTTGTGGAAACAGAACCATGGTGAAGGCGGTGCTCCTGCTCCCGCAGCAGAGAAGGTCACGGGCCACTTTGCACACAGAATGAGGCCTTCTGGACGTGTGCCCTACGGAGCGATGGCTTCTTGGGTAACGTTTCTTTTTTAAAATCAGGACCGCGAGCAGAGGTAGCCGTCGTCATACAAGTCACCGTCCTTGTAATCACTTAGGATAAATTTAGGCATTTGCAGGTTTGGCTATTGCTAAATCAAGGGAAATATAAGCAAGCGGGATTTTTCTGTCCACACATTTAAGTGCTCATATATCTTAAATACTGTTCCATCAAGCAGTGGGTCTCTGGGTTGTGGGGCGAACGAGGCACGTTTCAGCGTGCTTGTCCCCAGCTTGGCGCGAGCTTGCCGTGTCCTGTTCAGCAGGCCCCTCTTCTGAGCAGGGGTCAGGGAGTGTACACAGCACACGCCACCCTTCTCCCTCTTCACGTGAAGGAGCCAGACCTGAGTCCCTGTAGACGCCATTCCCCAGACCTGAGTCCCTGTAGACACCATTCCCCTCCTTACTCACAAATCGTGGCCCGAATATAAAACGTCAAAGACGACGTAGCGAACTCACGAGGAAGAGGCAGGCCTCTGGTATCTGCTGGCTTCCGATCTTCCTGTCACCCCCTCGCTGATGTCCCCAGCGCCTCCCTGACCTTCCGAGGACGTTCTGCGGCGCTTCTTCAAGAGCAGGTCTGCAACGGACCCAGTGTTCCAGTTTTCCTTCTCAGAATGTCTCCATTTTCCCTTCGCTCTTCAGAGATGGTTTCACGAAGCATAAAGGGTTTGTGGATGATGCTCTTTTCTTCCAGGACCTGGAAAACGTCACGCTACTTCCTTCTGGCCTCTGGTTTTTTGACGAGAAATCCGCTATCCTTCGAATTGGTGTTCCTTTATCCGTACGTTTTAATTTCCCTCTGCCTGCCTTTAAGACTTTTTTCTTGGTCTGAAGTTTCCAGAAGTTTAATTTCGATGCATCTTCAATGAATTTCAGGGGATTTATGCTGTCTGAGGTAATCTAAATTCTTAAATCTGGAGGTTTATGCATTTTACCAAATTTCCCAAGTTTTTGGCCAGTGTTTCCTTGAATCCACTTTCCCCTGTACCCTCCTTCCCTCTCCTTCTGGGGCTCTGAGAAAATGAATGTTGGATCTCTGATTATTGTCCCACAGTCCCTGAAACTCGGTGCACTTTTTTCTGCCATTTTCTGTCTCGTTGAGGTGGTGTAAACTGCACTTCTCGGTCCTCAAGGTCACTGATTTCTCGTCTGTCCTTTCTATGGCACCTGCAGCCTGTCCAGTGAGTTTTCTACTTTGGTTACCATATTTTTTCAGTTCTATAATTTTCATTTTTTATTTCCTATGATTACTTTTTAGGTAACCCCCCAGCATTCCTTGTGCTCTGGTAATAACATAAGGGTGATCCAAACAGTATGAACAAATTCGTTCCAACACCTTCGTTCACGGCCGAGTGTCATCGTCCCCGTTTAGCCTGATCTGAGCCTTTGGGATAAATCTCCGAGGTACGAGTACTCGTCAGTGACCTAGGCCTCCCCCGTCCCCCGCCTGTTCACGTGCTCGTGACACCACACCTGGGCTGGGCCATTAGGAGGTCGCTGGGCTGCACCATCACGTCCTGCACTTTCTGGCTCTGGCCGCGGTGGCCCCAGTGGCCGAAGCGGACGGAGTTGCCGCCTCAGGAAGGAGCTTCCGGAAGAGCTGGGCACGGAAACCCGGAGTTTCATTGTTTAACATAACTTTTATTTCTTTGCTGAGGTTCCTAATTTTCATTTGTTTTCAGAGAATTTGTAATCAGGGGGCATTTTTATTGATGTCTGCTTCAAACGCCTTGTCTGCTCATCCCAACACCTGGTCCGATTTTGCTGCCGGTGCCGGTCCTGTCTTCCCATGTGTTGGGACGTTTCTAGTTCTGGGCATGACCAGTGGTCTTCCGGAGCCTCAGACCTTTTGGGGAGACTGGGGACTCTGGCTGAGGCGCGAAGCCTCTGTCTTGGCAGGCAGGTGGTCTGCGTGGGTTCGGCACACGGCTCCTGGCCTACTTTGGGAGCCGGGGTTCTGAGAAGAGTCGAATGTTCGGTGGCTTCGAGGGGCCGGTTTGCTCTGCTTTTATCTCTGTCTGGTGCCGCTGGGGCTCCGGCTGCTTGCTGCTAGGGCCACCTGAAGGGCGGAGGGACCCTCCTCAGGCCAAGCCGCCTGGTGCTCCAGGAGGTCAAGAATGCTTCTGGGTCCTCCCTGCGGGAGCCCCGGGGCACCCCGCTTCTCTAGGTGCGGGAGGGCCTGTGTCCCCTGGTCACTTCTTATCGGTGGGTCAGCCCTCTGCCGGTGCTGCTCTGTCACCTGCTCTAGGCGGGCAGAACTCCTGTTGGGGGTGGGGGAGGGGTGAGCCCTCCGCGGCCACCTTCCGTTGAGGGCGGTGGGCAGGGGACGCCTGGCTGGGCCGGGGTTTGGAAGACATCCTGCTGCGGTGGTTCCTTGGGTCCACGCTCCCCTCGCCCCCTTCCAGGGTCCCCCTTGGCGTCTCTCGCCACCCAGTCCGCTCTGCCACAAGTCCCTATTTTAATTCTCTGTCTAGCACTTATCAGTCATTACCTAATATTTTAATTCACTATTGAAATGATAAATGTGTGAGCATAGGACAGCTGAGACCTGTAAGTCTTGTCCTGAATGTACTTATAAACCTGATTTGTGCACGTGCTCTCACGTCCCAGGATGGTGCCGAGCGCAGGGCACGTCGATATTGGTGAGCTGGTGAGTGAAACCGAGGAGAACAAGAAGGACGTGACTGTAGGAGTCCTCACCCAAGCAGGGTCCCCCACCCTGCGTAGCGCGTGGAGACCGTCACCAACCTCCCAGGTCGGGGTAGGCAAGTGTCGACGTTGCCCGCAGTGTGAGCTGGAGTCCCCTCTCGCTGGCAGTCGTTAGGTGAGGAAGGCCCAACGCAAGGAGGAGCGTCAGGCTGGGTGTGTCTTGAGATCCATGCCTGCCCCTGCTTGGAAGGGCTGATGAGCGTGGGTTTGGGCGAGCTGCACGGGCAGCCGTGTTTACACTGGTGACGGCTGCGACCCGCTGGACCCCTCGGGGTTCAGGGAAGCAGACACCAGCTCTCTGCCAAGTCCCCCTGGCTCTCCTGTCCCTGCCCCTGGGCTGACAACCTGGCTGCGCACTAACCTATCGTGAGAGCGGCTAATCTGATGGTTTTCTCGATATGCTTTTGGGAAGAGGAAAACGGAGTTGGATAAACCATCGCTCCCGGGGGCTGTGTGCCTCCCTCGGCATGTCCTTGAACAACACCGACGTCCTGTTTCAGTGTGTGTGTTTATTTTGGCCAATGAGACAGAAATAGAAGATTGGGATTTTTACAATGTTAGACAGTATGCTTTATAAGCCAACCGATCTAGTTATTTATAGGGATCAAGGGTATATATCCTCACCACATGCCAGTCTACTATTTAATATTATAACATGCCTAAGAGGGATTAACCGCATTTGAATTTAATTAAAAGAGAACATTCGTGATTTCAGAATAAAGCTGATCCCGGCTAATTCTGAAAATTAATCTGATTTATTTCCACTTGGATTTCTAATGCTTCTGAGGTAAACCTTTCAGAAATAGAATAGTGTATGGTTCCTTTTCAATGACCTACCTGCAGGAAGTGGTTGAGTGGCTTTCACAAATAATTCTTCATTTAATGCTGCATGTACATTTGCATGCTTTTTCTTATAAATATTCTTCAAATAACAGGTTAAATCCCACTCCCAGCCACAGGCCAGGAACTCAGCAAGACAGACGTTACTGTAAGAGTGGAGTGTGTAGCCCGAGAGGAACTGAGCTTCCTCACTTATATTACTAAAGGCTGCTGACTCAGGAGCTTGGGCATTAGAGCTGGTTGTGAAGATAAAACGTAGCATCCCAGTTCCCTGGGATCACACGCACACACTTACCCAGAGGCAGCAGGCTCCGTAAGTTTTGATCCCAGACTTTAACTCTTAAAACAACCAAATGAGCAAATGGAACCCTACATTTTAAAAAAAGATTTATTTATTTATTTGAGGGGGAGAGTGAGCAGGGGAAGAGGGTGGAGGGGGAGAGAGAGAACCTCAGGCAGGCTCCCCACCGAGTGTGGAGCCTGACTCGGAGCTCGATCCCACCACCTGGAGATCATGACCTGAGCCGAAATCAGGAGTCGGACCCTTGACAGATGGAGCCTCCCCGGGGCCTCATCAAACCCCACATTGTAATGACACAGTGACAGGACGGACAGAGAAGACAGTGGCAACTGCCCGGTGGACGGAGACAGTGTGGACGCCGCGTGTCCTGTAGCCCAAACACTCGCTGTATCCCCAATCCACACAAAATGATTATTTTCTGCATTGCAACCATGACTCTCTGGACAACGTAACACAATGTACTATGGACAACATGATGCAACACAGCACACACATGAGGCAACAAAGTCAGAGGACATGAACCACCGCAGTATCTCCAGCCAGACCCCTGCTTCCCGCCCTCCCCAGGCCCCCCCGGATGGCCCGAGCCCACGCAGGAGTGCAGCCCGGCATCCGGCAGCGGGCTGCCACGGCCGCCGCCAGCAAAGTCTTCACGTTGGAAACATCACAACAACGAGACAGCCTCAGGCTGCATAATAGAGCTGTACAATTTTGATAATGTGAGTAATAAACCTTAGAGGCAGGCAAACTAATGAGTACAAAAATGTTTTTCCAGATCAGCAGTTTTCACAGTGCCCACAATAAACATTTATCAAGACAGCCAACGAAAATGAAAACACCTACGTCTCCTTAGAATACCAAAGCATATTCTGGGAGCATCTGAATTCATAAATTGTGGGATGAATGTTTTGCGCAGGCTGGCCTAATATAATTCACACAGATATTATTTCTTGCCCTGAGAGCACTCTCTGGCACTGTGCATTATAGGAATGTCAGGCTGGATTTATATGAAGGAGGATTTCTGTTGGAGGCATTATTGATGGCAAATGGAAGATTCACCAGACATTGGAAATCGGAAGTATTTCTGAAAAACCCCTTTTTCACTTGAAAGGGCTATAAATCTAAAAATAATTTTGAATTCACAGGCAATCCTTTTATGCAATAAGTTGATAGCAAATATATTACTGAAGAGACACATAATTACCTTAAAATCTACCAGGGTTAGAAATGTATCGAAGCTCTTAAATTATAATTTAATTTTACGATAGTAAAACCTGTAACAAATATTTTTACTGTTATTTTTTTTTTTAGTTTCTCTTCTATCCTTACATATATAAAGGCAAAGTAGAGCTATTTATAAACTAGTCTCCCACGTTGTCCCAGGAAGCTCCAAAATTTTCTCATTATGCAGAATGTTGATTTTGATGAGCAAGAGAGGGAAATTTTGTCATGCCTTTCAGTCTCTGGACCCAGCATCCTGCACTCCCTGGTGCCGCCTCCCTTCGGCAAGGAGGTCTGTGGACTGAAGGACACCAGGAGCTAGTCTCTGGATCTGAGCTTTCTAGTTGTGTTTCAGAATTTTAACTTTTGGGGGCACGTGGGTGGCTCAGTGGGTGAAGCATCTGCCTTCAGGTCATGATCTCAGGGTCCTGGGATCGAGCCCCGCTTCGGGCTCCCTGCACTGCTTCTCCCTCTCCCTCTGCCCCTCCCCCTGCTCATGCTCTCTCTCTGTCATTGTCTATAACTATGTATTTACCTGCATCCATAACCATAGCGTGTCAATGACTGTCACCATGTTTATGATCTCTAGATCCACAGCGGCAGCAGAGCTCCATCGGTCTCCGCTACAACCGTATCTATATCCACACGTCTGTGCTCCCCCCGCCCTCTCCCTCTCTGCTGGCGTGGCTGTGGGGCGCATCACAGAGGGCCCTGGGCTTGGGGCCGAGGCCAGGAACTCAGACTGCCTCTACCGCCCATTTGCTGCACCGGCCTGGGGGTGCTGGTCACCTCCTTATAATCCAGATCACTCGTCTGTTGAAAAGGGATGATCACCCTAGTTATGGGGGTTACCGTGGACTTAAATACTGAGTAACATGCGCTTTGTGGGCTACCAAACACCGCACACGATCAGGAAGTTCTTAGTGCTGGGCTGTTCGGGCCCAGCTGGGGAGACCTTCCCCAGGGAAACGTGCAGTTGGCTTGGCTGGGTCCCGGAGGGAGAGACCTGGATGGAGGGGGGCGTGTGGCCAGTAGGACAGAGGGCGGGGCTGCAGGATCCGCGCTGAGGACCCCTCCAGCCTCAGCTTCCTTTGTGAGGCGTCGCCCTAAGATCGGGGCTAAGTCCACGATGAAGGAAAAATGAAGGGTAAAGATCAGCAGGATAAAGAGCGCTTCCTCTTCGGTCAGACTTGTGATGGGCTCCTGTGCTTAAAGCCGGGGAGCCCCGGGACAGGAGGGAGACTTGTCCCCGAGGCCGCAGGGCGGGTGCTGCACCCTGAGCGGCTCACGCAGCATGACTGCCCCCTAGCTCCGCTCTCAGGGCCGCGGCCGCTGCCTCCAAGGCCCCTCTCCGGGAAGACAAGGGCAGCCAGGTGGGACGGGGCTGGCTGAGCCGGGGGCAGGTGGGGGAGCGCGAGGCTGCAGCCAGGAGCCAGCCTCTGTCCCGGACGGTCGCCAGCCTCCTCGGGCAGGCCCAGCGCACGCCGCGCGCGTCACCAACAGTAAAGCTGATAAAGCCCTTCCACCAGCGGCAGATCTTCCAGACAAGGGCCGAAGTGTGTGGTTCTTGTGGGGAACGTCTAAGTGTCCAGCTTGGAGGGCACTGGGCCTCATTTGAAGATTTCTGGAAGAGGCGAGCGAGCAAGGCATCTGGAGGCGTCTGTTGCTGCCTGGGGCCTCCGAGGCGCGGTCTCCAGCGAGCCTTCCCTACACCGCCGGGGAGAAGGCAGCACCGCCAGGGCGAGGAGGGACCGGCCGGCCCTCGCTCGGAGAGGGACCCTGACGCACCCCAGACGAACACACAGACCAGTAATCTGTGCCGGCGGGGACGCGGGTCGCACGCCACATCACGTTAAACCACGGAGCAGCGCGGGGTCTCAAGCTGGTGTTTTGTTAGTGTGCTTGTCCTGATGTTTTATGGTCCAAGAAACCTTCCCAGGAGGCAAGCGCACAAATGCCCAAGACCTGTGCCGATGGAGTAAGGCTTCTGTGTCCTCTCAACGCAGCCTAATGTGTCCCCACAACAGCTGAGCTGGTCTCGGGCCTGGGTGCTCACGTCCCGCTGGCCCACCGGTGAGTTCCCGAAGGAGCACACTGTGGCAGTGCATCGGGAGTCCCCATGGCATTCTGTATCCTGCTGGTAGCGTTTATGTCGGGCTAAATTAGTGTTTTCTAACACCGCTGGAATAGGCAAGGGAGAGTCCCGACGGACCCCTCCGTCCTAGGCACGGCTGACTTCATTTACCCTCAGTGGGCCTGTCCCAAGGGCGGCCACTCTGGGGAGGCCTGGGGGAGGTCTGCGTTCTGCTGGGTGAATTCGCCAAGGTCCCTACACGCAGTTTCCCTCCCCAGGCCTGGGGGCCGGTGAAGACTCCACATGTGGCCTCCCTTCCTGGCCAGCTCTGGCTCTGTCCCCAACAGGTGCCCCTGGGAGCCCTCTGCTGCGATGGGCCTGGGCCCCGGGCAGCCTTTTCCAAAAGCACCTGGGCTGCCTTGGCTTCGTCTGGAGCAAACCAGGGGAAATGCTCTCCAGTGGCACACTCGGCCCCAAGACTCCCAGAAGCGCGCAAAAGTCTGTGTCCGAGGGATACACAGCGTGGCATTGTTTCGACAAGACTAGATGAATAAACGTAAAAGGTCCTAGTCAATGGAGTATTAAGGAGGCGGCGGGAAGGATGAAACAGTTGAACCCAGTGGTGGGGTGCGGTAGGCGCGATCTGTTGTCACATAGATCTGGACTGTGTATCAGACCCCTCTGTGTGTGTGGGAGCAACGGCCAGAGCTCCTCACCCGCGGCTGCCTCCGGAGAGCGGATCTGAGGGAGAGGGGAGAAGGGCTCACTTCTTAACTAGACCTTCCTCGTCGTTTTCTTCATTTTCCCCAGACAGAAGAATTAGAAAGCTGTCATAAAAGGTCTAAGGTCAGCCTCCCTTTTCCCGAGCACTTAACTCCCTCCTCGAGAGCGTCTCTGGGCTGGCCTGCCCGGCCGAGGGCATTTTCTCAGAGGGTTTCTGCATCTTGGCTTTGGGCCCCAGCAGTGAGACGCTCACGCCGACAGGCAGTCCCGACAATACCATGGCTGCGAGGAGTCTGAGAACACGCCCTGTCCTTCTTCTGAGTCCTCCCCGCCCGGCCTCAGTGTGTCCCGTCTCCTCCTCTTTCTCCTGCTCTGTTGGCCGGGGCCGTCGTCCCTGCGGCCATTCCGCCCCCCACCCCCTGCCGCTCGCCTCCTCGAGAGTTCTATCTGAACCAGAGGTCGGCATTTTTGCGTGGCTACTGCGAGGGGCAAGCCTTTGGAGATGTCTGTGCAGGTGTCTTCTCTTGGAATTTCCTGGGTCCCCCTTTCCTGTGGCATCTGGCCCATTATTATGGCCAGGGTGGGGGGGCCCTGTGCTGCCCGGAGCTGCCGGCACGCTGGCCGAATAAGGCCACCTTCTCCCCACACTGGGATTCCTCACGTCCCTCTTCTCCTCTCCTCTGCAGGCGGCCTGGGTCCTCGCTTTATTCATACTTCCATGGGCGTCGGCAGGCAGGTGAAAACCACGTGACTCACCCCAGACAGAACCTTGTCAGAATCAGAACCTGATGCCAAGGGTTGGAGGGCAAGTTGAGGAGGGGATGCTCTTTGCACCTGCGGACCTAGGTTTCCCATGATTCCCTGTAATCCCCTCCCCCTGCCCCCCAATGCCAGGTCCACATCCCTTCATTCCCTGTGGATGGTTCTTCTAAGTTCCAACTCTTAGATGCCATAGTCATGCGACATCTTGGCAAATTGGAGCTCCTCTCTTCCATTTGAAGCATCCTTTTTGTCCTCCATCCTCTGTGTAGGAGTTACAAGTTTGCCATGAATTTCCTTAAAATTTGTGACTATTTCATGGTTGTGTAGCCCAATATGTAAATGTCAGCACGATCATGCTGAGGTCCTGGTATTTCAGAGGATGACGATGACGACGGCTAACTTTAGGGGCCTCTGCTTGCTCTTCGTGGATATGGCATTTCATATCATGGTGAGAAGCCTCTTCGCTATGCCCAGGTCATTTACAGATGAGAAAACAGAGGCACAAAGCGGACCAGTAACTTGCCCAAAACCATACAACTAAGAGGCGGTCAAGGTAGCATTCCAACCCAGTACCCTGATGTCGGAGACTGTTCATAAGCACCTTCCCATCTAATTTTCAAAGGAGCAGTTCATCTACTGATGTTAGCAAATACTGGCCCACATTGAACACAATAGCTGGAGAGCAGGGCCCAGGGCACCACCGGGCAGAGCGGGCAGTTAGATGCTGGGGGCTGGTGCCAAGCTAGAGCTTAGTGCTGCCTAGAAATGATGTGCCTTTTCTCATCCATCCTGCCTGCCCCTGGGGGCTCTGTCCACCCTTCCCTCTTCCCCCAGGGCTCTGTCCACCCCTGCCTGCACCCCTAATGTGTCTGCCCCTGCTAGTACCCTAGTGACTCTGCCCACCCCGTCCCTTCCCCTGCCAGCACCTGATGATTGTGTCCGTCCCTGCGTGCCCTCTAGTGACTGTGTCTACTCCTCAGAGCACCCCTGGTGCCTATGTCCACTCCTGCCTGCCCCCTGGTGACTATGTCATACTTTTCCTCTCCCAGGACCTAAAACACTACATTCTTCCCTCTGGAGTATGATCTTGCTGTTTATTTCCCAGAGAAAAGCAGACGGTCAGAAGAGAACTTAAACATACTCCCTGTTGGGGCTGAATTGTGTCCCTCAACACATGTGGACATCCTGATCCGGGGATCTCAGAATGTGACTCTAATTGGGATGGGGTCTTCAAAGAGGTGATTAAGTTGGGGCGTGTGGGCGGCTCAGTTGGTTAAGCATCCGACTCTTGATTTCGGTTCAGGTCACGATCTCGGGGTTGTGAGACAGAGCCTCACATTGGGCTCCTTTTGGGCATGGAGCCTGCTTGGGATTCTCTTCTCTCTCTTCCTCTCCCGCCACCTCCTACCCCTGCTCTCCCCCCCCCCTCAAAAACCCCAACAAAACAAAACAAAAAAACCCACAGAGGTGATTAAGTTAAATGAGGTCCTATGGGACGGCGCTAGTTCAATGTGACTGGTGTCCTTATAAGAAGAGGAGATGAGACACAGACACACAGAGGGATGACACGGAGGAGCCTGTCCACACGCCAAGGGGAGAGCCTCAGGAAGAGCCAGCCCCACCGGCACCTTCAGGTCACTTTCAGCCTCCATTGCTGCGAGAAATAGTTTCTGTTCATCTGCCCAGTCTGGGGTACTCTGTACAGCAGCCCCCGAGACTAACGGACTCCCAAACGTCTATCCCCTCTCTGCACCTGGACCCATGTTTGCTGCCTCCTCTGCGATAGGGAACAATGACTTTATTTTGCCCCTTTAGAAAACCAACGAATATACAAGCCACTGGTGGGTTCTGATCAATGTGACGTAATTGATGTTTCTACACTTTATTATTATTTTTTAAATTTTATTTATTTATTTGACAGAGAGAGACACAGTGAGAGAGGGCACACAAGCAGAGGCAGAGGGAGAGGGAGAAGCAGGCTTCCCGCTGAACAGGGAGCCTGATGTGGGGCTCGATCCCAGGACCCCGGGATCATGACCTGAGCTAGGTAGCTGCCTAATGACTGAGCCACCCGGGTGCCCATAATGGATGTTTCTAAACCCAGCTGCACTTTCATGGGGTTAGAACTGTTTTCCTGAGAAAAATCCTATTTTCCCTGTGGGAGCCCTCGACCTCTCCAGACACGTGGGGTGATCAGCCCTCAGGCGAGTGTCTCATTCTCCTCTCTTTCCCCCAAAGGGCACCAACTTTGACCAGCTGGCTGTTTGACATTAGCCCTCAATATGGAAAATCTTCACTTAGGTGTTTTTTTTAAAACTTTGGCATCGCCCGTGGTATACCATAGCTAATAATTGCTCTATAAGGAGGAGGAGAAAGGGCCCTGATTTGTATCATTTGCTGATTCCCATGGTGTAAATGCTCCCACTGTGGCTGATTCCAGATGCCCAAGTGAGGTCATTGAAGGGAGAGTAGCACACGGCTGCTGATTTAAGTCACTTTAGGAACGCAGCTGAGAGGGAAGTATAATAAAATAACTAAGACCTGATGGATTTTGAATATTTGCTACCTTTTAAAAATATAATTTCTTAAATAAGATTCTATTTATTTATTTGTCAGAGAGGGAGAGAGAGAGCGAGAGCGAGTGAGCGAGCCCAAGCTGGGGGAGAAACAGGCTCCCTGCTGAGCAAGGAACCCGATGCGTGACTCGATCCCAGGACCCTAGGATCATGACCCAGGGTGTTTGAGAGCTGGTCTCCAGCACAGAACTGGCTGGTTATCCCTCAGAGAGTCTAAATTTTATACTTTGGTTATGCTGAGTCTCCAGAGAACTTTGTATTTGGACCAAATAATTCCTCTAGGTTGACCCATATCAGAAACCCCTTTCCATGTGACGAGAGTCCCCTATCCTGTGAAGCAGGGACTCCATCCCACAAAAGAAGCTGAAAATATCACAGACTCACTTCCTTGGCGGCTCAGGTTTACCCACATGACCCAGGCTCCGCCAATTAGCAGGACCCACTGCAGTGACATGGTGGGGAGGCCCTGTGGGATCCATCAGGCAGGTAGCAATAGCCACATTCAGCGTCCAAATATGACAAGTCTTATCAATGAGCCCAGTCATCTCTGCAGCCCCTGGAGCACCTCCCACCGTCTCTGCCCTGACCTTCCTTCCTGGAAGTTTATCCTTCTCCCCTTTCTCTGTAGTTCTACTACATGTTTGTATCCCTAAATAATATCTTGTTTTGTTTTGCAGGATTTGGAACTTCATCCCGATGGAATCATACTGTATGCCTTGGTCTGTCTTTTGCTTGATACTGTTACAGAGATTTGTCCGTATTGTTGCTTGTAGCTGCAGTTCATTGATTTTTTTTTTTTTTTTTACCCCAGGGTATTAATCTCATTGCATGAACGCATCACAGTTTATTTACCCATTCCGCTGCAGACGGATAGCTGGGATGTTTCTAGACTTTAGCTTGTTTGTATCTCTTGCTATATTCAGCTAAGGGAAAAAGAAAACCCTCACCTCTGTCAGAGGCTGGAAGAAATGCGGGGTACATCGGAATATTGCTCAGCTTGGTATAGGGCATAAAGAGGTTAAAAATATTGTCGGTCACCTTCTATCTCCAAACTTTGATTTCATCGTAATCGAGAAAATCAAAGCAAGGCCTAGAGAAGCGAAGGGAATTATCTGGAATTGTAAGGGTTTTCAAAGACATGACAAGGCAGTGAAGCAGAGGACAGAACGGCAAGCGGTGCCTTCAGTCATGGACGTCCGAACCCTGAGCTTGGAAGCACAGTGAGGCCCACACAATTACTTAGACTGTATAGAAATTTGAAGACATACTGGAGTGTGAAGAAGTCTGGGAAACTTCTCAGGGCAACCAGCCTACTGACCAAGAGATATTCGTTAGGTGTCTACTTTGTGCAAGACAATTCTAGTAGGTATTGCAGGAAGTACACAGGTGTTTACAAGATGCAGGAAAGATGCTCTAGACCTTAAAGAGCACATACGTTGACTATTGATAGATATAAGGACATGTGTGCTAAGGTCAAATGAATGGCTAGGAATATAACCTCTGTAAGGTTTCTGCTTTACCCTTGGATTGTAAGCTCTGTGAAAGCAGAGACTGAAGCAGTGTTCTTCTTTTTCCTTCCCTCCCTTCCTTCCTTCTTCCCTCTCCTCCCTCCCTTCCTCCCTTCCAAGGTTTTATTTATTTCCTCAAGAAAAAGCATAAGCGTGGGGGAGTGACAAAGGGGGAGGGAGAAGCAGACTCCCCACTGAGCAGGAAGCCCAGTGCGGGACTTGATCCCAGGACCCCGAGATCATGACCTGAGCCAAAGTCAGATGCTAAATTGACTGAGACATCCAGGTGCCCCAGCAGTCTTTCCATTATGTCCCCACAGTTTTGGATGAATGTGTGAATGAAGAGCCCGGAATCATCAGGAAAGACTTTGTGGAGAAGAAACATCTTATTTATTTATTTATTTCATTTAAATTCAGTTAATTAACATATAGTGTATTATTAGTTTCTGGGGTAGAGGTCAATGATTCATCAGTTGCACATAACACCCAGTGCTCATTTCATCACATGCCCTCCTTAATGCCCATCACCCAATTACCCCATCCCCCAACCGACCTCCCCTCCAACAATCTTCATTTTGTTCTCTGGAGTTAAGAGTCTCATGGGTTGTGTCCCGCTCCGATTTCATCTTATTTTATTTTTCCCTCCCTTGTCCTATGATTATCTGTTTTGTTTCTTAAATTCCACGTATGGCTGAAATCATATGGTAATTGTCTTTCTCTGGTTGATTTTTTTTTTTTAAGATTTTATTTACTGGGGCGCCTGGGTAGCTCAGTGGGTTAAAGCCTCTGCTTTTGGCTCAGGTCATGATCTCAGGGTCCTGGGATCGAGCCCCGCATCGGGCTCTCTGCTCGGTGGGGAGCCTGCTTCCCCCCACCTCTCTCTCTCTGCCTGCCTCCCTGCCTATTTGTGATCTCTCTCCCTCTGTCAAATAAATAAATCTAAAAAAAAAGAGATTTTATTTATTTCACAAGCAGGCAGAGAGGCAGGCAGAGAGAGAGAGAGGGAGAAGCAGGCTCCCTGTTGAGCAGAGAGGCCTGATGTGGGGCTCAATCCCAGGACCCTGAGATCATGACCTTAGGCATGAAAGTCCAAAGGCAGAGGCTTAACCCACTGAGCCACCCAGGGGCCCTGGTTGACTTATATTGCTCAGCATAATACCTTCTAGCTTCATCTCTGTTGTTGCAAATGGTAAGATTTCATTCTTTCTGATGGTTGAGTACCATTTCATTGAATATACCACATTTTCTTCATCCATTCATCTGTCCACGGACATCCGGGCTCTTTCCAGTTTGGCTATTGTGGACATTGCTGCTATAAACATTGGGGTGCAGATTCTCCTTTGGATCACTAAGTTTGTATCTGTTGCATAAATATCCAGTAGTGCCATTGCTGGGTCGTAGGGTAGCTCTATTTTTAATTTTTTGAGGAACCTCCATACTGTTTTCTAAAGTGGCTGCACTAGCTTGCATTCCCACCAGCAGTGTAAGAGGGTTTCCTTTTCTGAGAAGGAAGGTCTTGGTGTGAATGCTGAAGGTGTGAAGCTCTGACTCTGAATAGTAGGAAAGAGGATATGGAATAGGTAAAGGGGTTGGGCCTCGGCTTGGGGACTGGAGAGTGCAGGAAGCCAGGCTGTAGCCAAGAGCTTTTCAGGGAATGAAGTGGGGAGGATGTCTGGAAGGATGGGGCGGGGCCCCAAAGTCAAGCTCTTGAATGCCAAGTTAAGGAGTTTAATTTTATTCTACAGTTAGTGAGAATAACTGCATTGCAGTCATTGAGCAGGGGAGAAACTGTGTTATGGGAAGATTTATATTTTAAAGGGATGCGGAAAAGAGTGTGTCAGATAGGAGCCAGAGAAAACTGGGATCCCTCTCTATTTGGTGGGGCTTATTTGCACAGTAGCAGTTGGAGGATGCCCAGCCCTGATGCTTGTCCCCCTTCAAAGTAGCTTCCTATTTTCTACTGTTCTTTTAGTCAAAGCATGCCAAATCGGCCCCTGTTTGGGCCCGATTCAAGGGGGTGGAAAATAAACACCACTTCTTGCCGAAGAAGGGGCAACGCCACCAGGCAAACAGGAGAATGTATAGATTGGGGCAAGCTTCTGGCCATTTTTGAAGGCTCCTACCCTGGGCTAAGGGCTAAAGAAAACAGAAAGTATTAGATGCTTGGAGGTTGGGCTAAAAGGAGCAGAAATACATGCATCTTTCCCGAACACATCTAAATACCATACATCTTAAAATCTGATCTGCTTAGTCTCTAATCTGGAGAGATTAACGTAGAAATTATGCAGATCATTTCGGACAAGGATTTAACCCAGCTCTCAGAATCTGGGTGTCTAGAAAAACAGACTCAGACACTTTGTCTTTCCATGGTTCTTTTGGTCTCTGAGACATTTTAAAGATAAAAGTGAACGTTGCATTTAAGCAGTTGGCAGCATTCCTGGCTTCTTATCAGACTAGGGCAGCAGGGGCGCTCCCTCAGAACAAGCGTCATGTTCCGAGTCCTCCCACTACCCATCGCACGCACACTATATGGGGTTGACACGCTTTTTTGAGTCCTGAAAAAAAATTTTGACTCAAAATTGCAAAAAATACTGAAAACTCTAAATGCACACGCATCATTAAAATAATTTGATAGCAATTTCTAGACTTTCCTACTTCCTTAGAATTCTCAATTAGAGATGCCCCCAAGTCACACAGCCAATAGCAATTTAAATGACTTCTTTAGGGTCAAAAGCACCCGAAAGTAACCTGATAGATGTCCCTTCTGACTCAGCCCCGGGGCGACAATCCGGAGATACCGCAGGGAGCACGGGGACGAACGACTGTGTTTGGTACGTCTCGAGGTCCCCGATACAGCGTGGGCCGAGGGTCCCCGGGGGTCGCGGGCACCGGCTCGGCAAGGGCCTCCCACTCAGGGCGAGCTGAGCCAGGCGGGGCCGCCCGGAATCCGGGCCGCCCGGGATCGGGGCCGCAGAAGCCAGGTTCCCGGGGGCCCTTCCGGGCCTTTGACCGGCTTGGCGGAGCGCAAGCTTCCGCGGAGACCCGCTGCTCGCCTGCGGGCCGGGCGGGGCCGCGATGACGCCCTCCTGCCGGGAACAACTGCCCCGACGCCGTGGCCGGCCGCCCCTGTTACGCCTAAAGGAGGAAGACCCCGCTCCTGCCAACCGACCAGCGTCGCGTCCCCAACCGGCCGGGCACCCGACCTCGCGGCCCCGCGCCGGCCGCCACTTCCTGGGGGCGTGGCCCCGCCGCCCGCTCCAGTAAGCCACGCCCCTCGGCGGCTCCCGTTCGCAGACGCCCGGCGCGCTCCTCTGACGCGCAGCGCCTTCCTCTGACGTCAGGTCCCGCCCCGGCCCCGCCCCGCGCCCGCCCTCCGCAGCTTGAGCGGCTCTGCCTGAGGCGGCGGCGGTGTCGGGGGTCGCGGTCGCCGACCCTGCGGCCCGCGGCCAGTCTGCTTCCGTCCCGGACCGGCGGGCGATGGTGCGGCGGAGCGCGCGGACGCGGGCGGCGCGGCGGCGGGCATGAGGGAGGATGGAAGGGCAGGACGAGGTGTCGGCGCGGGAGCAGCACTTCCACAGCCAAGTGCGGGAGTCCACGGTGAGCCGGCCCGCGCCCCGCCCCGCCCCCGCGGCCGCGCGGCCAGCCGCCCCCCGCCCCCCGCCCCCGGGCCGCGCCTCCGGCCGCCCCCCGCCCCCCGCGCCGCGCGCCTCCGCCGCCCCCCGCGCCGCGCGCCTCCGCCCTCCTCGCGCCCCGCGCTCCCGGCTCCCCGCTCCCCTGCAGGGCCGCGCCCTCGGCCACGCCCCCCGCCCCTCGGGCCTCTCCCCCCCGCCGCGCCCCCGCCCCGCCGCGCCCCCACCCCCGCCCTTGGTGCCGGGTGTCCCCGCCCCTCCTGCC
>CM053614.1:634289-657763 GCA_028646535.1 Procyon lotor
GCGCCCCCTGCCCTCCGTGTCCGGTGCCCCACGCCCTGGTGTCCCGCGCCCTTCCTATCCCGCGCCCCTTCCTATCCCGCGTCCTCGCCCTCCGTGCCGGGTGTTCTCGCCCCTCCTGCCCCCCGCGACCCCCGTCCCCCCTTCCTCGCGCCCTGGGCGCGGGAGCTCAGGTGGGCGCAGCGCGGTGGTGACCTCCCCGCCCGGAGCGCCGCGCAGCACCTGCGCGGTCCGCTCGGCGCTCTTCTCGGAGCTGGGGACGGACGCCCGCCCGGCAGACCCCCGTGCGTGCGGTGCCTGGGGGCGGGCCCGAGAGCCAGCGTCCGCAGCCCGCTCTCCGGCCCCGCTGGCGTTAGCTCAGAACCCTGCGGGTTTGCGTGGGAAGCCCGGCGATGCCGGCGACGCCCGCTGTGCTCGGGGCCGCTCCTTCTGGAAGCCGTGGTGCGGGGCTCTTCGTCCCTGCTGCTCGGCCTCGGACGCCCGCTGCGTTTACCGTCCCTGCTGCGCCGCAGCGCCGTGTGCGCGCGCCTGTGTCCGCAGCCGCGCCGTGGACCCGTGTTACGCGCGTGTGTGTCCACGCCCCCTTCTAACCGACGGCTGTGTGTGTGTGTGAACACGTCCCCTCTCTAACCCACGGCTCCCACATTCAGCCCCGCGTTCCGCCGCAATCCTGGGGAGCCTGTGAAAAAGGCTGCTGTAGAATTGTCTCATTTGTGTCGTTCTTGATCTTGGAGACAGACTCGCTTTGCCCCGTCCCCGCGTGGAGTGGAGAGCATTCGGAATGCTGTGGTCGTGTGACGGCAGCGCAACTGCGGTAGTGCCCGGGGTTGGGCGACAGCCGTCCGGCTCCAGGTCTGGTGCACGTGTGTGTGCATCTCTGCCAGGACTGTGCCTCCAACTGGGACAGCTTTTCTACAGGTTCCCGAGTGCTCGTGCCAGGGGACGCTCCCACAGCTCTGTGCGCGAGGCTCCTCTTTCCCAACACTCAGCATGTTCTGTCCTCTCTTCGTTTAAGCCATTGTAAGCGTCTCATCATGTTTATTGCACAAAAAATTGTATATGCACTTCCCTGATGGTTAATGAATTTGAGTACCTTTTTTTATATTTGTAGTCATTTGGAACTCTTGTGAAGCGTCTTCAAGTCTTTCCCCCATTTTTAAATTAGTCCTTTAATTTCTTAAATACTGATTTGCAAGTTTTCTTTATGTTTTCCGAGTATGATATTTTGGTCAGATATATGAATTGCAATCCCCCCCCCCATTTTGTGGATGCTTTAACACTCAATGATACATCTTCTGATGAGAAATTCTTAATTTTCATTTATTTCACTTATTTATTTATTATCTATCTATCTATTTATTTATTTTTCATTTACTTCACTTTAACAGAAATTGTTTTATGGTCAGTACTTTGTGTGCCCTGGTTAAGAAATCCTTGCCTACTCCAAAATTATGAAGATATTCTCTGTGTTTTCTCTAAATGCTTTATTGATTTACTCTTCCCAGTTAGAGCTGCTGTTCATCTGGAATTTATTTTTTGTGTATATTTTGAGGTAGGAGTCTTTATTTTTTTTTTTTCCACCTGTATGTCCAGTCGCTTTAGCACTGTTTATGCCTTTTGTCATGACTTGGTTAACTATAATTATGGGGCTTAATTTTATAATCCATGGTGTTCCACTGATCTATTTGTTTTTTGCCTTACTTTTTATTTAATTAGATAGTCTCATTTGGATTGAGAGAGGGACTTACATTGTAGTAGCCAAGAACTTTATTACCTTTGCTACACTGGAAACAACCTAGTTTTGGTGCTAATTTTAAAGTTCCTTAGTTCTGCCACTTGTCTCCCCACCTTTCTATGAACCAGCACCTCTGGGTGGTGAATGCACTCCACCCTCTACAGAAGCTGTGCAGAAGTGAACACGCTCATTGGGTCTCCAGTCTTTGGCATTCTTTTCTCGAATTATTCATAGAGTGAATATAAATACTTGAGTTTTCTCTAGGACATGTTGCCAGTTCTTTTATTGAACTCTTTTTTGGTTTCGCCATATAATGCTATAAGTTTTAGCTTTTTTTTCCTGATACAAAATACATAGCGTGCAATTAACATTTTTAAGGGTACAATTTTAAGTGTACAATTGTAAGTGTACAAGTGTATGTTGTACACTTAATTGTAAGTGTACAATTAAGTACATTCACATCTTGTGCAACCATCCCCACTGCCCATCTCTAGAACTTTGCTGTCATTCCAAACTGAAACTGTCCCCATGAGTCATTAACTTACCATTCCTTTCTCTTTCCAGCTCTTGGTAACCACCATTCTACTTTTGTCTCTATGAATCTGAATATCCCAGGTATCTCATATGAGTGGAATCATACAGTATTTGTCCTTTCATGTGTGGCTTATTTCACTCAGCATAAGGTTTTCAAGTTTCGTGCATCTTGTAGCACGTATCAGAATGTTTTTCCTTTTTAACATTGGAAGATATTCACTCCTATTGGCATATGATATTTTGTTTATCCATTCATTCATCACTGAACATTTGGGTTGTTTCCTGGCCTTTGTAAACAGTGCTGCTATGAACATGGGGGTACAAATATCTCTTCGAGACCTTGCTTTCAGTTCTTCTAGACATATGCATTCCCAGAGGTGGAATCGGTGGGATCATATAAAAAAAATTCTATGTTTAATTTTTAGGGGGAACTGCCCTACTGTTTACTGCAGTGGCAGTGCCATTTCACAGTCCCCCCAGCAGCGCTCCAGGATTCATTTCTCCACTAACATGTGTTGTTTTCTGCTGTTTTAAAATATAATGGTTATCCTAATAGGTGTGCAGTGGTATCTCATCGTGGCTTTTATTTGCATTTCCCTGATGATTAGTGATGTTGAGCACTGTTTTATGTGCTTCCTGGCCATTTAAATTTGTTTATCTTCTTTGGAGAAATATTTATTTGAGTACTTTGCCTGTTTTGAATTGGGTGGTTTTGTTGTTGACTTTCAGGAGTTCTTTATATATTCTGGATATTAATCCCTTATTAAATGTCAGATTTGCAAATATTTTCTCCTATTCTGTGGGTTGCCTTTTTACTCTATTGATAATGTTCTTTGATGTACAAAAGTTAATTTTGATGAAGTTCATTTTATACATTTTTTTCTTTTTTTGCCTGTATTTTTGGTGTTATATTCAAGAAATCATCACCAAATCCAATGTCATGAAGATGTCTACCTATGTTTTCTTCATAGAGTTTTAGAGTTTTAACTGTTACATTTGGGGTCTTTGATCCATTTTGAGTTAAATTTTTGTGTATTGTGTAGTGTTTCACTTATAAATACTCTGTAATAATTGTTTTGTCTTAAGTATTATGAGTATCTCTGAGTTCTCTTATCAATTATTTCAATGATTATGAAGCTAAAATCTGTTAACCAGGTGGTAATGATCTATTCTCTTTCTTCCTTTTGCTGGCTTTTTTTTCCTTTTTCTTTTGAACTTCAGGTTCACAGAATTGGATTAATTATAATCCTTGATTCATACACCAATTTTTCATTGGTTCATGTGTGACTGCTTTTGATTAACCTGTTTTTATTTTTTAAAACATTTTATTCATTTATTTGACAGATAGAAAGAGAGCACAAGTTAGCAGAGTGGCAGGTAGAGGGAGAGAGAGAAGCAGGCCCTCCGCTGAGCAGGGAGCCCAATGCAGGGCTCCATCCCAGGATCCTGGAATCATGACCTGAGCTGAAGGCAGGCGCTTAACCAACTGAGCCACCCAGGTGCCCCTTGACCTATAGTATGCACCCATGAACTATTACCCAGGATACTAAAACATTGACTCTAGCTTATTAAATTTATACATTCCTGTTCTTTATACCTGCCATAGTTGCACAGCATCACTTGTCTTTTGGTCCATCTCTTCTTTTTTTTTTTTTAAATAGACTCCACACCTAGCATGGAGCAACAGGGGGCTTGAACTCACAACCCTGAAATCAAAACCTGAGTTGAGATCAAGAGCTGGTCGTTTAACTGGCTGAGCCGCCCAGCCACCCCAGTACTGTATTCTTTGAGTGCATTTACTTAGGTGGTATCTTCCAAATGGTTTTATGTTGATGCCACTTTTACTGATATAGCTATTAATTTAAAATGGTCACAGATTAATACATAGCAGTACCAAGAAAATCCTCATAATATCTTCACTAAATTAATAATAAATAACATTTATTGAGTGTATTACTAGGTATCTCATTTGAGTCTCACAACAAGCATATGAAGTAGGTATTTTGCAGCGTGTAGCCAAGGTGGCATAGTCAGCATGTGACAGAATGAGAGTTTGAATCCAGGCAGGCTGATTTCACAGCCTGTACTATATTTACAGTCCTATAAAGTTTAAACCTCCACCGTAACAGGGTTATGTGGGATCCAACTAGGTTGGTTACATAAAATGCTTGTTGTAAGGTTAATGAAAGTACCAGGGAAAACCTATGAAACTAGCTGGCAGGGCATTTTGGGGTCTAGCTGCACAATTTAAATTCTTCCCTATTCTGGCTGTGGTTTAAGCTCCCTGACTTGGCTGTAATGTTTTTGGGAACAGTTCTGGGGTTCACTAGGACTTTTACAACAGTGGAGATTTTAGGACCCCTAATTTACTTGGCTTCCTTTTGGCCAAGTAGAGTGGGGATATAATGGAGATGGCAGGAATCATCCTCTCTCTACTGCTTCCCTAGGTGAGTTTACCTGGCTTTTTCTACCGGGGTCTTGCCTTCATCTCCATGGCTCACTCCACATGCTGCAGATAAAAACTGTAGCTCTTATCTCTTGAGATTAGAGGTTAGGCAGAAGATGGGAGGCAATCATGTATCTAAATTTGAAATGCAGTTGTCTGGACATCTGTAGTCTTTTCTGAGCTTTGTCACTGCTCTCCAGCTAAAGACTGTAGGAATATACTTGTAGTTGGACAAGTTGGGTTGATTGCATGTTGTAGTAAAAGAAAATGCATACCACTGGGAACTGTGGGGTGTTTCAATAAGAGAGCATTTGAAAGGAACTTTACAAAATAGGATTTGGGTTTGTGTTGGGTGATTTGGAAAGAATTTAGGGAGATGAGGCTTTGATCTGTAATGGATGCTGGTAGGAAGCAGAGATAATTCTATGATTGAGTATCTTAATCTTACATAGAAGGCAAGAAGATTGGGTGGGGTGAAGTTAAAACTAATTAGTAAAGAAGCAAGTCATTCATATAAGCCCTGGCGGGGAGATACTTAGTCATTTTTATGATTTGGATGATATTCATGTTTTTTGCTTTGTTCAGGCATTATTACAGAGTGATGTTGTTTATTATTTGTCCATTATGGTCACGGAGTGCTGATGTTCTCTGAAGCTGTTTATTTTCAAGAGAAGAATCATTAAGACTTAGCTGTCTTAGTGACAGCTAAGTCTTGATGATTAAGACTCACTCTGAGCTGCTAGCCAGTTTGTAGCGACAACAAAGCCTAGCTGGTAGCAGCAGGCCAGCTTCCAGATGTCAGGGGCTGCTTTTCTCTTTCTCAGTGTGGTCCATAAAGTCTTAATATGGTATAGATATGGTATATAATATGGTATAATATGGTATATACAGAATGGTATAGTAGATACAAATCCAATAGCTGACATATATTGATTTTATAACATAGGTGAGCAAAAAGGAATGAAATAGAGATATAGAGGATTCTTTGTATTTGATTTTGCTAAAGTGGGTTAAATGAACTTCCCCTGGCAGATGGTACAGTAACCCATAAAGATATTCATGGTAATCTCTGGAATCTGTATGTTATCATACATGGTAGAAGGGGCTTCGCAGATGTGATTATGTTAAGGGAGAGATTGTTCTAGAATATCGGGGTGAATGCAGTGTAATCACAGTGTCCTTATAAGAGGGATGTGGGAGAGTCAGAGAATGAGATGTGACAAGTGAGGGGTAGTGTGAAGCACCTTGAAGATAAGTCAAGGAAAGTGAATAGCCTCCAGAGGCTGGAAATTCAAGGGAATGGATTCTTCTTAGAGTTCACAGAAGGTACTAGCCTTGCTGACATCTTGATTGTAGCCCAGTGATACCCATGTTAGACTTGTGACCTTTAGAACTACGAGGTAATACATTGGTGTTAAGCACTGAGTTGTGGTAGTTGGTTACAGCAGCCGCTCAGAATCCTTCATCAGGAGGCTTTGACCTTCATTGCTCTCCTTGTGACTGTACTTCTCTCTAGTTTTGTACTTGGGGTTGAAGGAGACTGAGGCATTTCTAATTACATGTAAGATTTTTTCTTTCTTTTTATTCTTTCTGTCTTAAGTGATAATTGGAGGTACATTTCCTGAGAGGTATAGGCATGCCAAAGGATATCATATCATTTCAGCCCAATTTCTTGTGTTAGTTTTCCTTTTGTTTCCAAGCTAATGTTATACAGTAGGATAGACTATATATTCTCGGAGAGTTCTATGCTTTTGTTTTATTCTGCACGGTACTTGTAGAAGGTAATTATAGATACTTACTCATAATGATAAGGTTTTGAAGATTACATATTCAATAGTATAGGTTAATTTTCTGAAAATCTTGGTGGTAAGATAATTCAAAGAACTTGAGATATTATAAGAAAAAACACACGAGGCGATAAAGTTCAGAACTTATCTTTGAAAGCCCTTGTAAATGTTTTAACACTTAAGATGAAACAATTCAGAAAGGACACACAATAAAGACGATAAATTCTTATTTTACACCGTTAATATCTGTTATCTGCATGTGTGAGAATTTTCAGAATCCCCTTCCCTAGAATTTCATTGGGATCTTTATGATGCATTTTGGATTGGTTTGAATAGTATGCGTTATGAGAAGTATTTCCCTCTGTCTGTTCTTCCATCCAGATGGCTTTCTGATTTTTGGCTCAGAGTTGTTGACTCCTGGGACCCAGTTCCTCACTATCATCCCACTGGCACAGAAGAACTTGTGTGCTGGAGGTGGGAGACACTGTGGGTGCCTTTTCCCAGACACTGGGTGTAGAACCCTAGCTCAGCCTGTGATGACTATGTCAGAGCACTTGTTACCTTTCATGTTTCTGTTTTCCTTCTGTCCCCACAGTTGGTAGTGGGGTGCCTTCTGCAGCTTGGATTTGCCTTCCCAAGATGACATTGTAGAAACTATTTCTCTGTCTTCCCACTTTGTCTTTCCATTGCTGGCCCATCTCCACCAGGAGTGACTTGAAATTCGAGGATGCCAGAATTTTTTGTTTTTTAAAAAGCTTTGTAGAATTAAAATTGCAGGAACTTGATGAAGTTCATTTTTGCCTTTGTTTCCCTTGCCTTTGAAGACACGTCCGGCATGAAGTTGCTGTAGCTGAGGTTGAAGAGGTTGCTGCCTGTGTTCTCCTCTAGGATTTTGAAGGATCCCTGTCTCACAGTTAGGTCTTTTATCCATTTTGAGTCTATTTTTGTGCATGGTTTAGAGAAATTGTACAGTTTCATTCTTCTGCAATGGCTGTCCAATTTTCCCAACACCATTTATTGAAGAACCTGCCTTTTTTCCTTGGATATTCTTTTTTTTTTTTTTTTAAAGATTTTTTTTGACAGAGAGAGAGAGATCACAAGTAGGCAGAGAGGCAGGCGGGGTGGGTGGGGGGCGGGGGCGGAAGCAGGCTCCCCCGCTGAGCAGAGAGCCCAATGCGGGGCTCAATCCGAGGACCCTGAGATCATGACCTGAGCCGAAGGCAGAGGCTTTAACCCAGTGAGCCACCCAGACGCCCCTCCTTGGATATTCTTTCCTGCTTTGTCAAAGATTAGTTGACCATAGAGTTAAAGGTCCTTTTCTGGGTTCTTTATTCTGTTCCATTGATCTGTGTGTCTGTTTTTCTGCCAGTACCATAATGTCTTGATGATTACAGCTTTGTGATAGAGCGTGAAGTCTAGAATAGTGATGCCACCAGGTTTGATTTCTTTTTCAACATTCTTTTAGCTATTCAGGTCTTTTCTGGTTCCATACAAATTTTAGGATTATTTGTTCCAGTTCTGTGAAAAAAGTTGATGGTATTTTGATAGGGATTGCACTGAATGTGTAGATTGCTCTAGGTAGCATAGACATTTTGACAGTATTTGTTGTTCCAGTCCATGAGCATAGAATGTTTTTCCATTTCGTTCTGTCTTCCTCAATTTCTTTCATGAGTGTTCTATAGTTTTCTGAGTACAGATTCTTTGCCTCTTTGGTTAGGTTTATTCCTAGGTATCTTATGGTTTTGGGTGCAATTGTAAATGGGACAGACTTCTTAATTTCTCTTTTTTTCTGTCTCATTGTTAGTGAATAGAAATGCAATTGAGGGCACCTGGGTGGCTCAGTCGTTAAGCGTCTGCCTTCGGCTCAGGTCATGGTCCCAGAGTCCTGGGATCGAGCCCTGCATCAGGCTCCTTGCTCGGCAGGAAGCCTGCTTCTCCCGCTACCATTCCCTCTGCTTGTGTTCCCTCTCTCGCTGTGTTTCTCTCTGTCAAATAAATAAAATCTTTAAAAAAAAAAAAAAAGCAATTGATTTCTGCGCATTAATTTTATATCCAGCCAACTTTGCTTAATTCTTTTATGAGTTCTAGCAATATTGGGATGAAGTCTTTTGGGTTTTCCATGTAGAGTATCATCTGCAAAGAGTGGGAGTTTGACTACTTCTTTGCCTATTTGGATGCCTTTTATTTCTTTTTGTTGTCTGGTTGCTGAGGCTAGGACTTCCAGTACTATGTTGAATAGCAGTGGTGAGTGCGGACATTCCTGCCATGTTCCTGACCTTAGGGGAAAAGCTCTCAGTTTTTCCCCATTAAGAATGATATTCGCTGTGGGCTTTTCATGTATGATTTTTATGATGTTGAGGTATGTTCCCTCTATCCCTACGCTGTGAGGAGTTTTAATCAAGAAAGAATGCTGTACATTGTCAAATGCTTTTTCTGCATCTGTTGAGAGTATCCTATGGTTCTTGTCCTTTCTTTTATTTATGTAGTATATTACACTGATTGATTTGCGCCTGTTGAACCACCCTTGTAGCCCAGGAATAAATCCCACTTGGTCATGGCGAATAATACTTTTAATGTACTGTTGGATCCTATTAGCTAGTATTTTGGTGCGAATTTTTGCATCCAGGTTCATTAGGGATATTGGTCTGCAATTCTCCATTTTGGTGGGGTCTTTGTCTGGTTTTGGGATCAAGGTAATGGTGGCCTCATAGAAAGGGTTTGAAAGTTTTCATTCCATTTCTATTTTTTGAAACAGCTTCAGAAGAGTAAGTATTAATTCTCCTGTAAATGTTTGGTAGAATTCCCCTGGGAAGCCATCTGGCCCTGGGCTTTTCTTGACAGATTTTTGATTACTGCTTCAATTTCTTTGCTGGTTCTGGATCTGTTCAGGTTTTCAATTTCTCTCTATTTCAGTTTTGGTAGCTTACATGTCTCTAGGAATGCATCCATTTCTTCCAGATTGCCAATTTGTTGGCATATAGTTGCTTATAATATGTTTTTATATAATTGTTTATATTTCTTCAGTGTTGGTTGTGGTCTCTCCTCTTTCATTCATGATTTTATGTATTTGTGTCCTTTCTCCTTTCTTTTTGATGAGTCTGGCCAGGGTTTTATCAGTCTTATTCATTCCTTAAAAGAACCAACTTCTAGTTTCATTGATCTGTTCTATTGTTCTTTTGGTTTCTATTTCATTGGTTTCTGCTCTAATCTTAATTATTTCTTGTCACCAGCTTGGTTTAGGCTTTATTTGCTGTTCTTTCTCCAGCTCCTTTAGGTGTAAGATTAGCTTGTGTATTTGAGACTTTTCTAATTTTTTGAGAAAGACTTGTATTGTTATGTACTTCCCTCTTAAGACTGCCTTTGCTGTATCTCAAAGTTTTTGAACAGTTGTATTTTCTTTTTTTTAAAATTTATTTGACAGAGAGAAACACAGCGAGAGAGGGAACACAAGCAGAGGGAATGGTAGCGAGAGAAGCAGGCTTCCTGCCGAGCAGGGAGCAGGGAGCCCGATGCGGGGCTCGATCCCAGGACCCTGGGATCATGACCCGGGCCGAAAGCAGACGCTTAACGACTGAGCCACCCAGACGCCCCAAACAGTTGTATTTTCATTTTCATTTGTTTCCATGAATTTTTAAAATTCTTCTTTAATTTCCTGGTTGACCCATTCATTAGTAGGATGCTCTTTAACCTCCATGTGTTTCAGTTCTTTCCAAATTTCCTCTTCTGAGTTCAAGTTTCATAGTGTTGTGTTCTGAAAATATGCAGGGGATAATCCCAGTCTTTTTGTAGTGCTTGAGACCTGATTTGTGACCCATTATGTGATCTATTCTGGAGACGATTCCGTGTGCATTTGAAAAGAATGTGTATTCTGTTGCTTTAGGATGGAATGCTCTGTATATATCAGTGAAGTCTATCTGGTCTAGTGTGTCATTCAAAGCCCTTGTTTCCATGTTGATCTTCTGCTCAAATGATCTGTGCATTGCTGTGAGTGGGGTGTTGAAGTGTTCCCTATTGTATTATTATCAATGTGTTTCTTTAATTTGGTTATTAATTCATTTATATAATTGACTGCTCCCAAATTAGGCACATACATATTTATAATTATTATATCTTCTTGTTGGATAGACCCTTTAAGTATGATAATAGTGTCCCTCTTCATCCCTTACTATAGTCTTTGGTTTAAAATCTAATTTGTCTAATGTGAGGATTGCTACTCCAGCTTTCTTTTGAGGTCCATTGGTATGATAAATGGTTCTCCACCCTCTTACTTTCAATGTGGAGGTGTCTTTAGGTGTAAAATGAGTTTCTTGTAGACAGCATATGGATGGGTCTGGCTTTTTTTTTTTTTCTTTAATCCATTCTGATGCCCTGTGTCTTTTGATTCGGGCATTTAGCCCATTTACATTCAGAGTCAGCATTGAAAGCTGGATTTAGTGCCTTTGTATTACCTGTAAAGTCCCTGTTTCTGTAGATTGTTTCTGTTTCTTTCTGGTCTATGTTACTTTTGGGCCCTGTCTTTGCTTACAGAATCCCCTTCTTGCAGGGCTGGTTTAGTGGTCGCAAATACTTTTAATTTCTGTTTGTACTGTAAGCTCTTTATCTCTCCTTCCATTCTGAATTGCAGCCTTGCTGGATAAAGTATTCTTGGTTGCATGTTTTTCTCATTTAGTACCCTGAATATATCATGCCAGCCCTTTTTAGCTTGCCAGATCTCTATGGATAGGTCTGCTGCCAGCCTAATGTTTCTACCCCTGTACGTTAAGATCCCCTTGTCTTGAGCTGCTTTCAGGATTTTCTCTTTATCTCTGAAATTTGCAAGCTTCACTATTATGTTGGGGTATTGATCTTTTTTTTTTATTGATTTTGAGAGTGGTCCAGTCTACCTCTTGGACTTGAATGCCTGTTTCCTTCCCCAGATTAGAGAAGTTCTCAGCTTTGATTTGTTCAAATATACCTTCTGTCCGCCTCTCTATTTCTTCTTCTTCAGGGATGCCAATGATTCTAATATTGTTTCACTTTATGGTATTGCTGCCCCTCCCCCCATTGATGCTTGCTCTCTCTCTCAAATAAAATCTTTTTTTTTTTTAAGATTTTATTTATTTATTTGACAGAGAGAGACATAATGAGAGAGGGAACACAAGTAGGGGGGAGTGGGAGAGGGAGAAGCAGGCTTCTCACCAAGCAGGGAGGCCGATGTGGGGCTTGATCCCAGGACGCTGGGATCATGACCTGAGCCAGAGGCAGATGCTTAATGACTGGGCCACCTAGGCGTCCCTAAATAAAATCTTAAAAAAAAAAATCAACCACAGCCCAAGTGAAATACACATTAGAGAAATCTGAAGAGGTCAGAAACCAAAAAAGAAAAGAAAAAGGAAAAATGGGGGAAAAAGAATATGATCTCCCAAGTGGACAAAACAGGGTGATCTACTTGGTCCTGGGTATATTTGGTCTGTTTGTTAGAAGGCACTAAATCCCAAAATTGTAAAGAAAGCAAAACTTATATCTGTACAAAAATAAAATTGAATACAGTGAAGGGAAGCCAAAAATGAAGACTGTATCTATAAAATGTAACGTAAAAGTGAAAGTTAAAAAAAGACTTAAGAACAGAATTGAAAAAATCAGAAACTAGTTGAAAAGGAAAAAAGAAAAGGAAATTTTAAACTGAAAGAAAAGAATCATGAAAAAAACCTTGAACTGGAGTTTCGCAGTTCTGTGTGCTCAGTAAACTTGGTATTCGCCGATGTTCCAGCTGGTCTTCTGGGGAGGGGCCTGCTGCATTGACTCCCAAGTGTCTTTGCTTGGGTGGAGTTGCACTGCCCCTTGCCAAGGGACTGGGCTCAGCGCAAGCTGCTTGGGGTTGTTCTATGTCACTTTAGTTCCCTGAAGGCTTTGTGCGCTACTTTAGAGGAGGAAGATAAAAATGGCCCTGCCCTGATCTCCAGCCCTGGAGCTGAAAGATTGTGGCCCTTCGGCAAACTGAGCTGAGAGCCCATTCCCGGGCTCACAGACTGTAGCTGGTTTCCCTGCTCCATTGCTTGGGGACACTGCTGGCTCAGGCACCCTGTTCTTTCTGTGACCTGGGGCAACCTGAGACCACCCTGTCCCACCTAGGATTCTGCCCCGCTTTGCCACCTGAGCACTTTTCAGGCAGGGACATCTCTCACTGGAGCAGACTTCTAAAAGTTCAGATTTTGCACTCCACTGCTATATCACTTTCCTGTAGTTGGCTTATGCTAAAGAAGATGGAAATTAATGACAGTTACTTAAATATTTGTTTAAAAACCAACAGGAAGCATTTACTAAATGTGGAAACTGAAAAGCCATTTCCATTATCAAGAGAAAAAAGACAAGTATGTCTGCTATTATTATTATTATTATTGTTGGACATTATTTTCAGGATTCTGGAGAATGCAGAAGGCTAAGAAAATTAATATTGACTATAATTATTGGAAAAGAAGGCGATCTCTTTTAACTAGTGATATGATTGCATAACTAGAAAACCAAGAGATTCTGTAATTATGAGTGTGTTTGGTAAACTGACTAGAAACAATATAACTGTATCTAAGTGAAGAGCTTTTTTTATTATTTCAAGTCAGAATAATAAAAATATTCACATTAGCAGCAAAAACTGTGAAACAGAACTAAATACGAAAGGAATAAAGACTATATGCAGAAAACCATAAAAATCTTAGGAAGGGTGTGCAACATGATCTAACAAATGAAAGGATAGTCCACGTTTCTGGGAAGGAAAGACAAAAAATATCATGCAAGTATGAACTCTTCCAAAATTATATATTTAATGCAGTTGTAGTTAGAGTCAGAGTTTTATTTGGAATTGAGTAAAAAAGATCTTAAAGTTCATATGGAAGATTGTTTAAATTTTTGCCTCAAAAAAAAAAAAAGCCCGAGACTAGAAATTATGAAATTTCTGAAAAATGAAATCATGAAAAATGAAACTCCTAGAGAGAGATTTGCCCAGAGAGCAAATAAGCTATCTAATCATTATTATTAAAAATTCATGTTGTTACAGGAGTTGGCAACGAGAACAAAGAAACATAATGGAGAGTAAGAACTGTGTTCTAGCATACTTGAGAATTCAGTCTATAGCAACAAGTTATTGAGAGTGGGAAAAGATGGTTTATTCAATAAATTGTTTTGGCCTAATCACTCACTATTTAGGAATAAAATATGAACTTGAGCTCCCATGTCATACATAAGAAATAAGTTCCAGATGGATTAGAGACTTACACGTAAAAATAATTTTTTAGGAGAACTAGGCTATACTTCTGATTGCACATGTTATGGAATATTTTGGAGCCAGTAAGAATGGAAAGCTGTACAGCAGACTGTTCTTCCTGCTGGCTGCCTGAGGAGATGGTAAAGTTTTCAGGGAGAGTGTGTAACAAAAGTATGATTATAAGCCAGAAATAATGGAGAAAAAATCAAAAGACATTGCTACATAAAACCAGTAAATATATAATCTGACTAAAATTAAGCTATGTAGATATACAAAGAAAGAAGTATGGAAGAAGGTACTTATTTCAGAGTAGTGGGATTTCATATTTTTACCTTCTTCCTTATACTCCTTTGAATACATTCAGGCTTTTTAAAGATTTTATTTTTAGGTAATCTCTGTACCCAATGTGGGGCTCAAACTTGCAACCCTGAGATCAGGAATTGCATGGTGTACCCACCGAGCCAGCCAAATGCCCCCGAATACATTGAATTTCTAATAAGGATTTTTAATTTATATAATTGGGAAAAAATAACACTATTTTCAATATGAACAAAATAAAATGGATTCTGATAACCATGCTGGAAAACAATCTGATGGAGTATTTATACACTATGATTTAATAATCTTACTTCTGGGAATTTATATTGCAGTTATTAAAAAAAGGTGGCTTGTAGCATTAAAATTTTCATTGTCTCATTATCTTAAACCATGAAAAACTGAAGAGAACCATTCATCTATTGTTTTTTTTTCTTTTTTTTACTACTGATGATGATGTTAATAATAACAATAATGTAATAATAGCTACTAGAGAATTTAAGAACAGGAAACATCTGTTAGCCTACACCTTTGGTAATGAACTGATAAAACAAGAAATAAAGGTTTAAATCCTTAGAGGGTTACCTAAGAGAATAGCAAAGAGTGATAATATAATAAATGCCAGAGGAGGAAATGGAAGACCGGTAGTAGTGGTAATAGTTGCTGTGTTGGCATAAATCCTCAGTATCAGAAAGCTAGTAGGTAAATTCTGAACTTCTGTACTGGGTAGTCAGTATATATTGTTACTGTCAGTAAACTGAAACACTTCCTAGTACTTTGGAAATGACTTAGAAAAACAACAGATTGCCTATGGAGGAGAGTCGAATGGGAGTCTTTTTTTAAAAAAAAAATTATTTTTGAGAGAGAGAGTTTGTGTGAGCAGGGGGAGGGGCAGAGGGAGAGGAGGAGAGAGACTCTTTTTTTTTTTTTTTAAAGATTTTATTTATTTGACAGAAACACAGCGAGAGAGGGAACACAAGCAGAGGGAATGGTAGTGGGAGAAGCAGGCTTCCTGCTGAGCAAGGAGCCTGATGCGGGGCTCGATCCCAGGACCCTGGGATCATGACCTGAGCCGAAGGCAGACGCTTAACGACTGAGCCACCCAGGCGCCCTGGGTCTTTTCTTGAGGTCTGTATATCACATGCATGTGTATCTCTGACACAACAATTTTTAAGTCATTCTTTAGAGATTTAGCTACCATTCTTTCACTTGAAAATTTACATTATTTGAAAAAAACACACCAAATAATACAATTTTTACATTATTTCATTTTTCCACATTTAACATGCATTTCTTTGACCCTGGGTCCCTCCCCAGAAAACATGTAGCAATATAACAACTTGGGGGTGTGAATTATGTGTTAGCATCTAGTGGGTAGAAGACCAAGATAATACTAAACTACATTGCAAGGACCCCCACAGCAATAAGGAATTATTTGGCCTAAAATGTTCAAACTGGCAGGGTGGAAGAACTCTCTCTTAGACTAACTGCCAAAAAAGACATAAGATAAGCACAGAAATAATTACATATACAACACAATTTGGATAGCCTCTTATAAGTAATGCTTATTTTCTTTTTTTCTTTCTTTCTAGATTTTATGTATTTATCTGAGAGAGAGTTGGTGACAGAGGTAGCGAGAGAGGGCACGAGAGTGGCAGAGAGGGAGAAGCAGGCTCCCCGCTGAGCAAGGAGCCTAATGTGGGACTCAATCCCAGGACCTTGAGATCATGCCCTGAGCTGAAGGCAGATGCTTAATGGACTGAGCCACCCAAGTGCCCCAATAATGCCTATTTTCTGTTGTAAATTGCCATAGTAGGAAATGCTTATATTAATTTAATTGGTACATTGTAATAACTGAATTCCTTTCTCTTTAAAAAATATTAGGAGGTGCCTTAAGAGATGAAAGGATAGATCATTCCAAGCTACTTAGTATTAAAATGGGAAAGAAAGCACTTTCTATTATGATCTTACATCTTGTGTTTTTTTTAAAAAAGGATTAAAATAATTTTTACCCTTCAACCAAAAACTCATATTGAAAAATAAAAGTAAAACAGAATAAATTAGAAAGAAGCCCTGGCATAACTCATCTGTATTAAATCTATGCAGAGACTGCATATCAGAGGAAGATCCCAAGCAGCTGTCAAATGATGAATCTGAGTGAGTTCCCCCACAGAGAATAAAGTATGTATGTATGTATGTTTGTATGTATTTATTTGACAGAGAGAGAGAGAGAGAGATCACAAGCAGGTGGAGATGCCGGAGGGGGGTGGGGGGAGCAGGCTCCCTGCTGAGCAGAGAGCCGGATGCAGGGCTCGATCCCAGGACCCTGAGATTATGACCTGAGCTGAAGGCGGAGGCTTTAACCCATTGAGCCACCCAGGCGCCCTGAATAAAGTATTTTTAAAACAGTATTTTACATCATATACACCATACACAAAAAATAATTTCCAAGTAAATCAAAGACCTAAAGGTAAGAGATAAAACCATAAAACATAGGTGACTTCTGGTTTCCAGTCCAACTTGAAAAGAGTTTGGAAGTCATCATTCCCAATGTCCAATAGTGAGAAAACGCTGAATTGGAAAATTAGCAACTCTTCTTAGATTCATCAGAGAATTGAGATCATAAGGCACACTGCTGCCTTGAAAACTGGAAAGAGGTGAATCAGAGCTTACCCAGAACAAAAGCCTATAGAGCAGAAGCCTGCTAAGTAGCTAGTACTGGTAGGAACACTTAAGCTGTAATTAATTAATTAATTAATTAATTGATGGAGGCTTAGTGTGGACTGACCATAGAGTTTGAACCTCCGGAGGTCCAGTCTTCTTATGGGGTGCTCTCACACTTTGATGAGTTTTACTCCTAGGAGTTTTATTAGGTTCTCAGGTAAAAAAAAAAAAATCCCTTAGTGCTTCTGGGGGGGGGGGGGGGGGGGAAAGGGAAAGTAACCATTCTGGAAAATAACCAGAACATTTTGTTCACCTTGATAAAAGGCCTTCTCTCAAGGGAAATTGTTTTTTACCAAAACTACCCCTACCACATCAGTCAGGCTTCTGTATAATAACGAGATTACAGCTAAAACTGCAAAGCTCAGATTCTCTTTTTTAATTATTATTATTTTTTATTATGCTATGTTAGTCACCATACAGTACATCATTAGTTTTTGATGTAGTGTTCCATGATCCATTGTTTACATATAACACCCAGAGCTCCATGTAGTATGTGCCCTCCTTAATACCCATCACTGGGCCAACTCATCCCCCTACCCACCTCCCCTCTAAAACCCTCAGTTTGTTTCTCTAAGTCCACAATCTCTCATGGTTTGTCTCCCCCTCTGATTCCCCCCCTTTGTTTTTCCCTTCCTTTTCCAAATGTCCTCCATGTTATTCCTTATGTTCCACAAGTTAGTGAAACCATATGATAATTGACTTTCTATGCTCGGCTTATTTCACTCAGCATAATCCCCTCCAGTCCCATCCATGTTGATACAAAAGTTGGGTACTCATCCTTTCTGATGGCTGAGTAATATTCCATTGTATATATGGACCACATCATCTTTATCCATTTGTCTGTTGAAGGGCATCTCGGCTCTTTCCACAGTTTGGCGATTGTGGCCATTGCTGCTATGAACATTGGGGTGCATGGTCCCCTTCTTTTCACTACATCTGTATCTTTGGGACAAATACCCAGTAGTGCAATTTCTGGTTCATAGAATAGCTCTATTTTTAATTTTTTGAGGAACCTCCACACTGTTTTACAAAGTGGCTGTACCAACTTGCATTCCCACCAACAGTGTAAGAGGTTTTCCCTTTCTCCACATCCTCTCCAACATTTGTTGTTTCCTGTCCTGTTGATTTTGGCCATTCTAACTGGTGTAAGGTGGTATCTCAATGTGGTTTTGATTTGAATTTCCCTGATGGCTAATCATGATGAACACTTTTTTATGTGTCTGTTAGCCATTTGCATGTGTTCTTTGGAGAAGTATCTGCTCATGTCTTCTGCCCGTTCTTTGACTAGATTCTTTGTTTTTTGGGTGTTGAGCTGAGAAGTTCTTTATAGATCTTGAATATCAGCCTTTTGTCTGTAATGTCATTTGCAAATACTTTCTCCCATTCCGTGGGTTGCCTCTTTGTTTTGTTGACTGTTTCCTTTGCCGTGCAGAAGCTTTTTATCTTGATGAAGTCCCAAAAGTTCATTTTCGCTTTTGTTTCTTTTGCCTTTGGAGACGTGTCTTGAAAGAAGTTGCTGTGGCTGATGTTGAAGAGGTTACTGCCTATGTTCTCCGCTAGGATTTTGATGGATTCCTGTCTCACATTGAGGTCTTTCATCCATTTTGAGTTTATCTTTGTGTATGGTGTAAGAGAATGGCCAAGTTTCATTCTTATGTATATAGCTGTCCAGTTTTCCCAGCACCATTTATTGAAGAGACTCTCTTTATTGGCGCAAAAACAGACACACCGACCAATGGAACAGAGTAGAGACCACTGATATGGACCCTCAACTCTATGATCAAATAATCTTTGACAAAGAAGGAAAAATATCCAATGGGAAAAAGACAGTCTCTTTAAGAGGAAGTCTCTAGAGAAAACCGGACAGCAGAGGGGACAAAACCAAGCACACTAGAGGACATTCTAGCCTCTGACTCCTACTGCTCCATCAAACAATAAACAGCCCAGCTCACAGCTAGGTAAACGTAAAGCTCAGTGAAGTCCTATTTATCCCAATTGCTTTTACCCTTTATATAATGTCTGATTTTTTTTTTCTAATTCTATTTATTTGACAGAGAGGGAAAGTACAAATAGGGAGAGTGGCAGAGGGAGAGGGAGAAGCAGGCTCCCTGCTGAGCCAGGAGACCAATGTAGGGCTAGATCCCAGGATCCTGGGATCATGACCTGAGCCGAAGGCACATGCTTAACTAACTGAGCCATCCAGGTGCCCCTATAATTCTGACTTTTAATGAAAAAATTTAAAAATAAACTAAAAGGCAAAAAATACCATTGGAAGAGACAAAGCAAGCATCAGGAACAGATTTAGATATGAGAGAGACTTGAGGATTATAAAGGCCGAATTTGAAATAACTAATTAATATGCCAAAGGTGATACGGGAATAGTGCACAACATGCAAGAATGGATGGATAGTGTAAGCAAAGAGATGGAAACCTTAAAATAGCACCAAGGAATGGTAAAAATCAAATAAAGTGTAATAGAATGAGAAACAGATAATCTGAGTAGGCCTGTATTTTTAAAGAAATTGAATCAGCAATTCACCTTCCAAACAGTCCTAGATAGTTTCACTGGTGAATATCTACCAAATGTTTAAGGAAGACGCAATACCAATTCTCTGTAATCTCTAACAGAAAAAAGAAACAGAGGGACTACTGTAGCTTATTCTAGGAGGCCAGCATTACCTTAATACTAAAAATGGACAAAAACATTGCAATAAAGGAAAACTACAGACCAGTATCTGTTGTGAGCATAAATGCACAGTTCTGCAAGAAAATATTAGCAAACTAAATCCAACAGAATATCAAAAGAATTATTATACACCATGACCAAGTGGGATTTATTCCAAGTATGCAAGGCTGGTTCAACATTCAAAGATCACTTAGTATAATCCATCACATCAACAGACTCAAGAAGAAATAGCATATGATCCTGTTACTGCCCTATCCAGAGAGAGCATTTGACAAAATCCAACACCCATTTATGATAAAAGTTCTCAATTAACCAAGAATAGAGGGGAACTTCCTCAGCTTGATAAAGAACATCCACAAAATATCTACGGCTAATATCATAAAAACGAAGAAACCAAAAGTTCTCTAAGATCAGAAGCAAGGGAAGGATGTCCCCTCTTACCACTGCTTTTTAACAATGCAATGGAAGTCCTAGCTAATGCAGTGAGAAAAGGAAAGGAACTGATAGGTATATAAATTGGGAAGAGAAAAAGCAAACTGTCTTCATTCTCAGATGACATGATAGTCTAGGTAGAAAATCCCAGAAAGTCAGTAATAACAATAAAACTCCTGGGACTGATAAGACATTAAGTAAGATACAGCATCAATACACAAAAGTCTTGTCTTGTATACCAGGATGAAAAATTGGAATTTGAAATTAAAAATACACCATTAACATTAGCACAAAGAAAAAAATTCTTATATATAGAGCTAACAAAACATGTACATGATCTATATGAGGAAAACTATACTCTGATTTAAAAAAATCAGAGATGATCTGAATTACTGGAGAGCTGTTCCTCTCTTGGAAGAAGACTTAATATAGTTCAGATGTCAGTACTTAACTGGTTATTGTGTGGGTAAACTTGGTAGGAAATAGTTGTAAAGCAGTTTCATTTTCTCCCAGTGCTGCTTGCAAGGATCCTTTGTTGGATCACTGTTCCTTTCCTTTGGTTCATCTCCTAGCTTTATGGTCACTCTCACATATTGAAAAATCAAGTCCAGTCTGATTTAAACCTCTCTCTTTCATCCTATTAAAAGTACCTTCCCTTTGCCCTGATCAGGCCTGATGGAGGTTAAGGAACCAGCAGTGGGAAGGAGTGTGATTTACTCAGTTTATTTTAAAATTATTTATCTAGGCACTCAGGAAGATTCAAGAGATGTATAAGATATTTCTTGTTTGTATTAGTACCTTTAATGTGCTTAAACTATATATAATAAAAAGTTTAGGAGACAGATTTTATTTACATGAAACATTTAATGGCAATCAGTGGTTTTGCTGAAATATTGTGAACTAGGAGTATTGTGGGGGTTCAGAAAGGGGAGGCTTTGTGGATAGAATAGTTGTGCTTGGGATTTAGACCACGAAGGACAAAGAATGACTGGCAGCCAGCTGTGATGCCGGCTTCTTGCAGATAAAGCTGTCTTTACATTCTGCTGGAGTCTGGGTCTCAGGAGGGATTTAGAAAACTTCTGGCTGGTGACATACGATGTAAGAATATACAGAATCTGAAAAATCTCAGTAAGTAATAAAGTATAATGTAGATGACATTACAGAATTTGACATTTACTCTGATAATCTTGAAAAATACAATATTTATTCCTTGTTAAAGGTCTCTGTGAATTGTTTGCCAGGAAATACTGTTTTACCTTTATTGAAGCACAAATTTATGGACATGGCAATTTATTATGATGGTGCTATAACAGAAAAGTAGATATCAGCTTGTGTTTCAAAGTCATGTTAATTGTTCTGGAGATAGAATGTTGCTAATTTTGTTTTATCTCTTTGAAAGGTGGTTTGTTGCAGTTCTAAACAATGGACATATGCAAATGGACATATGCAAATCTGAAAGGAATGCTTTGAGCTGCTAGCAACAAAATATTCAATGTGTTTTTAATCAATTAGAGTCTTATTTTTCTTGTAAAAAGTCTAGAAGAAGATGTATTGGTACATGCAATAGCACGAATGAACCTTGAAAACATGCTGAGGGAAAGAAGCCAGACACAAAAAGGCACATACTATGTCTTCATTTGTATGAAATATGGGAATAGGCAAACTCCAGAAAGCAGATTAGTAGTTGTGAGGGGCTGGGACATTGGGGTGGCAGGATGTGGGTTTGTAGGGGTATATAGCATTGAGTATGACAAACCTATTTATTTACTAGAGCAATCTTATTCTAAAAATTCATATTATGTATTTGGTTTGCATTACTTTTTCTTTCATAAGGAGTGAAGACTCCTCTAACTAAAGTGGTGGTTTACATTTCCCCTTGTATATTCAGTTTTAAAAAATTATTTTGGTGTTGTGTTTTTGGTACATGAGGATTCTTTCTTCATTGTGGGTTATACCATTGTTCATAAAGTGTCCTATTTTGTCTTCAAATCAAATAAAGTGTAATAATGAAAAATTATTTGAATAATTTTGAAAAATTAAAAATTTGAATAAATTTGAATAATGAAATATGACAGCTTTGTTAGTATCTGCCTGGTTTGTCTCTGTTTATCCTTTTGTTTTTAATCTTTTTGAGTCACTTAATTTTATTTCATTTCATTTTTTTAAAAGATTTTATTTGAGAGAAAGAGGGAGAGTGAGGGCAAGAGAGTGAGCACAAATAAGGGAGAGAGGGAGGAGAGGGAGAAGCAGGCTCCCTGCTGAGCAGGGAGCCCAATATGGGACTCTATCCCAGGAGTCTGGGATCATGACCTGAGCTGAGAGGCAGATGCTTAACCAACTTGGCCACCTAGGTGCCCAAGTCACTTTATTGTAGATGTGTCTATATCTTTGAAAGTTTTAATAATTTGTCTCACTTACAACTTTGATTTTAATGTTTCATCTTTAATCTGTTATATTATTATTTTCATAATATTGGTGTTTTCTTGTCTTTTACTACATAGTCTGGATTTTTCTTTGTTTTATTGTTGTTTCCTGGCTCTTAGGGTAACTTGAAGAATTTTAATTTTATTTTAGTGGTTAGCTTGTAATGTTAAAGGATACTTACATCTCTATTTTTTGATTTAGTGACCTTAAAATAAAGCACTGTTTATTGACTTTCAGCTGTCATATGAGATTATTGGCTCAAGTATAATTTCCTCATTTCTCTGCCAAGATTTTGTCAGAAATGTGTTCATGGTAGCAGTCCTTGAGCCTATTTGCACCCATGACTCTTTTATGATACTCATTCCTCTGGTTACCCTAAAATAGTTGAGGCCCATTGGCCTTGAATAAAAAGCTAGGTAGTACTATTTGATTATAATGCACCAGTTTGAATTTAGGTTCATATTTATACCTGGAATTTAAGAATTTTAGCCTTTAACAATGTATTTTAAAAGTATTATTAGATTACTTGTGACTTGGTAATTCAACTACCAAATGCCTAGCTTTTTTTTAAAATTAAAAAAAGTATAATTGAAGTATAGGCAACATATAGTGTTACATTAGTTTTAGTTTTAGGTGTACAACACATTGATTTAGCAATTCTATACACTACCCAATGCTCACCACAATAAATGTGGTCGCTATTGGGTATACACTACCCAATGCTTACCACAATAAATGTAATAATAAATTACAACATTATTATAATACTATTGACTATATTTCCTATGCTGTACTTTTTATCTCAGTGACTTACTTATAACTGGAAGTTTGTACCTCTTTGTCCCCTTTATCTATTTCACCCATCCTCCCACCTACTTTCCCTCTGACAGCCAGTTTATTTTCTGTATTTAAGAGCCCATTTCGTTTGGTTGTTTGCTTTTCATTTTTTTTAGATTTCACATGTAAGTGAAATCATAACGGTATTTTGTCTGTCTTTGACTCATTTCATTTAGCATAATATCCTTTAGGTCCATCCATGTTGTTGCAAATGGCAATATATCATACTTTTTTATGGCTTAGTAATATTCTAATATGTATGTATCTCACATATTCTTTATCCATTCATCTATTGGTGGACACTTGGATTGTCTCCGTAT
>CM053614.1:658263-741726 GCA_028646535.1 Procyon lotor
ATAAAGAAGATGTGGTATGTATATACAATGGAATACGATGCAGCCATTAAGAGAAACGAAATCTTGCCATTTGCAACGACATGGATGGAACTGGAGGGTATTATGCTAAACGAAGTAAGTCAGTCAGAGAAAGACAAGTATCACATGATCTCTCTGATATGAAGAATTTGAGAGGCAAGGCGGGGGTTTGTGGGGGGTGGGGGAGAGAAATGAAACAGGAAGGGATGGGGAGGGAGACAAACCATAAGAGACTCCTAGACTCATGAAACGAACTAAGGGTGGCTGGGAGGTGGGGGGGTAGGGATAGGGTGGCTGGGTTGTGGACATTGGGGAGAGTATGTGCTATGGTAAGTGCTGTGAAATGTGTAAGCCTGACGGTTCACAGACATGTACCCTGGGGCAAATAATACATTATATGTTAATGAATGAGTGAATAATACGTTATATGTTAATAAATAAATTAGAAGGATGAATTCTTGAAGTATGTGTATTTATAGCTCAATAACAATAAAAAAGTCCCCTTCTGTGCTACAAATGATAGTTGTTTAAAGTTACAAAAACTAATAAAGTTCCCCCCCATTATAAAAGTATAGTGGATTTTAAACATTCAGGGGCTTATATTCATGGTGGCAACTATTTGAGAGCAAGCTTTGCACTCCCTGCTAAGTGGTAATCTGTACTTTGACTGAAGCTGGAATTTGAAGTGTGTGTCAGTGAGACTGGTAAATAGGGTGAGTGGCGTGGCTGATGGGAAGCCCAGCATTGTGCTGGGGGGTTACCAGCAAAGTTGGAATTTCAGAAGGGGGTTTAAATAGGTTTCATTTTTTTAAGGGCCTTTATTTGCTCCTTATAGAACACATAATATGTAGAAAAGTAGGAAGAAAATCATCCATAATTTGTAGTACATTCACATTGTTAGTAATTTGGTGTAATTCTTTGCAGCTTACTTTCTGTATCTATTTTTGGTCATTGTTTTCATATATTTTTAATGTCATGTGTATATAGGTTTTTGTTTTGTAAGCTTTTGGGAGTGTAATTAGTGAGACTCATTCTTTTTAAAAAATTTTTTAAAACGATTTTATTTATTTGAGAGAGTGAGCATGAGTGAGCATGAGCTGGGGGAGGGGCAGAGGGAGGGAGAAGCAGGCTCCCCACTGAACAGGGAGCCCAAACAGATTCAGGCTCCATCCCAGGACCCTGGGAGCATGACCTGAGCCACAGGCAGATGCTTAGCTGATTAAGCCACCCAGGTGCCCCTATAATGAGAGTACTTCTTTGGGGATGGTTGAGAGCTAATTTTAGTGGTAACTCACTTTCTTGTCTTTATCTGGCCAAGTTGCTGGTGTGCTTTAGAATTTTTCACTTATTTGGAGCATTTGCATTATTTTGAGATAGCTGGCAGGAGGCACTGAAATTTGTTTCGTATTTGGTATGTTATTTCTCTTCTGTTCCTTATGAGAGCCCTATGAGTTAAGTTAGAGCCTTTGTTATACACGAGGAAACAGAGTTGAAGCTCCTTTTCTAGCTCATATGTAGCTGGTAGATGCAAACTTAGGCTAGTCGGACAAAAGTGCCGCTCATCCAGACACCTGCCATCAGGACTTTTAGGCCTTTTAAAAAATGAATAGTATGGATGCCTTGTTTTGTTACAGGACATTATAGCACTCAGAGTACATATAGTACATTCACTGTTTTATTGAAGTTGGCTTTGTTAAAACCTTTCCATATTTGGTGTTTTCAGAAGGCTTGGGTTTACATGTGCTCACATATAAACACATGTAGCAGTGCTGAATTCTGTTTCAGTGTCTTACAAACTGATCAGAAGCTCAAGTAATTCTATTTTACACAGATGGATAAAATTAATAAGCTGTCATATTCTCAGTTTAAACATTACCTTTAGTAAAATCTTATTAAACTGATTGCTTTTTCCAGCAGATATTAACAAAATTCAAAATATTGTGCTTTTTTCATCCAGAATGTTAAGGGTGAAATCCATACAGTAGTGTAGAAAGAGTAAGAGATCTTGGATCTAATCCCTTGTCTATCATTTTTAAGTTATGGAATTTGGCATTTATTTAACCTCTTTTAAAAAAAGGAGATTGTTTTATGAGTGAATTAAACAAGGGATCTCAAAGTTCTTTTCTGCTCCAAAATTTTGTGTTTGTTATTCTTGGCGCATTAAAATAAAAGTAAACTTTTGCTTATTTTGAACAAAACTTTAGAATCTTACAAATGTATGTCTGTCGTGCTTAAGTATTTTGTTAAAGAGATCTTTATTAAGATCATTAGAAACAGGAAGAGAGGTCCTTTTATTTTAAAGCAATTCTTTGAGAAGATATAAAACTAGCACTTTTTTTCCAAGTGTTTTTTTTCCTTTCAGAGTGTAAATTGAAAATAGCAGGTATTAAATAGTACAATAGAAGCTTAACAAAGTGAGGCTTTGCAATGATTTCATTATGTTTAATGTTTTCAGGACACTATCATTTAAAAAATATTTCATTTATTTATTGAATTGATTGAATGAGAGCGAGAACGAGAGAGAGAGAGAGCACACAAGCAAGGGGAGTGGCAGGCGAAGGAGAAGCAGATTCCCTGCTTAGCAGGGAGCCCAATGTGGGCCTTGATCTCAGGACCCTGGGATCATGACCTGAGCTAAAGGCAGACACTTAACTGACTGAATGACCCAGGCGTCATTAGGACACCGTCATTGGATTAGAGTGCACTTTCTAAATGTATCAAAGAATATAATGAGCAGGGTATAGAAAAGGGAGAAAAAAAAGAATAAGCTTGATTGTTTTGTGAAGTATCCTAGAGGTCCACTGTAGAATGTGTACTGGAGCAATTATATTTTACGAATTTAGGGCACGAGAATAAAGAGAATGGATGTTTTACAATAGGAAACAATTTTGTCGAGTAAGAGAAAACAAAGACATAGGAATTAAGGTTTAGACTTTATTGAGTTGTGTGTTGAAACAATTTAAGAAAAGGGCAAGAATATCAATAAGTATTTGGGAAGTTAACTTCAAATAGTGGGTAAACTCTAGGTTAAAAACAGCTTTTTAAAGATTAACAAATCCATAAGGACAGTGAGTAAAGAAAGAGTGAACTGCTATGGTGTTTTATGCCCAGAGCATTCCCTGTGTTTATTGTTTTATCAAAAACTAAGGGTCAGGTATGAAGTAAGAAAAATTAAGAAAATCAGTATTCAAGTTTAAAAGCTACATATAATCTAGAGATGAGTAAGAGAGGTTGTATATACCCTGTCACTTAAAACAACTAAGTTTTCAAGAAACTGTAGGCACTGAAGAATAGCAGTTCAGCATATATGAGTCCTGCAACTGCTCGAGGGTGCTACTGGGAGGATGGGGGTGCAGGCTACAGATGAGGGGCCAGGTGGCTGGAGGTTCTGGGCAGAGTACTAGACAGAGAGTTGTACAGAGAAATACCTTGTTTTACAGATGGAGGAATGAACGGACTATCATAATCTCAGTTTAAACATTTCACCTTGTAAGGTCTTTTTTTTTTTTAGACTTTTTTTTTTTTTTTTTTAAGATTTTATTTACTTATTTGACAGAAAGAGATCACAAGTATACAGAGAGGCAGGCAGAGAGAGGGGGGAAGCAGGCTCCCCGCGGAGCAGAGAGCCCGATGTGGGGCTCGATCCCAGGACCCTGAGATCATGACCTGAGCCGAAGGCAGAGGCTTTAACCCACTGAGCCCCCCAGGCGCCCCTCTTTGTAAGGTCTTATTAAATTGATGTTCTTTTGCGGGGGTGGGGTGGGGCTGAAATGAAAGTTTTCATGAGGTCGAGGTTGCATTCCTTATTGGAGGCTCTGGGGAAGAATTTACTTCCAGGCTCATTCAAGTTATTGGCTGAGTTTGGTTCATTGTGGTTGTAAGACTGAAGCCCTCCATTTCCTTGCCAGGTGCTGGTCTTTGCCCTAGAGGCTGCCCACCTCTTATGTTTTTCATGTGACCCCCTCCAGCAAAAGTAGGTTGAGTTCCTCCCTGATTTACCCTTCTGCTGCTTCTCTCTGACTTCAGCTGGAGAAAGTTCCCTGCTTTTAAAGGCCATTTGGGTAGGTTTCACCTGCTTGGCTAATCTAAGATGATCTCTCTGTCTCCCTATATCAAGGTCCATACCTTAATAATTATATCTGCAGGCTTTTTGGCATGTATACTCGGTTGAATAATGGTCCTCTTTCCTGCCTACCCTTCTCCCCCATTCAGGTCCACCTAGAATGTCAGAATGTGGCTGTATTTGGAAATAATGTCTTTGAAGATGTAATTAGTTAAAATAAGGTCACATGGGGTTGGAGTGGGCCCTAATTTAATTGCTAGCATCCTTACAAGAGGATAAAACAAAGACACCGACACACCTGAAAAAGGCCATGTGAAGATACAGATAAATTTAGAGAGATACATTTATAAGAACTAGGAATGCAACTACCAGAAGAGATAAGGAAGGATTCTTGCCTAGAGCCTTCAGAAGGGATATGGCCCTACTGATACTTTGATTTTGGACTTACACTCTCCAGAATTGTGAAAGAACAAATTTCTGTTGTTGGAAGCCACCCAGTTTGTGGCACTTTTTTAGAGCAGCCCTAGAAAACTAATATACCATGTAATGTAACATATTCACAGATTCTAGGGATTAAGATATGGACATCTTTGCGGGTTCACTTTGCCTACCTTGAGTTAGCTGAGTACAAAGCGGGAAAGTAAAACCCATAATGAGGAGAAAAATAAGTCAAAACTGACTTAAAATCGACACAGATTCAGAATTGGTAGATAGGAACATTTTGATGAGGTTGCATTCCTTGTTGAAGGCTCTGGGGAAGAATTTGCTTCCAGGCTCATTCAGGTTATTGGCTGGATTTTGTGGTAGAATGTAAAAGTTTTTATTGTGTAAGTCTTCTAAAAAGATAATTGGGGGGGGGTGCCTGGGTGGCTCAGTTGGTTAGAATCTGCTTTCAACTCAGGTCATGATCCCAGGGTCCTGGATTCAGCCCCACATGGGGCTCCCTACTCATTAGGGTGCCTGCTTCTCCCTCTCCCCTGCTTGTGCTCTCTCTCTCTTTCTCTCTCTCACTCTCTCTCTCTTTCACTCTGTCAAATAAAAAAAATAAAATCTTAAAAAAAACATAACAATATGTAAAAAGGATAGTACATTATTTTTGAAAAATCAATGAATGTAATTACTATATTCAAACCCTAAAAAAGAAAAGTCACAACAATACATGCAGAAAAAGCAGAAGAAAAATTCAACATCCATTCTTGATAAAATCTCAGTGAACTAGGCACGAAAGGCATTTCTTCATCCTAATAAAGAGCATCTGTAAAAACCTACAGGTAACATCATGCTTAATGAAAGACTGAATGCTTTTACCTGCAAATAGGAACAAGGCAAGGATGTCCCCTCTCACCACTTCTATTCAACATTGTTTTGGTGATTTTTAGAAAACAACATTAAGGTTGGAAAGGAAAAAGTGAAACTGTTTATTAACAGATGATATGCTTGTCTATATAGATTGTGATAGAGTCTATTATTAAAAATCTATTAGAACCAATAAATGAATTTGCAAGTTTGCAGGATACACAATAAATACGCAAAAGTCAGTTGCATTTCTATATGCTTGCAATGAATAATTGGACATTAAAAAAAATGCCACTTGTATATAGTAGCATCAGAAACGTGTTATACTTAGGGATGTGAGAGACTTATATACTAAACTATAAAACGCTGCTGACAAAAGTTAAAGAATGCCACAGTAAACGGAGCTATATACCATGTTCATGGACAAGAAGACAATGTTAAGATGTCAGTTTTCCCCAGATTGTTCTACCGATTCAATGCAATCTCATTGAAAATCCCAGCAGGCTTTTTTTTTTTTTTTTTGTAGAAATTAAAAAGCTGATCTGAAATTCAGGTGGGAATTCAAAGTAGCCAAAACAACTTTGAAATTAGAGAACAAAATTGGAAGACTTGCTACCCAACTCAAAGACTATTTTAAGGCCATAGTAATCATGATGGTGTGGTATCAGCATAAAGATAAATAGATTGACTTGATGGAGTAGAGGACCCAGGAATATGTCTACACACATATTGTCAGTTTACTTTCAATGAAGGTGCAAAGGCAATTTGGTGGAAAAAGAGTATTCTTTTCTACAAATGGTGTTGGAGCAATTGGATAGTCATAGGGAAAAAAATGAACTTCAATCCCTACCTGGCACTGTATACAAAAAGTGACTCAAAGGGATCATAGGTTTAAATGTAAATCTTAAAACTGTAACCACCGTCAAAGGAAACATAGGAGAAAATCTTAGTGTTACTGGGCTAGACCATAATTTCTTAGGAAAGATGATCTGTAAAAGAAAAAATTGGTGAATTGGACTTTGTCAAAATCAAGAAATTTTGTTCTTTGACATGAGAGACTGTGGACTATGAGCAGCAAACTGAGGGTATTCGAGGGGAGGGGGGTGGGGGTTGGGCGAGCCTGGTGGTGGGTATTGAGGAGGGCACGTATTGCATGGAGCAGTGGGTGTGGTGCATGAACAATGAATCTTGGAACACTGGAAAAAAAATAAATAAAAAATAAAAAAAAAAAAGAAATTTTGTTCTTTGAAAGATAGTTGTTAAAAAGATGAAAAGACAGTCTACAGATGGGGAGGAAATATCTGCAAATTACATACCTGATGAAGGACTTGTATTCGGCATATATAAAGAATTTGCCAAACTCAACAATAAATAAACATCTAATGAAACAATGGGCAACAGACTTGAAGAGAGTCTTCACTAAAGAAGGTATAAATCGATGGCGGATAAGTTCATGAAGATGTTCATGTTATTTTTTATTGATTAGGGAAATGCAAATTAAAACAGTCAAGAGATACCACTATACACCTGTTAGAATGGCTGAAACCGAAAAGACTCCTCATACCATATTTTGGCTAAAACAGAGATTTTGTTTGTTCCTGCGTCTCTCGTGCCTGGAACGCTGACTTCTAAATAAAGGCTTTGAAAGAACACTGATTGCCCATTTTCCAAAGCACTGAGTGATAAGTGCATGTGATAGATTGAATTTACACTTAGCATAATTTTGTCTTTAACTCTTGATTTTATAAATATTATAGGCATTATTTTGAAAATCATTTTTAAATTTGAGTGTTTTACCTATCAAAGGTGTAAGATGTTTGGCCAAACATAATCCTAAAGATAGACTTAGTCTTCTTTTTCTAAATCTATTTTTTTTTTTTTTTTAAAGATTTTATTTATTTGACAGAGAGAAACAAGCGAGAGAGGGAACACAAGCAGAGGGAATGGTAGCGGGAGAAGCAGGCTTCCCGCAGAGCGGAGAGCCCGATGCGGGGCCTGATCCCAGGCCACTGGGATCTGACCTGGGCCGAAGGCAGACGCCTAACGACTGAGCCACCCAGGCACCCCTCTAAATCTATTTTTATTATCATCTTAGTAGCTTTTTATTGTGGTTTTCTAAGAGTACAGAATGTGCCAAAAGGGGAAAAGGTGATAGGAACTTCTCCGCCTCTCTTGCACTTTCCTTCCCACTTAGAATTGCTTACTTAAACTTCTATGATACAGTGATTTTTAAAAATCCCGGGAGTTAGCTCTGCCACTGGCAGGCTCTACGACCTTGGCTAAGTTATATAACCGGCCTATGCCTCTGTCTTGTTGGGGGTTCCTGTGAGGAGTACATGAGCTTGTATAACACAGGGAAGTCAGAACCGTGCTTGGCATGGACTCAATAAGTGCTAAGTGGTGCTTCTAGTGTTTTTATTAGGCTTAAAGTATTAATTAATTAAACATATAATGTATTATTTGTTTCAGGGGTACAGGTGTGTGAATCGTCAGTCTTACACAATTCACAGCACTCACCATAGCACACACCCTCCCCAGTGTCCATCACCCAGCCACCCTGTCCCTGCCCCCCAGCAACCCTCAGTTTGTTTCCTGAGATTAAGAGTCTCTTAAGGTTTGTCTCCCTCCCCGGTCCCATCTTGTTTCATTTATTCCCTGCCTACCCACAATGACCCCCCGCCCTGCCTTTCAAATTCCTCATATCGGAGAGATCATATCATAATTGTCTTTCTTTGATTGACTTATTTTGGTTAGGCTTAAATTAAATGATACTGTGCCTGTAAAATGTCTAGTAGAGTATCTGGCATTTATTAAGTGCTCAATAAATGCTTGTGGCTCCAATTTAAATATTCAGATGCCAATATTTCTAAAGAGACTCTGTCTTGGATTTCTGCATTTGTCATATCTTTAGTGAATTTGTTTTAGGATATGGAGAAAAATACTTCTAGTTTCTATCTTGGCTTTTCCTAATAGGTACAAGCTACAAAGTTACATAAATTTGGATGTATTAGTTATTTTCTCATTTGTAAGTTTAGGTGATTTATTAGGCCACTGTCTTCAAGTTTATGTTTATTTTTATTATTAGAAAGTATAGATCTTTGACTGATATCATAATTTAGCATAATAGTTTTTTTGACAAGGCCCGTCTCTAATCTTTATTCTTTTTTTTTGCTACCCCCTTCTAGGCTTGTGGAATCTTGCTTCTCTCTTTTCCAACCTTTGTTTATTTGTGTTGATGCCCTTTGCCTTTTTCTTTCTGGAATCAGAAGGTTTTGCAGGCCTGAAAAAGGTAAGTGAATCATATTTTGGAATTTGTCAAATGAAGTATACGTCATTCATGTTGAACTCGTACAAGCAGGGCTTCAACAACCATTTGGAACACAAAACGTTTAATTAGTAATAACATCTTACTCGTAGTAATCATGTTGACAATAATCTTAATGATATTGCACATTGAATGATTTTGTGTGCCCACGGGGAGGAAGTCATCTTTTGACCTTTGAATGTTTTTATATACCCGTAAACGTGGAGTATTTGTAGAGAATAAAGCTGATGAGATAGCTGTTCTTCCTTTCTCAGGCTCTCTCACATTTAGTTTCAAGCATGACATGAAATTCTCAAAATATTAAAACACATCTTTATGTAGAAGTTATTTTATATCTCGTATTTTCAGGAGAGCAGCCTATTATAAAATCAAACATGCCCTGTAGATAGTCAGATTCTTAAGATACTGTGAGTTACTGATCTTAGTGAACGTGGGGGGTGAGAAGTGAGCGAAACAGGAGACTTTGCGAGAGCGTCTTCAACAGTCAGTCCAGACTGTATCTGTCTTTGAATATAATATTTTACAGTGAAACAAACGATATTTCTGTTTATAGCTTGTGGAGGTTTTTGCTGTAAACTAGGGAATATAATACAAAGATTTAAGTAGTTAATGCTTTTTGGCAAAAATGAGTTCTAAGTTCCAGTTTATTTATAGACACGTTACACCTTTTTAGTTGTTCTATTGGTGTTGTGATCGATGAAGTAAAGGTATGCCTATGCATCTTACTGTGGAATAATACTATAGTGCCAATTCAATAAATTTGGCAATGGAAGCTATATACTGAATTTTTATGACTTTTTATTTCATATAACTTTTTGCAGGTACTTAGAAATGAATTGTTTAGTCTCACATTTTGACAAGTCTTCTGATTTTAAACCTTAAGTACAGCACTTTTTAGATCTTTGTGTTGAAGGATGCCAAGAAAGAGTCACTGAGAGATGATAAAGTATTGTTTTAGTGGATGTACCTTTTGCTTTCTAGGTACTATTCCATACTTGAATAGTTTGAAGCTGAAAACTCAAGAGTTGATTTCATACGTAGTAAATGTACTGAGATCAGAATGGATGGTTGTATTTGGTAGTCAAGTTTTCTTAAAATAAATGTCACGTTTGACAACCAAATACAACCTGACGTAGAGAAAACTGGCTTTGATACATTGGAATTTTTTTTTATCATGATGTATTTGAATTATTTAAGTCATCTGTATAATGTGAAAGAATTGTGTAGTTTCAGTTTAAAAAGCTCTTTGTTTATGACTTCTCGAAGAAATTATAGGAGTTTTGCTGAATGGGATTTATGCAGACTTTCCTTTTATAAGGAGAAAACCGAGGTCCAAATATATTAGATGTTATTAAGTTGTCTAAGGGCCACATATGTACAATTCCAGAACTGATCCTGAAACCCAGGGTCACTTTTAACCATCCCAGAGTGGTTGTGACCTTCACATGTCAACACTGTGGAGGTTATTGAGGCTGCCCAAGTGGATGAGGTAGCCAAGGACAGGTGGGGCTGGAACAGAAAAGGGGACTACTATAAGGCTTGCTAGCAGAGCAAGGAAGCAAAGGAGACTGCTGGGCAGGTCCTGTCAGAAAGCAGGGGAGCAAAAGCAGTGTGGTTTTGTGGAAGCAGAAGACAGAATTTCTAGAAGAATGGAGTGTAAAATATTGTGTTAAAGAGTGCAGGAAAGAATGAACATCAAGAAAAAATGAAAGCATAGGAGACACTTAAGAAAGTGATTTCTGCATAATTTTAGAGCCAAAGCTTTTGGTGGATATTCATTCATTCAACAGAGTTTTACGAAGCACCTACTAGGAAGTAATGATGCTGCTATGGGACCTTGCTGGGGACAGAAATGAAAAGACAGGGCTCCTGCCTTCCAGAGATAGACAGAAGGAGGAAGAAGAGTTGCAATCAAATGGGACTCGGTGTGATGAACTTTTATACAACCCACTGTGATGCGAGGCGCTGAGAGGAGTAAAAGTCTTGATTTGCAGAGGGAGTTGGGGAAGGCTTTACAGGAGTCCGCCTGCACTTGAGACTTGAAGGAATGAGCAGGCTTTTGCTGGAGTGCGGCCTCCCCTGCTGGAGCAGAGGACTGGATTGAGGGAATGGCTGACACTTAGCTGCGGAACAGGAATTGGTGAGAGATCAGGGTACGTGGGGTCTTGTTGGGGTCACATCCTGGGGGCCTTGAATGCTCTGCCAGTTAGTCTGGATTTTGTGCTCTAGAGAACAGGGAATTGGCAAAAGATTTTTGAAAAAGATTTTTGCATCTACTGTTTTATTTAAGTATAGAGATAAATACACATGTCTGAGTTTAAACATATGTCACTAAGGGAAGGAGTACATGCATCACACGTGAAACACTGTTTTGTAGCAGTGTCACCACATGAGTCAATGGCGCACCTACTCCTGTTAAACAGTGTTGCAACATATGTCGCCAACATTGCTGTGTTGATGTTTGCTTTAAATATGCAAATTGTTCTTTCGTCCTGTCTCCACCTCGGGTGTAGTCTTACCAAGTACAAAAACAATTGGTAAAGCTCAGTGTTAAGTGTATTTTTCATATTCGAAAGTAGTGTAGGTGTCTCTACCTAATTTATACTCTTTATAAAATTCTAGTTTTTAGTTAAATAGGTTATTTTTAAAAAACTGTGTAATGTGGACAGACTCCTTGTCTCCAAATTGTTTCGTCCCTTGTTGTGAACTAACCAGCTAGAAGAGGGACTTGGCTACATTTACTGGAACAGAATTACCATCTCTAGAATAAAAACAAAACAAAACAACTTACAGAAACCCCAGTGACAGGTCAGTTCTCTTGTTCCCGCGTGGAGACTAAGGTCCAAGGGGAGAAGCAGCTTGAGGAGGGACACAAGAAGGAATTGAAGATATTTCACACCTACAACCGTACAGCATTCCTTCCTCTAAGTTTTTTATGTCTGGTCTGTCTATACACACTTAAAACAACATTCTTTTCTAAGCACATCTTTGACTATGTTAGTCTCCTCAAAATCCCTCAGGATCACCAGCTCCATTTCATGACCTCAGAGGGAACTGATGTGTTGGATGACTGTAGGGTGCAGTCCCTTGGTCAGTCTAGGTACCCCCGGCTCAGGAAAGGGTTGGAAGGAGGGCGAGGAGACGGCTCACGATGGTTGGTTACCATTTGTCTAACTTGCGTCGCTGGGCAATTATTGGGAGTTGTAGCAACCAAATGAAAGAACTTGGTCTTTATTTTATTTATTTATTTATGTGTGTATGTATATATGTATGTATGTATTTATTTATTGAAAGATTTTATTTATTTGACAGAGAGAGAGATCCCAAGCAGGCAGAGAGGCAGGCAGAGAGAGAGGGGGAAGCAGGCTCCTCGCCGAGCAGAGAGCCTGACGCGGGGCTCTATCCCAGGACCCTGAGATCATGACCTGAGCCGAAGGCAGAGGCTTTAACCCACTGAGCCAACCAGGCGCCCCAGAACTTGGTCTTTAAAGCTACTGGAGGAGGGAAGGGCAAATGGGGCTGTAGCGTGGAGGCAGAAGAGGCAGAATGGTTCTGCTCTTTGTGCGGAAGAGAGGGGCCTGTGGCAGAGAGGTAGGAGGGCAAGGGTGCTAAGGTGAGAAAATTTGCCCTTTGAGTCTCATGGCCTGGGCTGGTTTTTTCATCTGGACCTCAGGTTCTCTTTCTGTAAAATGGTATAGTAATGATTGTTACTTTATTGTATTATTTAAAGGATTAAATGAGAGGAGATTATTCATGTAAAGCACATAGCCCGGGATATGTTAGCTATTAGTGCCATCGTTCTAGAGCTTAATGCATTTCCCCAGTAAGTGTTCTGTGGGATCATCAGAAAGCAACTGAATACAGTACAGTCAGTTCTTAATTATTACCTATTATCTTGGGCAATTTTAAGGTCACAAATGATTTTCCCCATTTTGAAATGGTATGGACTGAAGCAAAATCAAACCTGCTTGAAGATAAGGTGTATTCTAGACCCTATTAGAATTGTTTGGAAAGCTTTAAAATGTAGATAATCTTGACATATTATTGTAAATATTCATATTTTTCAGTTTTAAAAATCAATTACTTGAAAGTTGCAAGGGTTATTAGCATTGCATGGTTAAATCTTAATGTGTAAAGTATATGTTTAAGCCTTTCATTGTTACACCTTTTTCTAATATATGATCCTAGGAGTTGACTTGTGCAGATTTTACATAGTGTTTGTTTAAGATCTATAGTTCTTTATGCAATATTGTAGACTGTATCCCGGATTTTAACCGCTGCCTCATTGAAGCGAATGTATCACACACAGTCATTGACATGTTTAACACAGCTGGCTAGCAAGGATATATTCCTTTGTGTATATCCTTTAACGCTCTTTGCTCATTGGTATTAGACATATCTAGTTCTGAAGGGATGTTGAAGAGGGCTTAGAAAACACTTCTAATTGGTAGGTTCAGCACAAAGATTCGAGTAATGACAAACTTGAAATATGGTTAAGTTTCTTTTTTATTCCTTTGGCCACCCTCCTGGTGCTGTTTTACTATGTCTAAGTCTGGTGGAGTCCCTAAATGGCATATGGCTCCACCATACTCCCATTGATTCCCTTGGGCAATCGATTTTAAAACAGCCCCTTGCATATTGTGCCGAGACGCGGAAATTGGCCACTAGCCACGGGCGGATGCAGAGCTTGAATTGAAAATCAAATTAAGCAGAATTCTCTACTTAGTTTTTAATTAAACCACTATGTTAATTCAAACAGGACATTTTAGGCCTGGGGGGGTTGACCGTGTCCTTTTAAGGGCCTCCAATAAGCCTTTCTTCTCTCTCCTTACCATGGTGCGTGTTTCTATTTTATTAGGGCCATCTCCTCACTATTCCCATTCTTTATATTCTTGAGGGTAGGAGAAGGTAGATGGTTTTGATAAAGCAAGACATTTTTTTAGTAAGTAGGTAACTTTTATCTTAGAACTCTAGCTTATTGTTAGCACTTCGGTATTTATCAAATTTATATTATCTTGTAGTCACCTGTACGTCTTGTGTCAAGCATTCTATGTGTTCATGTGTGTTTGAACCTGATCCTATGCTTGCATCTTAATGCTTATTTCGGTTAGGATAAAAAAAAAGTTGCATCTGCTGGGTGTTGTGTTTTGTGGTGGAGATGCTTTCTCCTCAGTTTTATCTTGGTCACTCAGTCATATATGCCAGAGCACCAGGGTATCGGGGCCTGTCACACCTCAGGTCAGCTGTGCGGTTTTCGCTTCCCATTCTGCCTCAGAGAGACCCCTAGACAATGTGGGATGATGTCAGAAGATGTTTGCTGGTTGCTTCGTGAGCCCTGAAAGTCTGACCTCGGGCCAGAGGTGCAGTAGGAGTCGGGAATATGTTTATTTCATATTATATTTTAACATCTTACTTCGAGTTCAGATGTTATGAGGCAAAAATTCAACAATTTAATGACAGTGAAAAATATAATCAGTGACAGATTAATTCACAAACCAAAGATGTTTCTGGGAGTAATTTTATATTGTGCCTCACCTTAATGCCTATCTTTGATTTGAAGTCTTGGCATAAAATTTAACATAAGCGACAGCAACATCCTGACCAATTATCCAAGCTATCCAGACATCCCCAAATGTCCAGAACATAGCACACGGTCTGTAGGATTAAGAGGTTAACTCCTATAACTTCAAACGAAGTGCTTGATAATAAAAGCAAAAAGTACAGAATTTGAGGTAACTTCCTTTCTTAATTAATTAGACTGACCAGGTGGAAGCGAAGAGCCCGGTGCCGGGGCTGGGAAGGCCTATAAAGCTGAGCACTGTGACAGCACAAGGGAGGAGGAACAGAGATTGTTTTAATATGTTTCTATCCTGTGTCACAGTGTGAAATTGTCCTGGTTTATGTCCCTTTTGGCAAACTTACATAAAAGTGACCTTGTACTGTATTTTATGACCAGATGACTTTTTCCCCCCAGTGGCTAATTTGTATCAGGCCTCCATCTGAAAGAGACACAGAAATGAGTAGGAAGTCCAGCTTGGTCTCACGGAGCTTTCATTGCATTCTTTCATTATTTTTGCTCGTTTTTGCCACTGATCATCCATAAATTGTTGGACATGAGTGAATAAGGAAGTGCTGCTTAGTGTTAGCGGCACATGCGCGTATTTGGCCTGGTTTTTGTGGGTGAGAGGAAATCGCGTACAAAAAGGAAAACTCCTGCTGGGAAACTTGCAAGGAAATTTACCTTGGGTGCGTTTTGATCTTGGTGTTTATTACAGAAAATGGAGTCATATCTCACTAACTATTGCTATGTGTTAATTTGATTTTTCCAACACCTTTAAGAAAAAAAATCATTCAGCAGTTTATTAATAGAATTACTCTACCCTCCCCCGCTTGGGAGCACTCATTGTTTTCCATAGAAACAACACGGATGAAGATGATTATTTTTAAAACATTTGATTCTGGGAGGGTTGTTATGCTCAGGGTTCTTTTTGGAATTGTTAATCTACTGTAAAAGGTGTGGTTGTAACGATTCATTGAAGTTTGGCATGTGGGACTCAGAGAAAGATGTATAAAAGTATTACTTTGAGGCAAAGAATACATTTATTTCATGTAAAACTATTTGAGTTTATAGAGATTTTGTTTGAATTAAAATTCATTTAGTTCATGAAATGATCTTAATTTTGTACTGTTCTAACTACAATTGCATATTGGAGGGAACTAAATTATAACTTCAATAACAGTAACTGTTACTGTTAAATAGTAGCTGTGTTTCTAAATGATACCACTGGTACCCGTATACTTCGAAATGCTATGAGTGTTGAATGGGACCGTTATGTAGCACCTTCATTTTTCTGTCCATCTATCAAAAAAATGAGAGATTTCTGCTCTAAGGCTACATGTTCTCTTTATTTGCATAATAGTATAGTGGAAAAATTGTGAGCTTTGGCATTTAGAATATCTGACTTAAATCCTGACTCTTCTTCTCCCTACTAACGTGGGACTTTAGGCATGTTTCTTAGTGTCTGTGTCTGTAAAATGGGCTGGCAGTAATCCGTGTGCGGTTGCTGAGGGTCTTGTTTGTTTCACCCACCATATGAGACGCAATAGGAGCAGCCACTTATGAGTGGGTGCTTAAATGTTTTGGCTACGTGGAAGTTGACAATGAAACATCAGGAAGATTTGTGTAGGATTATTTTTTACATATGATAGAAGCTACATATAAGAAATTATAGTGGTGTCCACATAGTCAGCTTTATTTATTTACTTGTTGAAATAGGAACTGCTTTATCTTGTAACAGTGTAAGTTGTAAAAAACAAAGGTATTATGTTTAATAGGTAACTAAACTTCAAACTTTATTTTATATGATGATTAAATTATTAACTAAAGTCTCACAATTTGGGGCTCTTTGTTAAATGAGGAAGAATTTTAGTATGGAGGAAATAAAAAATAATCAGGCTCAGATTTTAAAATAATTACACTCTTAATTAAATTGGCCCTACTACATCCAACATTCTTGAAACAACTTTATGGAAATAATCATTGTCAATTAGAGTCTCTTTTCCAAAACTTTTCTTGGGAGGATTTGAAAACTGTCTGTTGTTGGTTGGAATAAGCTTTATTTGAAAGTAAAATTAAGTGTAATTTTATCCTGCTAGAGAGCTGCTTAGTGTTATGGCACATTATGGCACATGCTCACAGGTCCACTGGGTGGCTGGAGTTTGGACCATTAAAATCTTCTGTTTGGCATTTAAACATATTTGTCTATAAAATAATTTATTCGGCATTGTTCAATATTAATCTTATGATATCTATGAAATGTTTGCCAGTATACAGTTGAAACGTGGGATATTACTTTTATTTGGCCCATTTGTACAAGAAATAAATGTTGCATAATCAGATAAAGGCAATTGGATTTGTTCAATAGTTTTGACAGGGAATATTTTTTTTTTTTAAATTTTATTTATTTATTTGTCAGAAACAGAGCACAAGCAGGGGGGGCGGCAGGCAGAGCAGGCAGAGGGAGAAGCAGGCTCCTGGCTGAGCAAGGACCCTGATGTGGGACCGATCCCAGGACCTTGGGATCATGACCTGAGCCGAGGGCAGACGCTTAACCGACTGAGCCACCCAGGTGTCGCAAGAAACACATTTTTTTAAAAACTACTAGAATCAATAGGAAAGATTGCTAATGTGGCCAGATCAAAAGTAAAGTGGAACAGAGACACCAATATCACGAATATTCGTAGGAGAGCTTGTTTGGATACATAATATAATAAACTTGAATTACTGGAGAAATGAAATATAAAAATCAAACAGGAAATCCCCAAGACATAAAAAATGGAAGTACCAAATATTATCATTTATGAACAGACATAAAATTATTCCATCAGATTGTTATAAGAGTTTACTCTCAATTTCTTGTCACGTTTGACAGGGAATATTTTAGGTTGTGATATACCTACTTTTCTTTAAAACTGAAGTTATTAGCAGTTGCAGTACTTAAAAATTTATTGGTTTTCACATCTGGTAAGCAAAGTAAGTTCTTAGAAAGACAAGTTCTTACTATTCTAGAATAATTGTATTTTAAAGCACTGAATTGTCAGAAGTATATATATATATATATGAATATATCTTTTTATTATTAAAAATAAGATTAGCAGGCAAAAACTGAAAAAATAAGGCTATATCAACAGAAGAAAAAGTTAGAATTAAGTACTGAAATGACCAATTCATAGAAAACATTTCCTGTTCTCTTTTTTAGAACACAAAGAAGAAATTTGAAGTTGTTTAGAACGCTAGATTTAAGTATTTGTATACTTAGATATTTTAGTTGGGATTATTTGATATTTAATGTTTCTCTTTACACATTAATTTATGAGTATTAATTTTTATTATAAGCAGTTGATTTTTAAAACAGACTTGGGAAGGGCTTAAATTTTTTTAAAGCTTTTTTGAGTTATCAGAAAGATTCATCAGATCTTTTGATGATTTTTCTTTCCTTCTTAAGTGCCCAGAATTAAATTATACTTCTGATTAATTTTTTTAGAAGAGATATAATAAAGTACCTTACCTTATAATAAGAACTTAGTGCATTAGATAACTTAAAAACTATGAGTAACTTCTGAATAAGTGTTCTAAATGTTCCTCTTTTCTTTTTGCCGTTACCTTAGTTCAGGCTTCATCATTTTTTACTTGGATTATATAAACTATTGTCTTACTGTTTTTTCTGCTTCCAATTTCCTTCCTATACAATGTAACCTCCACCATGTCTTCCAACATTGTTTTCTTAATGATATTGTGTAACTCACCTCCATAAAATCTTTTGATAGTTTTAAACTACCAACAAAATGAAGCCTAAAATCTGTACATTATATCTACAATTCTGGAAATTTGGCTTACATCTGTCCTTTAGGCCACATTTTTTCAGGAGGCTCCCCTATTACCCAAGCTGTATCCCACTGAACTCCTCACTTTGTCCAGCACTTTCCAGGTGCTTTCATGGCCTCCTGTCTTCATGTGCTGTTCTGCCATGAAGCCCTCATCTCACTTCTGGGTGGAATGTGTCTTTAAGTGCTACCTCCTGGTGTTCCTTAAGTCTTGCCAGTGGGCCTCCTTTATGGTGACCTGCTTCCTCCCTCTGCAGTAGAGATTATAATTCTATTGTGATTGTTTGTAGGTGTGTCTTTTTCTCTTATTTACCATGGTCTTCCCAGATATATATACTTAGCCTACTGCAGACAGCGCTTTTATACAGGAAAAATGAAGCATAAAAGCTGAGTAGGTCTTAGGTCCCATGGATTTGTCCGAGGAAGGATCTAAAAATGCCTCAGTGCTCCCCACTCTAGAGGGGGCTGCTTCTAGATTTCTGCATAGTTATCTTTCAGGGTATGTTAATTTTAGAATCATTTTAGAACCACAACACAAAAGAAGACACGAGAGGTTGCGTTGTTTTAGTACAGCTTAGGCTTTTTTAACCTAGAACCTCCAGGTTAAATTATAATGAGGCTCAAAAAAAATTATAATGAGGCTCTTCACTTGAAGTGAGTCTTTACAGAATCTTTACCATCCTTGGCTTGGTTTACAAAATCCTATCTCCCCCACCCCGTCCTTGTTCTTCAGCTGGCTGTTGCGAATGAGCCCCACAGGCACCACCGTGTTTGCCTGTTGGGTGAGACTGGTAGTTCCAGGTCTCTTGCTGTGCTGGAGCTCAGCCTGACTGCAGCCTGCTTGGCAGGATGGTGACCACCTGCCAGGTGTGAGCATCTTCCTTTTCCTGGCCACGCCCTTCAAGGGCCACCTGTTCAGCGACTGAGCTTCCTCTGCCCGTAGTGCTCCATTCCCGGCTCCCTTCTTCGCCGGGCCTGTCAGTGCAGGACTAGCATGCCTCCTGGGTTGGAGTGCCTCAGAAGCAGGAAGACAGATGCTAGTGTTTACTTGTGACACAATTTGTTGAAAAGTTGAAGTAAACTTTGAAAATAGTGTTAAGATTGTTAACCTAGTATCTTATGTGCCAGATCTGATTCTTACATAGAACAGGCACCAGCATCTTTTTTCCCTGCAGCCAGGTGTTATTATTGAAGGTTCATGCTTTGTATTTTATTGTTTTTAAACTGCTTTCTTATATTTCATTTCATCTGTTAAGTATCTGAGAAGTAACCAAGGCAAATTTTATTGCACGTTTCTTATAGAGAATGTCTTGAAGCCCAAGTTTTCTTGAAAAACTTCCAGGACATCGTCCATGGTGGAGCTACTGCTGGACTCTGAAGACTGTGTGTCCCTGTGTTGGTGCTTACCAATCAGCTAGTCCTGCAGCCTTCTGGGGATTAGAGAAGGGTTACTGCAGTGCAATTCTAAAAAGATATCTCACACTATTTCTGTTTCTAAAAAAAAAATCAGTAAATATATATTTTTTCCTTAAAAGAAAACATCTTGGGCGCCTGGGTGGCTCAGTTGGTTAAGCAGCTGCCTTCGGCCCAGGTCATGATCCTGGAGTCCCGGGATCGAGTCCCACATCGGGCTCCCAGCTCCACGGGGAGTCTGCTTCTCTCTCTGACCTTTGCTCCTCTCATCCTCTCACTTTCTCTCTCTCAAATAAATAAATAAAATCTTTAAAAAAAAGAAAACATCTTGAGAGCTTGTGAATGTGTATTTGGTGAGATTGTCAGGTTTTAGTGGCGATCCAGGGAGCGTGCTCATGGTTCCAGTACGCGACTGATTGATCACTCAGGTCAACCTCACAAGCCACAGTAGTGGTTCTGAGCATTGTGTGTTTTCTTTTTTAAAAATTCTTAGTCATTTAGTGCTTATAATGAATGATTGTTTAAATACCATGAATCTAAGGGGCACTGAGGTTTAAGTGCAATGTGGATAAAGAGCAAAAAACTAATGATGAGACAAATCATGATTCTGTCAGACCCACCCAGTAAATCCTCACCGGGTTGTGGTGAAGGTGTTTGCCTCATTAAAAATTCTGTACTGCACATTAAGATGGCCCTGGAACTTCAAAATTAATGCTAACCAGAGAAAACTGAATAATAATTTTATCTAATTTGGCTTTTTATATATTAAAAGTAGACAACTTGGGCCTGGAGTGTTATTTATTGAGAAACATTTGCAAGTAACTGCCCGAAATCACCTCTTACTTAAATATGTAGAAATAAAATGTGAAGGTTATAAAAAATAGTTTTTTAAAAGTTCAGGATGGGGGCGCCTGGGTGGCTCAGTGGGTTAAAGCCTCTGCCTTCAGCTCAGGTCATGATCTCAGGGTCCTGGGATCGAGCCCCGCATCGGGCTCTCTGCTCAGCAGGGAACCTGCTTCCCTCTCTCTCTCTCTCTCTGCCTGCCTCTCTGCCTACTTGTGATCTCTCTCTGTCAAATAAATAAATAAAATCCTTAAAAAAAAAAAGTTCAAGATGTTAGAGTTTAAAAAATTCTGTATGTTTAATGCAGAGAAATTTTAGTCTGTATATTTTATATATAAGGCTTTGTTTGGGTCTCGTTATATGATGTGTGATGTCAACTCATAAATTTTCTTACATTGTTAAATAGAAGCAAGTAAAAAATTTAAGTATATAACCAAATCCTCCTATGATTAAATGCATAGATAAGGTCCAGGAAAGCAAGAAAATCTCCAAAGACCAAACTGAACAGGTACCACAGAACCCAAATGGTAAGTGAGTTTGTGATGCACTGGCTGCATTGGTCAGGACAGCAAGGTAGTTACACGGGGACAGAGGATCCTAGGTGCACAGAGGTGAGGAGATGGAACTGGGCCCTGCTGAAAGCCCTTAGCAAAGGGGCCTCCTTGTTTAACACACACACACACACACTCACACACACACTCACACACACTCTCACACACACTCACACACACACTCTCACACACTCTCACACTCACACACACACACTCACACACTCTCACACTCACACACCCACACTCTCTCTCACACACACACACTCACACTCACACTCACACCCTTTGCCCACTGATGGGGGAGACTGTACTGTCAGCCTTAGTTCTGGGCAGAAGTCTCCTCTGAGAGTTCCTCCAAAGGCCTTTACCTCCTAGGAGTTGGGGTTCAGTATTTAATACCTGCTGGGAAACCCCAAGACGAGAGATTAGCGTAAAAGTTGTTTCAAAGTATTACTGTTTTGTCATTTTAACTTAATATATAATACTTTTAAGTAAATTTTAGTTAAAAATAGTTTATATAAATATATAATTAAAGGTGGTTTTAGAGAGTTCATTTAATATAATCCAAGATTCATAATCCATATACATTTTTGACCTGGTCCTATTTAACCACGACATGTGCTGTTTAATTGCCTTTAAATTAATTGTGTGACTCAGGACTTGACAATAAATGTTACATAAACAGGCTTAAATAAAACCTGGTTTCATTTTGTCCTAGCTTTTGTACATTTTAAACTTACATTCTTTCTTAGTAATTTGATATTGGTTTAGTTTGTTAAGTGTTATCATCCCTCCAAGCCAAGACTGAAAGATGCAGTCTTTTATTGTAGCTACCCCTTCCTGGGAGTTTTTACAACAGTCTAATACTTTAATCTATGTACTTAATTCTGTGAGATGGTTAAAAGAATGAATCTGAATTACTTTTTCTCTGTATTATTCAGTTTTAAGGCAATTTATATAATAATATTACTCATCTATTATTTTAAAATATTTTGTTGTGTTCTGATTTTTTCTATATTATCTATAACTTTTGGACTCTTTTTAAAAAAAGATTTTTTTTATTTGAGAGAGAGAGAATCAGAGCAAGCAGAGGAAGGTCAGAGGGAGAAGCAGACCCTCTGCTGACCAGGGAGCCCAATGGGAACTATCCCAGGACTTCAGGATTGTGACCTGAGCCAAAGGCAGTTGCTCAACCAACTGAGCCACCCAGGAGCCCAGGATTTTTTGACTAGAAGCTTATGGCTCTTAGAATCACTGCTTTTTTCTAATTTTCCCTTTAGTCTATAATTTCTCCATAGATTTGATACCATCTACTTTCTATTATTTAGGAATTTCTTAACATTATTAGTCTACTGATGGCAGTCTTGTCTTCTAGCATAATTCATTCAGTTAATTCCTGTTGGCCACTTACTGTATGCTTGATAGTGTTGCAGCTGCTAGAGACAGTGCAGATTAATTGACTGATTATTATATATTTTTCCTATCTTCAGTGATAATCCATCATCTTGAACCAATCTCCTTGATTCCTGTTTTTTCTCTACCTGTTAACTTTACTTGCCCTTTATCTGGAATAATTAATTTGTTAATTGTTAATTTGGGGGCATTCTTTGGCCTTTTCCAGATTGAGAGGTTTCGTGGTCTCTGCTTGAATTGGCTCTGATTTTGTCAGCAAATATGGAGGCCCAGTCTTTTCTTTTGGCCTCTCCTCTTTAGCTTGTAAACCATTTTAGCCTCTCATGGCCTTGCTGTTCAAAGATCTTTTCTAGTCTAATATTCATAAATCCTCAAGATTCCAGGTTGATTTCGACAAATGTACAAATCCTTTCTGAATGCATCTATATTGTAGGATCCTTAATGTTTACTTTAACTATGTCTTAACAGGCTTGTATGAAGTATACTCATGAGGCTGATGATTTTGTTTGATTATCCTATGTATCTTGACTTCTGTTGTTTTTTCATTAATATTTTAATTTTAATTTAAAAAACTTCATAGGAAGCCAATTAATCTGACATTATACTTTATATCATTCCAAATCACCTGTCAATATTTGTATTTGGAATATTGTGTAATTATAATTAGTGTGTACATATATTTTATATCATTTTTACTTTAATAATTTATTTTGCATACATAAATTTTCTGGTACCAGGAAGAGTTGTCCAAGACTTGGAAATGGGCAGAGGACATCCTGGGTTCTGTCAGTGGAGTCCTAGGCTTTGTGTAGAGGATCATGGTGATCATCTGATTTTGCAGGGGTGTGTGCCTTTGCCTGATTTTCTATTGACTTGGCTACTTTACATCTCTTTAAGGTTAGAGCTAACTTGTAGGAACGTAGGAGCAATGAAAATGAGTTTGATAGAATTGATTTCTATACAAAGGTAGCTATAAATAAATTGTAAATAAAAAAACATTTTATTATGTTGTCCCGTAGGATACTGTCCAGTTTTGCATCTATTAGCAAATTGACTTTAGCATTTCCAGTTATCTACATATATCTGTGTTTTTCACATTTTTCTTTGACCTGGTCTTAACAAAAATTAAAACCAGCTGGTTCTGCTGGTAAAGGATGTGAGGAACAGAAAGGACCAGGGTACTCAGAGGGGAGCTGCAGTTAGCAAGCAGCTGTGATACTTTCTGTAGACTGACATAAAAAATGGGGGTTCTGGTGGTAGAGCATGCAGTGAATACTTACAAGGGTCCACCAAGGTACAAGCTACCTGAGGCATGTCATGCAGAACCAGATCCTGCCTATCTAGATCCACTTTCTAGACCCACTTGCTAGTTCTACTGTTACCAGAGTTGGGAGGTGATGAAGAGAACCAGGAGGGACAAAAAACTCTTTAAATATAAAGATGAGTAGGGATTCAGAAAATGACCTGACATCTGGGAAAAGCCAACACTGTGAGAGGAACCGGACTCAATGTGTTGCTCGGAATAAATAGACAAAGAAAAGATTTCAGGGAGGTGTAAAAATATTTGCTCTAGCATTTCAGATATTTTTTGGCAGAGGAAATTAAGGATATCTTATTTTCAATATTGCCCGAAATGAACTATAGTCATTCTGATTTTTAAAAAATCAAGTCCAGACAGTTTGTAGGATATTTTTACCAGACATCAAAAAATAGATAACTTCAGTTTCATACAAATTTGTTCAGAGATTTGAGGATGGAACACTCACAGTTTTATGGGACTAATATAATCTTGATACTGAAAGTAGACAAGGATACTATAAGAAAGGATCACTATAGGCCATTCTTGTGAATACTTGTGAATCAGAAAATATTAAGCTGGGACGCCTGGGTGGCTCAGTTGGTTAAGCAGCTGCCTTCGGCTCAGGTCATGATCCCAGAGTCCTGGGATTGAGTCCCACATCGGGCTCCTTGCTCGGCAGGGAGCCTGCTTCTCCCTCTGCCTCTGCCTTCCTCTCTGCCTGCTTGTGCTCTCTCTCTGATAAATAAATAAAGTCTTAAAAAAAAAAATGGTTTCTCTAAAAAAAAGAAAGAAAATATTAAGCTGAACTCAGCCATGTATGCAAAAAATCATCATCAAAGAAAATTTTATTTTAGGTATACAGGATTGGTTTTACATTAGAAGATCTATGGCTATAACTCATATTAGGAAAGTAAATGAGAAAAAAAAATCAATTGAGCACCTCCAAAGAGACATAAAACACTTTTAGCAAAATCAATAACCATGCATGATTAAAAAGCAAACTAAGAATTTGAGCGAACTTTCTTACCTTGAAAATGGATATCTACTCTGAGTCTGTAACTGCCATTGTACTTAATGGTGAAATGCAGAAATTGGGATGCCATCTGAAATCCCTTATTTTTTTTTCTTTTTTTTAAAGATTTTATTTATTTGACAGAGGGAGACACAGCGAGAGAGGGAACACAAGCAGAGGGAATGGTAGTGGGAGAAGCAGGCTTCCTGCCGAGCAGGGAGCCCGATGCGGGGCTCAATCCCAGGACCCTGGGATCATGACCTGAGCTGAAGGCAGACGCCTAATGACTAAGCCACCCAGGCGCCCCAGAAATCCCTTATTTCTAATAATAATACTGTAATGGAGTTACTAGTACTACAATTAGACAAGAAAAGGAAAAATGGAAAGATTAACAAAATCTTACTAACAGATGATATTGTCTATTGAAAAATCCCATAGAATCTAAGAATAAGTTATTAATTCAAGTAAGAAAATTTATCAAGGAACCTGTATATAAGATTAATATAGAAAAATTAATATAGATTAAAATAGAAAATTAATATATAAAATCAATAACAGCAACAAAGAAAATCTAATTAAAAATTTTTTATAGTAGCAAGATAGTCTAAGGTATTTTGAAATAAATTAGACAAATGATATGTAGAATCTTTATGGAAATAACATATGGAAATAAAAAATCTCATTGAAAGATGATACAGGAGACTTAAATGGGTAGGTTATTCTGTATTTATGACTTTCTTTGATGGTAAGAATAACAGTTCTCAAATTATTTTTTAGAATCAATACAATTCTAAAAAAAATTCCGACTGGTTATCCTAAAGAATGTGATAAGCGGATAGTAAAATTCTTACGGAGTAGCAGAGAGCCAAGAATGGCCAAAGCAGTTTCGAAGAACATGGTGATGGGACTTATTCTGTCAAATAAAAAGGAGCAGAGGACTGGGATAGACACGTCCCCAAAGGAGACATCTGTGGCCAACACGCACATGACAGACCTCCACAGCACCAGTGTTTGGGGATGTAAAGTAAGACCACAGTGAGGTACTCCTTCACACCCATTAGGATGGCTGCTAACAACAACTGCAAAAAGCCCCATAACAATACCAAGTTTTGGTAGGGATGTAGAGAGAATGAGACCCTTGTGCGCTGTCGGTGGGAATGTACTACTGTGCAGACGCTGCGGAAAACAAATAGTACCGTGGTTGCTCAAAAATTAAAACAGAATTACTGTATATGACCCAGCAATTCCACTTCGGGGTGTGTACGCAAAAGAATTGAAAGCAAGAACTCCACAGATATTCATGTATTCATTTCTAAAAGTTTGTATTCAAATTCTAGTTAGTTAAAAACAGTGATGTTAGTTTCAGGCGTACAGCTTAACGAGACACGTCCATGTCCCAGCGGGTGCTCAACAAGGGCACGCCTTCATCCACATCACCTGTTTCACCCGTCCTCCCATCACCTCCCCTCTGGGAACCAGTGAGCCTAGGGTCCTCCTGCTCCACTGCCCTCTTGCTCTCTTTCCTTCACGGATCTTTATACGCTTCTTTTCCTGGCAGCATTATTTATAATTGCCAAAAGGTGGAAACAGCCCAAGCATCCACCAGTGGATTGATAGAGAAAATGTAGTATGCGTCTACAATGGAATATTATTTCATCTTAAGAATTAAAGAAATTCTGACACATGCTGCAACATGAGTGAGCCTTGAGAGCATTACGCTGAGTGAGGTAAGGCTGACACAACAAGGTAAATACTATGAGACCACTTACGCGAGGTCCCTAGAAGGATCAAATTCATAGAGACAGAAAATAGGAGGGTAAGTGCTAGGGGCTGGGAGCAGGAGCAGGAAGGAACGGGGAGTCATTCTTAACGGTTGCGGAGTTTCAGTTGGAGGATATGCAGAAGTTCTGAGGGTGCGTGATGGTGATGGCGGAACACTGTGCGTGGATGTATTTAATGCCGTAGGACTGCACACTTAAAAATGGCAAAATGGTAAACTCTGCGTTATGTGTGTGTTACCACTCTCAGAAATAAAAGTAAATAAATGACGAACATGGCAGTTCAAATTAGTGGTCACATTTGGCCAGGTTGGTGTGGAAGTTTGGTGCCGCTGGGAGGGCTGCATGGGTGCCAGTGGTTGTGGGATGTTCCTTTAAGTTGGTGGAATACCCGCAAGTATTTAATAGACATACAGAGCTAAATAGTATACTGTGATTGTTTAAAAATAGGAAGGAGCAAAAGGCTGTTTATTTCTCGGTGATAGGCTCACATCACCCAAATCAAAGCTGATAGGTAAAACCAAAATGTCCGTTTATTGGTTTTCAGTGGAAAACTATCAAACTCACCTGCATGCACACCTATCCACCCAGAGCAGCTTTTATTGAGAGCTGGAGGGAATGTGGGAGTGAGGGAGGGGTGGGCCCCAGTCAGGGAATGGAGTGAGGGCAGATAGCCCTAGGCTTTGTGTGCTCTTTTGGAATTCTTAGTGCTTTTGGCTGAATGTACTCTTTGCCACGTAAGCAGTGAGATGCCACATCTAAATCATGTGGCGGTACTTTCTGTTATATTCTACACGTTAATATTTTATACATTTTGCTGTGGTAACGTGATAAAAACCCTAATGATCTTTTTTTGTTGTGTCTATTGGAGTTTAGTGTGGGTGTTTTATGAAACAAATAGTAAAGTATTGACTTCTATTGTATTAAAAGTTTCTTATGGGACTGAGGATTTCACCTCAGCACGAGTTTGCTGTTATGGAATTGAGAATTAATATTCTAGGAAAAGAAGCTTTTATGTGTTTTGCCTTGTTTCTTTTACTACCTTAGAAGTGTGTCTTAAGTGTGTTTTACGCATTCTCCCCCACCTCCCTGTCTCCGCATCAGTTTGCCTTTGGTGTCTGATTTGCACTGCGCGAGGCGGCGGACAGCGCGGGCCCTGAAAGCTGACAGACCCGAGTGTGCAGTGAGTGCCGGCCGGCCTCCACGGGGTGCCTGGGGCAGACTCTTTACCTCTGGGGGGTGTGGGGTGACTGGGAACAGATTGTTCAACTTTTGGGGATGTGAGCTTCCGCATTTCTAATACAATTTACCTTCCAATTTATTGTGAAGACGCAATGGGGATGTGAGCTTCCTCACATACAATAGACACATACAAAAGTCTAATACAATTTACCTTCCAATTTATTGTGAAGACGCAGGGAGCACATGTAAAGCAACTGGGGGGAGCTCGGCAAGTGTCGGTTCCCGTCTCTTCTCTTCTGTGAGGTTGACAACTAAGGATTATTGGGAAAGAAGTAGAATAAAAGGTCTTTACTGGCTGACCATTAAGTTATTCCGATAATCTGATATAGTATACTGAGAAATACTTTTTTCCAAATTTAGAATTATGTTTTAAATTTTTAATATAAAGTCTTCGCAATTTTTTAATGGTTCATTTCTTTTATTGTTTCATTTACTTGCTTATTGATTTATTATTTGCAATCCTGAGGACTTTTTTTCAAAGATTTTATTTATTTGTCAGAGAGCACAAGCAGGGGAGTGGCAGGCAGAGCAGGCAGAGCGAGAAGTAGGCTCCCCGCCGAGCAAGGAGCCCGTTGCAGGACTCGATCTCAGGACCCTGGGATCACGACCTGAGCCCAAGGCAGCCATTCAACCGACTGAGCCACCAGGTCCTGATCTTGAGGATCTTTGTCTAACATCATAGGAAGTTTCTCATAAACTTGAATACAATGAACATCTTAGTTAAATGAACTGGCAATGATAGTGCTTTTAACTTATCCTAAAATATATTCTCTTTGTTAAATTTTAATAACTTGAAATCTTGTAGTTTTAATTTTTCTATCTTAAATAGATTACATTAAGAGCAGAAAATATTAATATTAAAAAATATTTTACTGTAGCTTAACAAAACTTTCTATAAAGCTGTTTTCTTTGCCTTGGAACCAAAACTTTTTTGGTTCCTTTTAATTACCTTGGGAGGAAAGAGGGGAAGTGTTTGACACTCTACTGATGCCTATTTGTAGCTTTTTTCATGGTTTAAAGTAATTAATACCTGCCTTTATTTTCTGTTCCTTATTAGTGTTTCTCTCAATCTTCCCAGAGGACGGCATATATGTTCGGTGCAGTCTTGATGGCATGCTGAGCAAACCTTATCTTAGTGTGACTAAGAGACTCTTTTTGTTAAATGAACAGTGGCTTGATATTTATTTTAAATGTTCTGTAAATGTAGAAAATTTTCCCAGGCTTTCCTGGTGGGTGGAGCCATAGTATATAACGTGGTGTTTACATACCTTCTGAGAGGTCAAGATGTCCAGGCAAAATCTTGTTTAAATGTTCATCACCACAGAAACATGTCAGCTTACTGTTAGAGCTTTTGTATATACATTGTAATTGTCAATTCATTGATCTTCAGCACAAAGCAATTAAGAGTGCAATTGATAAGCACAAAAAGTTCGAAAAGCAATTATAACTATTTTAATGTTTTAAACTTTTACCCATTCAGTGCTTATTTAAATCTAAAAAGAAATCTCTGTCTACATGTATTTAGTCTTTACTAGCCTATATAATTTAACCTGTTATAATGTTGTGATAGTTGTAATTTTCAAAATAATATTGATGTGAAACTAGTGTAATCATATAGCTTGCTTTCCTTAAAAAACAATATAGTGTTTCGTTAGTGGAAAGAAAGTACTTAGTTTCAATGCTATTTTTAACTAGTACTTTGAGTGCTTATTGAACTATGATTTTAATAAAAGGGTCGAGTTTCATCAAAGTAACTTAGGTTCATGGTTTTTAGGTGGGGTTAAGGATAAGTATTCATGTTGAGGATAAAAATATTAGAGTTCTTGAGATCTTAATAATGTATGACATAGGACAAGCATTCAAAAGTACTTGAAAGAAGTGCAACTGTTGATAAGTTCAAGTTCTTATAGTTTTGTGATCTTATTTTATATTCAGGAGACTTTCCTTACTTTTTAAGATAGACAGTGGAAACCTTTTTCCTCTCTGACAATGTTCTGCCACTTTGTTGTTTGCAGAGTATTTCAGTAAGTTACTCTGACATCTGCCACATCTTTTAGCTCAGCATATGCAGGAATAGAGTTGATAGGAACCTTCCCCTTGGGGCTTCCTAGCTCCTGATTCTGACTCTTAATGGAAAAATGAGCAGTAGGCATGTTTTTTGCTTATATGCTGTCCTGCTGGTGATTAATGGTAGTGATAAAAGCCCTCTCGATGTTTTCATTATTTTGCAGACAGAATCACATACAAAAGTTTAAAAATCTCACACATTACATGCCACAAAGCCTGTACTTTTTAACCTTTGTAAAACTTTTATGATCTTAAGAAAGGTGGTAACCATAGTTGGTGTATTTTTGGCACTTGTGGGAGCCAGTCAATTCTGAATTAATAGATGGAAGTCTCTGGTTATTTATAGCCCCATTACCCCTCTTCTCTCTGTCCTGAAGTTGTCGATGATAAAAAAAAAAAAAAAAAAAAAAAAAGGCTGCCACATTGCATTTAATGAAAGAATTTATGTTTTTCTATTGTTGCTAAAGCTCATAAATGCGATGCTTCAGTGATTTCAAGTTGGGCTGATTTTTGTCTCATTTAATAAAAAAAAAAAGAGAATACAACTAAAAGGAGAACATCACTGTCCTGGCCTCCTAGTGGAATGAGTAAGAATAACAGTTATTTCTTCCTACAACAGTTACTCTCAGTACTTCATAAGCAGGCATAATCCTAGCCAACAATTTTGATGACTTGCTCTGTGGCAGCCTTTTCTGTAAATGTAGTATTGCTAATTCACTCTTTTGTACTTAGATTGAGAACTGAAAACGAGCAGATTTCTTTTTGTGAGTTATTTACTATTTTTCAAAAGAAATATTGATGGTAAATTTTGAACCATTCATATGATTTGACTACAGAGATCTTTTTTTGTTAAATAATTCTTATATGACTGCTTAAACATGTGAGTATACATTTTAGACATTTCTTCTTGATATTATTTAATATCTGTAATAGTAAAAATCATCTTCTTGAAATTATATAGCTTGTTTCTTTTTGGAAAAACTTCACATGTAATTTTTTTTTTTTTTTTTAGCAAAAAGAGATTTATTTGAGGACTTAATTTGTTAGTGTATGGGAATATGTGTTTGGGTCTTGAACCTTAGTATCACCCTCAGACGGGTCATACATAGGCTGCATTTTAAAAACCATTTTTCTTAATGAGAGAATGTAATTTTTCTTAATGTAAACAGAAGGGGATGGTTTTTGAATTTAGTAGTAGATTACCTCTTTTTGACAATGCTAATGAAAATATTAAATAGAGCGATAGCATATTAAATGAGGTTACTTTAACCAAGCTGTTTTTCAAATAACTTTATATCAAGGTTAAATTTAGAAAATAACCAGAAAGTACTTGAGAGTACAGAGAGTACTTATATCAGGTTTGTTATCAGCAGGCTGTTAATAATCTGTTCTGACCAATATGATAGAGGCATGTGTGGCTATCTAAATTTAAAAGAACTAAAATTACATAAAATTAAAAATCAGTTCCTCATTCACAGTTATGACATTCTAAGTGCTTGATAAACACATATGGCTAGTTGCTGTCTTCTTGGATAACACAGACTAGAACATTTCCATCATCACAGAAGGGTCTGTTGAATAGCACTTTTGTATGCTATTAAATCAAGAATAATTTGTTTCATCTATAATTATTTTGTACACTATCTAAACATCAGAAGAAAGAGTAAGATCCAACTTTAAGGATATATGTGTGTAGCACCTCATTTGCTTAGAAGGGATGCTAATGAGATTGGATGTTTATTTGTTGTTGCATTAATGCTGTTTCCCTGTTGCTGGCCTGTACTTCTGTTAACAAGTTCTGACTGAGAGTGACATGGTCAGAGTTGTGTTTCACAAAGATTGCATTCCCACTGCAGTGTAGGCGATAGAGCAGGCGAGAGAGACAAGAGCTGGATATTGGACTACTAGCTAGCAAAGCTGGGAGTTGTCCAGGTGAGATGAATGCGGCGGCAGAAGGAGAAGGGGATAGACTTCGTCGTAATGACACAATAGAATCAAGAGGACTTGGTGTTCAAATAGATCATGGTCCGGTTGTGTGTGTGTGTGTGAGTGGGGGTGACAAGGATGTTTGCAGCATTTGGAAAAAACAACAATGTGAATAAGGGTGCCATCAATTGGGGTGTGTAACACTGAAGGAGCAGGTTTAGGGGATAAGGTGGTGAGTTTGACTTTAGAATTAAGTTTAAGTACTTGTGAGATACTTGAGGGGAGGTGGCAGCTCAGATGTATGGATCTTGGTCTCAGTGCTGAGATTTGGACTAAAGATACAAACTTCAGAGTCGCTGGTTACGTGAGGCGGCAAGATCACCCAGGGGAAGAACAGAGCAGTCTATCCGGGGTCTTCATCAGATGAACTGTTTTCATCAGAATTAACTGAGGTGTCTTTGGGCTGTTTCTCAGGGATTGGCAAGCCCCTTGGTAATGCTGATATATGCCAAAGTTTGAGAAGCACTGATTCAGCATGTTGAAAGGATGAACATCTAAGCCTGAGCCACGGGAAAAGAGGGATCTGAGGCATTTTCCTTTATCTAAAGAATGAAAGAAATAAGAACAGAGGCAGAGAAACCAGAGGTAGGGGAAGGAAGCTGAGGGATGTGCAGTCTCCCCAGTTATATCCTACTAAGGAAGAGGTAAGGGCAGCTACAATTTGCTAGAAAGTAGGGGATGAGATTTAGGGTCAAGGAGAATGGAAAACATTTAAAAAATCATTTAAATGAAAACATTTAAAAAACATTAAAAAAATCAAAGCTGCCAGGATTGTGGAGGGTCTGAGATTGTACTGTACTCACAAGCTGACAGTTAGTCTGGGTTCCTGCATGGTTGTTGCGGACATGAGACTGCCGGGCAAGGGACTTCGTTCCTCAGAATAGGCAAGCCATGAGCTTCCTGCTCCCCCGCTCCCCCCGCACCCCGCCTCAGGGGGGCAGCGCGACTCAGGGGAGGTTGCTCCTGCCCGGGGCTCAGGTCATAGCTGGGGAGTCTCAAACCTAGGGAGACCCACAAATGGGCTCCAAGCAAACTTGCCTGCCCTTTGCTCTGTGGGAAGTAGACCTACTTCTGCTTCAGAGAGACCCCATCTCTGTTTTCCAAGACCGTTTGCTATCCAGACACCCTTCAAAAGAAAGTCCAGGGGTTCCTGGGTGGCTCAGGTGTTTAAGCATCCAGCTTGATTTCTGCTCAGGCCATGATCTTGGGGTCATGCGTCAGAGCGCCTATTCTTTTTATCCATTATAAGCTTTTCACGTATTTGATGTGATAAGATTCTTGCTTACAAAAAAAGACTATTGCTCAGAAAGAAAGAAGGTAAAAGAAACTACTGTTGAAAGGTGGCTGCCTGGGGCACCTGGCTGGCTAACTTGATAGATAGAGCATGTGACTCTTCATCTCGGAGTTGTGAGTTCAAGCCCCACACTGGGTGGGTGTGGAGTCTACTTAAAAAAAAAAAAAGGCGGCGATCATGTTTGAGTAGCCTAAGTGCTTTGAAAGTTGGACAGTGCAGGTTTGGAGAGGTCTTCAGGAAAGTCAGAGTGGGTTTTTCAGTAGCATGTTTGGGGACTCTTCATATTTCATCTCACTTGAGTCATAACTACTGTTAGATCTGATGTGGTAAATAAAATACAAGCAGCATTCTCTCTGGTCCACTGGCCTCCCTTCCTGTGAACACTTACGGTGTGCTGACTCCACATCTGAGGACATCTTTTAACCCGTCCCGGGCAGCCCTGTGGTAAGGATGCACTGTAAGATCAGGCACCTCCGACTCCGCATCGTGGTGGGAGCTGGGGTGGCCCCTCTCCTCTCCACCCGATGACTACGTGCTGTGATTGAAGTGCAGCCTATCCAAGTAGCAATAACATGGGCTGAAATTGAAATAAATGTATGTTTTAGGTCTTTATCACACACCTTTAAACTATTTTTAATGGGGAAGGAAATATTACATGAGGTGTTTATCAAGAGACATATTTACTTCTCATTTTGTTTGTTGTATTAGTGCATTAGGGCATAAAACATCAATATGAGTCTTTGAATTTAGGTACGGATTCAATCGTTTGGTGACTTTTCAGGAATATAAGAAAGTTGTTTTTTACTCATTTGTCTTGTCCAATAGATTTCAGTGTTTCAGGTTTAGAAGCTGACCTCTGGTCTGGCCTTGAGTTCAGGATTTATTTTATATTTAAAACAGAATGGTGCATAAAGATGGTTTATTATATTCCAGGCACATGAAGTAATGACGGTTTTATCTAACGCGAAAAAAGAAGTAGTACATAATTGATAGCCGTGCACTGAGCCTGGCCTTGGTTTCTGCTGTGGGCTTTGCTTGGGGAGTCCCTGGCTGCAGAGCAGGGGACGCTGGTGGCTGCGCACGGGAGAGGGGGTGCTGGCAGCCGTGGGGGTGAAGGGGAGGGGCGCTGGCAGCTGTGGGGGTGAGGGGGCAAGGGGCGCTGGCAGCTGTGGGGGTGGGGGGCAGCCGTGGGACCGGGGCGGTGCTGGTGGCTGGTGCCCTGGTGCCCTGGGACCGGGGGCTGTGTGTGCTCTCGGGGTCCCGTGCTCCCATGGCTGCTTAGCTGCCAACCTCAGTCATCCTTGACACCCTCACTTAGAACCACAGACAAAAATTCATCAACCTGCGTTTTAAAACATGGTTCTGAAAAATGTTTTCACAAATTTTTTTTTGGTTCTTTAAAGCTTGATGGTATTCTACATAATTTGGTAAAGCAACTAAACATGACCCTGTAAAGCTGGTGTTTTTTCGTCCTGCTAATAAATATGTTTCCTCCCTTTCCAAAGAATTTTTGTGCTTTCGTATGGATAGAAACCTAATTAATCATGAGATGAAATAAAATACAATTAGATCTCCATTATCTTTTTCAGGGAATCCGAGCCCGCATTTTAGAAACTCTGGTCATGCTTGTCCTTCTCGCGCTCCTTATCCTCGGGATAGTGTGGGTAGCCTCGGCGCTCATTGACAAGGACGCAGCGAGCATGGAGTCTTTGTATGGTAAGCCGGCTTCTCGCCGGGATGCTGAACTGGGCGTGTAATTACACATTCACTTTCCTGAGTGTTTTAACAATTCTTTTGTGTCGTTAGCCCTTGTTGTCAATTTACAGAGTTAACAAGTCTTTAGACATGTTTAAGAAAAGAAATGAGTGTTCATGTTTTGCTGTATTCAGAACCAGCAAGCAGCTTTTAAGATTTTTGTTTGTTTCTTAGTTGGTTTCTGTTCTTAAAATTCCATGGAGACTTTTTTTCTCCAGACATGTTTTGCAAAAGGGTTATTTCCTTTTCTTCTATTTTAGATCTTTTTATTGTACAGTCTAGAAATTATATGGCTTAGACTCAAATAGACAATTATGATGTTTATCAAACTATTTACAGTCAACCTACATCTTAATGTGCAATATTTTGGATTTACTAAAACTTATTTGTGTTCCTTTACAGATCTCTGGGAGTTCTATCTACCCTATTTATATTCCTGTATATCTCTGATGGGATGTTTGTTACTTCTCTGTAAGTATTTTTCTGGCTTCATGTTGATGGGAAAATGGAGTTCTTTGTTTTAGAAAATTATAGATGTTTTTAAAGTTGGCCCTTTTTTTATGTTAAGATAAATTTTGATAAACTGAAGCCATGAAATAAAACACGTGTTGTTCTTTAAGGCAAGTCTCTCTTGGAGAGAGACGCACACACAGGCACACACTGAAGCATTAGACTCTACTTTTGAATGGTAACGTAGACTTCTGTGTGGTGAGTTTGTGGTCTTTATTTCACACGAGTGCAGTTTTACTGGAGGCATCACAACATGTCTCAGGGATATTGTAAACAGATAAATAAAGTTATAAGGAGTTAAGATAATAGTTTGGTTCTCAACTCCATCAGCACTTGAAATTTAATCTACTCTTTAGTTGGTTTTCTTTGATTTTTTTTGGAGGCCTTTCGTTTCTTTTAAGTGAAAATACTTGTTATTCAACTGCTAGAGTCTTGCACATACTAAGCCTTCTAAGCCTTCTTTAGTCTTCAGGTATCTTTCATCCTCCACCTGTCACTCCCCCCGTAGCTTTTTTGTTGATAAAGCGTCCTCTGACCAAACACTGAGAGAACCTAAATTTGAGGCAACAGTTTCCTTAAAACGATGATCTTTGAGTCTGTTCTCTATTTTGCACTAGCAGTTTATCTGCTTCTCTCTCTCAGTGTGTACCCCCGTTGGCCTTTCCCGCATGTTCACAGTGATGGGTCAGTTGCTGGTAAAGCCAACGGTAAGTATGTCATTTGTTTGTTAAATAAATGTGTTTACATTTGAACATCTTTTAGGTTGTGAATTAGCAATCAGAAGCATTAGAACATTTCTGTGGGCTTGTGACCTCCTTATTGTTGCTTTTATTTTAATCTTTTTCATCTTTAGAAGCCAAATTTGGTTTTGCTTTTAAAATACTAACTGTAGACACTCAGGTAGAAATTCCTCTAGCAAATTTTAAGACAAAATTTACAAATACTTATAGGTATTCTAGGTGTCTTTTGTATCAGTAGTAACTCTGTTCTGTTTCAAAATGATCACATATATTCCTTGATTTGCAGGGCAGTTATGTCTCTGAGAAGTTGTCTCTGCGTGTTACATTTGGATTATACTTTTCACTTTAATCTCAGAGTTCCCATATATTCATTTAAATGGTTTTCAGTTGGTAGTAATCATAATGGTTTGTCCCCAATTTCTTTGGCCTCTAGCTATTTTGCCAAATATTTACTCACATGAAAATAATTCTTAGCTGCATTTAAGGAACTTGCCATTTACATTATTTTCATGAGTCCTCACTGCCTACAGACTCAGGTCTGAATGACTCACACCCTGTTCTCTGGTCCATTGACCTCCAGCCTCTGCTCCCACCCACTCGACTCTGATTCCGCACTCACCAGCTGATGGGCTGTGCTCACAACAGGCTGTGTGCTGTCACCTCCAGGCCTGTCTGGGGCTTTCTCCCATCAGCGCACCCTGCCTGGTCCAGCCGCCTGACAGCCTCCTCAGTGCCCAGCGCTGGTGTCGGCTGCACTCACTGCCTTTGAACCTTGCCTCATTTCTTCTTTTAAGTTGAAATAATCAAGCTTCTTTCTCGGCACCTCTCATATTCTTCGTTTGTATTTCATTGGTGGTACCTATTAAATTATTTTGGTTATATGTTTGTCTTTCCTATCGAGGTGATTAATCAAGGAAAAACTTGAGGAAATAGTGCAGTAAAGATATTCTTTCAATAATGCTTGCTTAATTTTGAGAGATTTAAAAAAATAAATGACAAATAATTTCTTCATATCTTTTTTAAAACAAAATTGGATTATTTAACTTGCTACATAAATGTATACACACTCAAATAAAACATGCTATCAAATTCTGAAATTCACTTTCCTCTTGAAGAGGTTTTATGACACTGCATTCTTAATTTCTTCCTGATTCTCTGGCAGAGCTTTTTTTTTTTTTTTTCCCTGTTTCTATTTTCTGGCCCCCTAAAGATAGGCAAATGTTCCAAGTTCTGTCCTTGGTCTAAAGTGGCTCAGCTCCGTTCTCCTGACCACCTCTGCCACTTTCACGACACTTCTAAATGTGTAACTCTAGGGAGCAAAAGGCTCTGAAGACCAACTGCACCACATTATAAATGCTGTCCCCGAATACCCCAGGGAGCTGAGAGCTCAGCTTATAGAAAACCAAACTACTTACTTAGCACCCTTCTCAAAGCTGATTTTTCTCCTGAACTTGTCTCTTATTAACATCATTCTCAAAACTTTAGTTATCTTTTTTTTTTAAGGTTTTATTTTTTTTTTTTTAAGGTTTTATTTATTTATTTGACAGAGACACAGCGAGAGAGGAAACACAAGCAGGGAGAGTGGGAGAGGGAGAAGCAGGCTCCCCGCTGAGTAGGGAGCCCGATGTGGGGCTCGATCCCAGGACCCTGGGATCATGACCTGAGCTGAAGGCAGAGGCTTAATGACTGAGCCGCCCAGGCACCTCTTCATCTCTTTTCTTGTTCCTAACATCCACTATTAATGATATTCAGTCAGTCTAGGCTCTATGTTTGTGATAAGTATTATATTTTACACACATTTCATTTAATCCTGTTAACAAACCTGTAAGTTAGGTGGTGGTCTTCTATTATGGCTGAATTATCTGTAGTTCAGGGAGATTAATTCGCTTGTACAAAATTTTAGATCAGCGTTGATGTGGTGGGATTTGAACCCAGAGACTGGTTTCAGACCCTGGACCACTGTGCTGTCTTAAGCTCCGGGGTACTTGAACTACTTTATTGCTGAGTGTACTTCATACATATTCACCTTTGTGTTCTGCTTATAGTTTCTGATCCAGTGCCTTTCCCCTTATTAATAAATTAAGCTATCAGCTAAGAGGCTACTGTTACCAAAAACGCTTGCCAAAACTTTTTTTCTTCCCACCTAGAAGTTGGGGATCTTTCTTCCTCTGAACTTTTGTAACATTATATTTTTGCTTCAGTTATGACAGTTATTTTAACCCTGTAATTATTTTTTTTGAATTCATTATGTCTCTCCTGGACACTAGAATGTAAGCTGCTTGAGGTCAAGGACTGTGTTTGACTCATATTTAGGTCTCCATCAGCTCAGAGTGGTTAAGAATATAGGCTTCGAAAGGCAGAGTACTTTTCTTTGCCAAACCCTTGTTTCTTGGCATATTATAAGATGGGGAAGACAACAGTCTGTTTTTCATTAGATTGTTGTAGAATCAAGGGGACAGAGCACACAAGCATTTAACACAAATATCTGTGTGCCACTCATTGTCACTCACTCGCAGGAAGACAGACCCACGGTGTAAGTCACTAATGGACAGTTTGCATTGTAAGAGGAAATCTTTTTGTATGGGCTAGACCTTAAGAAAAGTAAAAACTGGATTGGGATCCAAACAGTAGAAATGGTGAGAACATTGATGGGAAAGAAACTTGATATCATGACCCACAAAGGTATGGCCCCTGCCTGCCTTAGGCTCAGAGCCTGTCTTGGGTTAGCTCAGGCCAGTCCACTGCCCGCGCTGGTGCTGTACATCTGCCCAGGCTTTCCCACTTAGGACTCGAGAACTGTCTCCTGGTGGCGGCCCTTGCTGGTGACCTGCTGAAGAGGGTCAGCCCCTCCTTTTCTCCTAGGTCTGTCAGCTTTTGTTCTTGTTTATTTGTGTGTTATTATTTATTCTTATTTTACTGTTTTACTTTGCTGAGTGCTAGGCCTGTCGATAATAAGGGATTATCCATATTTATTGTGATACTGGGAATTATTGGATTGCTCTAAATAAATTTTATGGAAGTTAGGCAGATTTGATACCTGATAGGAGTTGCATGCTTTGAGACTCCTTTTTATGAGAATACCTCATCGGGCAGCTGAAAGACTATACATATATAGGGTTTCCACCTTTTGCTTTGTCCATCAACTTCTCACAATTTATTGTTTTGCTGGGAATAAGTAGTTTGGGTTTGAATGATATTAAATACGTCAGCTCTGGGCTTCTTTCAGATTTTCTCCAGAGCTAGGAAGATATTTAGGATCATTTCAAGAAGGATAGCTATGTTAACAAAGCTAGAATTAAACACATTTTAGGTTTTATCAGTTGTGAAGATAGTGTGGATAATATTCTCTATAATGGGTGATTGATTAGTGGTTCTTGTTTTTTACTGTATTGTATGGCATGGTAGTGAATAGAGTTTATACAAACAAAATATTTCTCTAGGGTTCTATCTACAGAATAATTTTGATAATACCAGTATTCATAATTTGCAGAAAATTTTTAGTATATACAGATGATGTAAGTGGAAAGTATTGCATGGTGGTTACTGAGTTTATAGGTCTCTTATGTTAAATATTATGTAGGTAAATATAAATGAGAAACCAATGTTGGACGGAGTGATCTATTCCTTCTTGCTCTAAAATATTGGTTTGGGCTTAAGAGATACTGTATTTAGCCTTTTGGATGTTGAGAATTCATACATTTGTTTGTCATTGAGAGAGCTGCAGTGTTCTTTAATCCTTTAAATTTAAATATATGTAGATTTTCTAATAGTCAACTTTTGATGTGTTTAGTTATATGCTAAAATATTTTCCTTAACTTAAAAATAGAATAGTTGGAGTATTTTTTTTTAAATTCCTCATGATTTCGAATGATTATCTAAATCGTAGACCAAATAGCCTAAATGTTCTCATAAGCACTAGTTTTGTAATGCGCATTAGTCAATGGTTTGATCTTTGAATTTAGATTCTTGAAGACCTGGATGAACAAATTTATATTATTACCCTAGAGGAGGAAGCACTCCAGAGACGAATAAATGGTATGTATGTATTCTGTAGTTAGAGCTCAATAGAAAATTATTTAATTCAAAAAAAGCTCATTGAGGGGGGAAAAATACAAGCATCTTAGCACATTGTGCAGATGCACCAGGTTAAGACTTAAGTGTAACATGTGAAGGTTCCAGGTGACGATAGTTTTGCTAAAGACTGCTGGCACTGCGGTCAAGTACCCGTCTTTCCCTAGCTGTGATTAGCTGTAAATTTAGCAAGGTCAGTTCAATTCTGAGACACTGGCCACTAAGGTATACACCTCTAGTGCTATGTATTTTAAACATGACGACTTGTTACTGAGCTTTTGAAAATTTGCGTGTCTTCTTAGTGACTTTAATATCCCTATTTCGTTTCTTTCCTACTGAAATCTTTAAGGTCAAAAGTAGTCTGTCTCTTGGCTATTAGGTGCCAAATTTGACTGTGTCAGTTATGCTCAGGGGCTCTGTTGTTATTTGGGAATGCTGTTCGTTATCAGCTGTGATAGCCAAGTAAGCATGTCAAAGATCTTAAAGTTTAATTTTTATTTACTCATCCTTTTGGCTTCAAATGAAGAACCAGTGGAAAAAAAAAGTAATGACATAGTTGAACAAAGAAATTATATAGTTTGGGTAAATTTTCTATTTTACTTAAATGCTTTTCATTCTGCACTCTCTCCTCCTGCATAGTAGTTGTATTTTTCTTTAATGTTGAAAACCAACCCCAAGATCAGATTATTAGTAGCTTTGTATTTCAGGATCATAATTAAAGAGTAGGTATAAAATGGAAAGTTACTTTATAAAATAGGAAGAAATATACTTTCTTCAGTTAAATAGTGAATTTAAATCATCAACTCAAAAGTGTTGCTAACATTTAGACCTATTTTTAGATCAAAGAATTTCAGATTTTATCTATTTTAGAGAATTCTTGGCAATAATATTGTATCCTTTGGTACTAATAACTTTTAGACTAGAACTACATGTATCTTTTATTCTTTTTAATATTTAAGCCTATTTTATTTCAGAATTATAACTTTTCTCAATACTGTCAGCACTATAAAATTTCATTAAAGTAGTAAATATTATACTAAACTTGTCTTAGGTAATCATGGTAACGTGTGATAAATATGCCTGGGTTGTCATGCTGCTGCCTGCAGTGTGCGGTTATGCTTCAGCCTGAGGTAGACCGTCTTTCTGTCTTGCAGATCAGGAGGCTGAGAGCTAGGAAGGGTAAAAGATAGTGCCCCCTGGGGGCACCTGGGCGGCTCAGTTGGTTAAGCATTTGACTTTTGATCTCAGCTCAGGTCTTGATCTTAGGGTTGTGGGTTCAGGCCCCATATTGGGCTTCACGCTGGATGTGGAGCCTACTTAATTAAAAAAAAAAAAAATGTGTATATATATATATATTGCCCCATCAATTAAAGAATTTGAGTTAAAACAAAACTAAACCAAACCAAACTAAACCCTTTTTGCTTCAAGAAAAAGTCCCCCTAAAATCTTTCTAGATCCTTTGACTTCTCAAATGCAAAAATGGATCATTATAGCTAAAGAAATTGAAAAAGAAAAAAAAATTGCCAGAGGGCTAGATATATTACAAAATGAAGCCAAACCCAAGTAAACAAAATACTCTGACTAGCACAGAAATATAATTTGTAGAGGATTAAGCATTATGTGATAGCTAATGTATCTTTTATTCTTTTTAATACTTAAACCTATTTTATTTCAGAATTATAACTTTTCTCAATACTGTCAGCTTTATAAAATTCCATTAAAGTAGTAAATATTATAATATAATAATATAATATGATAATATGGTAGCTAATGCTAAGTATGATTTTGTTTTCTACCACTTTGGTAAGCTATGACCACTTCTAAGTGCTCTCTTGGTAGGTTGTTCAGTTCTTTCTACTGACACCCTTTAATTCTATGTTGGGATAGTTGCTGTGCTGTTGTTATTTGTTGTTACTTGTTAGCACTGTGGGCTGTTTCAGGTGGGAAACAGCAGGCTTATAACACAAATGGTTCTATAGTAAAGCATCCCACTTTTGACCTCAGTTCAGGCCTTGATCTCTGGGTCCTAAGTTCAAGCCCCATGTTGGGCTCCACGCTGGGCGTGGAACCTACTTTAAAAAAAAATATATAGATCATAGAAGGTAAGTAGTAGGAATCATCCTCATGGGTTTTATTTAATCTAGTATTATGCCAAGCATAGTTTGTTTTAACAGTTATTTTGCATTTTAAATTATTCTTAAAAAGTGAATTTAAAATATTTTTTATTCTGGGCTCTATTTTTTCTTAAAGATTTTACTTATTTATTAGACAGAGAGCACGTATGCACAAGCAGGGGAGGGGAGGAGGAGAGGGAGAAGCAGACTCCCCTCTGAGCAGGGAGCCCCACATGGGGCTCAATCCCAGGACCCTGGGGTCGTGACCTGAGCCAAAGGCAGACGCTTGCTTAACTGCCTGAGCCACTCAGACATCCTATATTCTGGGTTGTTAAAAAGAAATACAGAATAATAAGAGTAAGAGATTAAAAAAATTTTACAGCAGTGATTTACCCAATTCATGGTGGTGGTTTGCTAGTGGCCCTCGAGTGTGCTTTTCTTGGTCTACGTGGGGGTGTGTGATGCACATCACAGGGATCTTTGGGACATTGGCATGGTTTGCTCTGAGCTCAGCTTCACAGTCATTGAAAAAATATAACACTTTTTTTTTTCTGGAAGATATATAACTTGTGGTAATTATTATATTATTGGAATTGAATTTCCACGCATGGTTTTAAAAATATCAATATAGCTTTTTGATGATACTTGCCTGTGACTTCTCCATTGTTCCTGTTTATCACTTGTCGGTGCTAGTTTTGTTCTAATATTAGCATTACTTTTTCCAAAGATTATTTATTTATTTATTTATTTTATTATTACTTGAGAAAATATGTTAATAAAATAAAGCTAACCTGTACACTATTATAATATAAATCACTGTTCTAACAAAGCAATCCTGTTAGCGGTCTGCTTGGCTTTTTCTCCTCCCTTTTCGGTTTGCTGCTCATCTTCTAAGTACCAGACCTTGAGCAGATGAATTTAAATTCTGAGTCTCAAGATCATAGATGAGTTGGCTGAAGAAGAGAAAAACAAGGGTATGGATCTATAAAACTTTATCCAGAACTAGAATACTTGAAAACAAGAGAAATAGATGGTGGGAGTCGTATTTATTCCTGGAGCAGGAGGGCGCCCCGGATCGTTAGCCATGTGGGGCAGACAGCCCTCCCTAGCGTCCGTATCACCATGGCAGGGGTCAGATGTCCCCGCACTCAGCGCTGTCCTTGTGAGGCTCCTCCTCCTTCAGTCCCCAGCACACCACCTGACTTGCTGTCTGTCCTGAGGCCAGGGGGAGTAGTGCTTGCATTCTGCCCTTCCCCCTTTCTGGAGTCAGCATAAGGAGCCCAGAATATCCAGGACCCTTGCATCTCACATTGACCCCCACATCTCTCTACGTTGCACTTCTGACCTGATTTCCCACTGTCTCTGAGCTCCTGAAACTCTGCTTATAGCACGTGGAACCATGTGGAACCATGTGGATCTAAGAGCTGCTCGCTCACGGCAGCGGAGCCACCGAGCTCCAAGGTCTTCTCCCTCTTGCTAGAGGAAACTTGCCTCTCCTGGCACCGACTGCTTCTCGGTCCTTCCGGGTGGTAGCTCTGTTCTTTCCCACAGCCCTCCCTTCACGCGTCCAGGGCTTTGGAGAGGCATCCTCTCATTCTCTCGTGCTGCTCTCACACACTGTGACTCTCATGTCATTAGATCGGGACCCGGCTCCTTCTCCCTTTTCCCTTCAGTCTTCTCCGTCCAGACAGTTCCTCTTCTACCCTTAAGGTTTTAGTTCCTTGTTCATGATCATTTTTACTGCCACTCTTCCTGTCACAAATGGTGGTTTCAGTGTCCTCGTGGATGACCTTTCCAGGCTGCTTGGCCATCCACAGACCTCTCTCTTAATGGTCTTCCTCAGCCACTTGCTGCCTGGGGCCATAGCGCAGGCCTGTCACTAGCGGTGACAATACTTGTGCGGTCTCACCGTCAGTCACCCTGCTTTCCAGCTCGCTGCCTGAGGTGTGCCGTGCCCTGTGGTCCTTCATGACACCTGTCCCTCTTGATAACTCTTTACTGCCTTTTCTCCCTCCCTTCCTTCAGACCCTTGATGCCTCACACAGTATAAATTCCTGGGCCGTTGTTAGACTCAGTGCCCTGGTCTCTGAGCTCCCTCTCCCTCTGTCTGCTTGGCCGGACTCTAGCCTGGGTCAGAGCCGGCTCTTCTTGTTCTCGGCACGCACGCCTGCTCAGCTCACTGTTCAGCTGCCCGCCTGGCCTTTCCTGAAACGTACGACTAGTGTATTAAACGTACTTTAGATTCTCCTGGAGCTGTTCTGTATCTTCTCTTTCCTCAAGACTTCTTTATCGTCACTCTCAGCTGATGACCTCGCTTTCTCGTTTCTTGAGAAAATGGAAGCAAGCGTGCCGAAATGTTGACAAGCTTTTTCCTTGGTACCGATTCATCTCCTTACCACCCCCAACACGTGCTGCCTTTTCTGCCGATGGTATGACCAGACGGTCCGTGCTTCTGGCAAAGTTCAGCCCTCCCCTCATGCACTGGATTCAGTCCCTTCTCCCTGATTTAAGGACATGCCTACAGCCATTGTTCTCTCTCTCTGACATAACCAGTCTTTCTCCAACTGGATCATTTCCTTCAGCATAGAGATAGGCTATAATTTTTCTCAATAGAATGAACAAACGGAAGGAAAGAAGGAAAGAAAAGGAAGAAAAGAAGGAAAGAGAAAATCAATCTGTCTTGAACTCCTACCCCTTCTGGCTCACCATCTCATTGCTCGTCTTTAGCAGAACTAATGGGGTTATACGCTCATCACTTTCATTTCCGTGCTCCACGTGGGGTTTTGGGGCCACTCTTGCCTCCACTGCTGGACTGGCCTGCTGTTGTCAAGTCAGCTAGTGACCTTGAAGTCCTCAGCCACACTCCTCATTCCACTTGGTTTTCAGTTCACTACACTTTCCTTGTTCTTTTACTTAAGGAGCTACTGCTTCTAAAAAAAACTGCTGGTTTTTCTCTGTGTCTGTAGCTTCTTCACACTGGACCGCCTCATACCTCAGTCCTTAAACTCTTCTCTTGTTTGTTTACCTGCACTTCTTTGGTGATCTTATCTGGTCTCATGGCTTTAAATGCCATCTATATGCTGCTGCCGCCTCCTTTGACCTCTCCACCCATCTAATAGACATTTCTACTTGGATGCCTGATAGGCATCTCAAACATATCTTGTCCGTAATCAGCTGAAGATCTCATTCCCCATTTTTGCTTCTGTTACAGCCGACCTGTCTTTATAGGTGGCACATCCATTCTTTAAGGTGCTGAGGCCAATTCCTTAGAGTCTCTTTCTCTTAATTTCGTATGGAGTCCTTTAGCAAAGCTGTTGGCTCTAGCTCCAAAGTATCTGCTTGCCTGTCACCACCTTGGTTTGAATGACAGTCACCTCTTCATTAGCTTGTTGCACTAGTTTTCTAATTAGCCTCCATGTGTCTGTCTTTGGCCTTACAAGTTAGAAAAAGTGCTTCAGAGGTAAGTTAGATCTTCTCATGTATTTGCTCAAAGTTCTCCAGTGGCCTCCTTTTTCAATCTGAATAAAAACCAGTATTTGCAGTCTCCTTGCTGTTCTTCCCTGGCCCGTCACCTCCTGTCCCGGGGCATTGTGTTTCCCTTTTTCCTCCTGTCTTTCCCGTCTTTACCTGAAGATCCCCTTCTTGATGGGCTTCCTCACGTTGGAGCCTTGTGGGTGGGATTAATGTCGCCCAGCTCGGCCTCTGCCCTGGCACTTCTTTCCTTCTCTCCTGCCTTGTTTTCCTGTAACACTTTCCACTTTCTCGCATACTATTTTTTAATATATTGTCAGTTTCTCCACAGTAGAACAAGAGCTGCACAGGAGCAGGGATTTTTGTTCCTTGTCTTTCTTTCTGTACTCCTGATCCCGTGATATCCCCAGTCTGGTCATACCATCAGCAGTTTAAGATCTACCAATAACTTACATAAAAAAAAAAGAACAAGGAAAGTGTAGTGAACTGAAAACCAAGTGGAATGAGGAGTGTGGCTGAGGACTTCACTAGTCACCTAGTGGGCTGGCGGTAAATACTTGTGACATGAATAACTGAGATGAAAGACGTGCATGACGGACACGTCATTTTACCATAAGGAAGAGAAGAAGGCAGAAGGAATAAAATTTGGTGATAGGATAAAAGAATTACATAGAGACAGTACTTAGGAAGGCCCACCGTAGAGACCTCTGAAGACAAGCCAAGATTGTGGGGCTGGAGGACCTTATGCCCTGGGGTGTTAGTAAAGAAGCAGAGAGAAGGTGATTTCCCCGAGTGTAAAGCCCTGAAATACGAGCAATCAAGACCCATTTCTACTCCAAGACCCCAGAAGAGTAGCCCAACAGAAAGTCCCATTACATTAATTGTGGTAGAAAATCTTTTGTAATTCCTACTTAGGGTTAAGAGGATGCATATATCATTAGCATGTTTAAATGTTTAAGTAATGCAACAGCATTAATTGAAATAATTAGCTTTCGTTTGTATATAGCCTATGGGTGTACTGGGTAACTTTAGAAGTACCATAATGAATAGGAATTATTTTTTATTGTTTAAGTTCAAAACCTTGACAGTTCTTTTAATGTAATTTATTTAAAAATATTGTAGACTTTGAACTTAATGATTCAATTCAATTTTTTTAGGTACTATTTTCATCTTAATGATAAAAAGTTAGTATATCACTTTTGGTAGCAATTACTTTCCTGCTTGATTTTGATCTTTTAAAAGCCTTTTCCACTGAAGCTTGTATTAATTCTTTTTTTTTTGTGGAGTATCAAGTTGCAGTACCTTTGTATTCTGAAAAATAGAAGATCGAAAAAAAATAACTCAGTCGATCGTTCATGGAACCTAGTTACCTATCAGAAGCAGTTGGTCACCATCAGTCTTAGAGTCTTGCTTATTTATCACTAAGTTGAATTTGCAAGGCAGTTATATGATGATGCCAAGGTTTACGGTGGTGTTTATACTTGGTTTAGAGTAATTGCATCCTGTCAGAGGCATTTTTTATCATCACTGTCAGTACAGTTTGCTGATTTGATCAGTACTTATCTGAAGCCTTTCAGGTAACACCCTCAATGTTGTAAGGAAGCTTGTATCATATCTTATGTTCTCTACATACCTTCATCTTGACTTTCTTTAACAATTCTTCCATAGTCTAACAGTGGTTATTCTAGGAATAGGATTTACTGTTGGTCATATCACTGAAGTTGAGAATATCTCAAATGTATCAGACCCTGGGCCATTTTGAGCAGTGATGGGCTTGGACTGGCTGAAGGTGATCAAATATCAGCTCTCATCGACCACATACATAGCAAAAATTGCTGCCACTCAATGACCCTCCCTTTTTGGCAATATTGTGAATAGAACAAAATGTCTATTAATATCTCGACTTCCTCAGCTAATAGGAAAGAATATTAACTCTACTGGTGAAACTAATTAAATGGTTTCTTTTTAATAAGATTACCAACATTTAGGTCCAAATGTCTGAAACAATGAGAGATGCCTTGTTAATAATTTATTCAGCTTCTTGAGCCGTATAATCAATTTCTTGACCATAAATTGTGGCCCAAACAAATGATTTGTTGCAAGATGAATTGAGGTGGCTGAAGAGATGTAAGATTAGATAGAATATTGGTAGGTGAGGGTTAGTTTGGAGTAACAAACTGTAGAATAACTTAAGAGTCAAGTATCATATATCTTCTGAAATTTAGAGGGAGATTGCTATATATAAATGATCTATATTTGTTAGCAGAAGATAAAGTTTAATATACACGAGCTGCTTGTTCAGCCACAACCTATTTGGATAGTAGTACTCCTGATAGTACCATATATAAATATGAAGTTTAGAAAATAATCTTAATATCTTACCTTGTTTAAGATCTACCAATAACTTACATAAAAAAAAAAACAAAACCCAAACAACTACTTTAACTGTATATAGCTTTTTTTGGGGGGGGGGGGTTGCGCCTGGGTGCTCAGTCATTAAGCGGCTGCCTTCAGCTCAGGTCATGATCCTAGGGGCCTGGAATCAAGCCCTTCATCGGGTTCCCTGCTCAGTGGGGAGTCTGCTTCTCTCTCTCCCATTCCACCTGCTCTCGCTGTCTCTCTGTCAAAAAAATAAATAAAATCTTAAAACAAAACAAAACAAAACAAAACACTGTATATAGCTTTTTCTAAAAAAAAAATTTATGGGGCACCTGGGTGGCCCAGTGGGTTAAAGCCTCTGCCTTCAGCTCAGGTCATGATCTCGGGGTCCTGGGATCGAGCCCCGCATCCGGCTCTCTGCTCAGCAGGGAGCCTGCTTCCCCCTCTCTCTCTGCCTGCCTCTCTGCCTACTTGTGATCTCTCTGTGTCAAATAAATAACTGAATAAAATAAAAAAAAAAGATTTTTATATATTTGAGGGAGAGAGAGAAAAAAAGAAAGCACAAATGGGGTGAGGGGCAAGAGGGAAAAGCCACCTCCCTGCAGAGCCTGGTGCAGGGCTCGATCCCAGGACCCCAAGGTCCCGATAATCCAGAGGCTTAACCGACTGAGCCACCCAGGTGCGCCGGTACATAGCTTTTTATAATGTTCTAAAAGCTGATTGTTTAATACTTTTTGTCTTGCTGTGGTTGTTTATAATGAAAGTGTATTGGAATTTTCAAGTTGCGTTGGATAGTAAATGACTTACATTACTTGATTCTGAACTTAGCCATATTTTTGTGGATATGTCACGAGTAAATAGAAACTAATATTTTAACAAATCTAGCATTGCAAATGAAACAGAAATAGAGTTGTTTGAGTGTATTGATTGTCCATCTCTTTTATACATAATAACAGAGTTTGTTGATGCTGAGATGGATGTTTTAGAGATTTAAATGTCCAGGCTTCAGTTTTCAAAAACTTTCCCGGGTCTGCCTCATTGGCAGTGGCTCTGTGCTGAACAGTAATTGGTGTTTGCTTAGAGGATGGAGACTGTTCACTCTATGAAGTTTTAGGAGTCTTGGGCTTTAAACAACAAAATTATTTGTTTAAGTGATTAGAAATAATTAAAAAGTACTTGAGGGACCTCACGATCGGGTGATAGAGCTCACATTGGTCAATTTAATGTATTAAGTATAATCAAAATTTTAAAGAGTTACTTAGGCAACAGATTTTCTAATCAACTTTTTTGGGTTCTATGCTAAATTAAAAAAATGAAAAACCAATCTGTTTATCCTAGGGGTGTCTATTTCTAAATAGTATTCATTAGAGACTGAGTTTAGGACACTAAATTATTTAGGGAGATTTATTGCTTCACGTTATTTGAATTGTTTATATACCAATCTAGAAGTTTATATTCATTTTTTAAAAAATGCATTACATATTTTAAATTAAATGGTATCTGCTGTTTAACATACGAATGTCAGTTAAAGCTGTCTTATGCATTAAGGCTTAGTTATTGAAGAAATGCTAGGCTTTGGGAAATTTTGTTAACTTGGACGCAAAATATTTTCAATACCACACTAGTTTTTCAGCTTAAGAATAAAGCCGGGAAAAGTTGCCTTCAGCTATTAGTTTTCCTGAATCCAAAGAGACGGGTGGGGCAGGATCAAAAATACTTACTTGATCAAAGTTATTGGCTCTGAAGGTATTCTTACCTGTGTAAGGAAGATGAAAGGTGTTGTTTTTATTGCACGCTAGTAACAGTGTAATTTTGAACTAATTGGTGTTGAACTGCCAATCACCTAGGGGAATGCAAATAGATACTCTTCTAATTTCCTTTGAGGTAGTGAAATCTTATGTCGAGGCTGGAAGAAAAACAGAATAATACCGTTAAATTGACCTTAAATGAGCTGCTTTGTGGTTTTCTTGGAGAATCCCTTTTTATTTTTCATGACTAGTCCAGACAGGTTTTGTCTACCAATGTGACTTATTGACTAGACAATGCTGACACGGAACATGTTAGATTCATTTTGAAATAAAGTAAGGATAATACAATTGTTCAGGATATTTTGATGATTTTTTTTAGTGCAACTTAAATTCTTGTCACATTGCAGTGTGTGTTTGCAGTGTGTCTTGATTCCTTACAATAGCCGTCATTTGTTTTTTTATTTTTATTTATTTATTTATTTTTTAGGTTTTCTTTCTTTCTTTTTTTTTTTAAGATTTTATTTATTTGACAGAGAGAAACACAGCGAGAGAGGGAACGGGAGAAGCAGGCTTCCTGCTGAGCAGAGAGCCCGATGTGGGGCTCGATCCCAGGAAGCTGGGATCATGACCTGGGCTGAAGGCAGACGCTTAACGACTGAGCCACCCAGGTGCCCCTAGGTTTTCTTTCTTTTTTAAAACTAACATATAATGTATTATTTGCCCCAGGGTACATGTCTGTGAATCATCAGGCTTACACACTTCATAGCACTTACCATAGCATATACCCTCCCCAATGTCCTTTTGGTCATTTATAATGGAAGATTCTGCCTAAACAAGCTTTCTCTTCTTACTAAGGTAATGATACATATATAGCGAAGGATGGTAATGTCTTTTAAAATTGTGTTATGCCAAGTGAATCTAATCATTTAATCAAAGAATGCTTTGTTTGAAGATAATGAGAATGTATTCTTAATTTTTGTGTGTAAGTCGGTCAGTATTTATTAATTGCTGTGTGCCTAGCATTGTGTCACCTAAAAATAAAAACACAGCATTTCAGAAATACGACTTTATTTTTCCTTTGGAAAATATAGTAATTGTCTAGATATTTGTATTGAGCTTTGTAGCTATCACACCTACAAAGTAGGCATTTGTATCTTTTCATGTAACTTAAAATTGGCAGCAGGAATACTGTTTCTTCTGATACCTATTCCCTTTCAAAATTCTGAATAGTCATCAGATTATTTTTCTCTCCACTGAACTGGTTACTGGAATAATGCTGCTGCTGCTGCTGCTTCTTTTTTAACTCCTTTACTCTATTTTATTTATTTATTTTTATATGTTATGTTAGTCACCATACAGTACGTCATTAGTTTTTTATGTAATGTTGCATGATTCATTGTTTGCGGATAACACCCAGAGCTCCATGCAAGCCGTGCCCTCCTTAGTATTCATCACTGGGCCAACCCATTCCCCCAACCCCCTCCTCTCTAAAGCCCTCAGTTTGTTCCCAGAGTCCATAGTCTCTCATGGTTAATCTCCCCCTCCTATTTCCCGTCTTCATTTTTCCCTTCCTTCTCCTAATGTTCTCCATGCCTTCCTTATGTTCCTCCATGCCATTCCTTATGTTCCACAAATAAGTGAAACCATGAAATTGACTTTCTTTGCTTGACTTATTTCACTCAGCATAATCTCCTCCAGTCCTATCCATGTTGATGCAGAAGTTAGGTATTCATCATTTCTGATGGCTGAGTAATATTCCATTGTATATATGGATCACATCTTTATCCATTTGTCTGTTGAAGAGCATCTCAGCTCTTTCAGTTTGGCTCTTGTAGACATTGCTGCTATGAACATTGGGGTGCATGTTCCCCTTCTTTTCACTACATCTGTATCTTTGGGGGTAACTACCCAGTAGTGCAATTGCTGGGTCATAGGGTAGCTCTATTTTTAATTTTTTGAGGAACCTCCACAGTTTTCCAAAATGGCTGTACCAACTTGTATTCCCATCAACAGTGTAAGAAGTTTTCCCTTTCTCCACGTCCTCTCCAACATTTATTGTTTCTTGCCTTGTCAATTTTTGCCATTCTGACTGGCATAAGGTGATATCTCAGTATGGTTTTGATTTGAAATTCCCTGATGGCTAATGATGATGAACACTTTATCATGTGTCCATTAGCCATTTGTATGTCTTCTCTTGAGAAGTGTCTGTTCATGTCTTCTGCCCATTTTTTGACTTGATTATTTGTTTTTTTGGGTGTTGAGAAGTTCTTTATAGATCTTGGATATCAGTCCTTTGTCTGTAGTGTCACTTGTAAATATCTTCTCCCATTCAGTGGCTTGGTTACCTCTTTGTTGACTGTTTCCATTGCTGTGCAGAAGTTTTTATCTCAAAAGTTCATTTTCACTTTTGTTTCCCTTGCATTTGGAGATGTTTCTTGAAAGAAGTTGCTGTGGCTGATGTTGAAGAGGTCTGCCTATGTTCTCCTCTAGGATTTTGATGGATTCCATTCTCACATTGAGGTCTTTGATCCATTTTGAATTTATCTTTGTGTATGGTGTAAGAGAATGGTTGAGTTTCATTCTTCTGTGTATAGTTGTCCAATTTTCCCAGCACCATTTATTGAAGAGACTGTCTTTTTTCCATTGAATATATTTTCCTGCTTTGTTGAAGATTATTTGACCATAGAGTTGAGGGTTCATATCTGGGCTCTCTCTTCTGTTGCATTGGTCTATGTGTCTGTTTTTAGCTAGTACCATGTGCATGTGTCTTGGTGATCATAGCTTTGTAATATGGCTTGAAATCAGGCAACGTGATGCCCCACCTTTGTTTTTTGACATTTCCTTGGTGATTTGGGGTCTTTTCTGGCTCCATACAAATTTTAGGATTATTTGTTCCAGTACTTTGAAAAATGCCATTGGTATTTTGATCAGGATGGTATTGAAAGTATAGATTGCTCTGGGCAGCATAGACATTTTAACAATGCTTAGTCTTCTGATCCATGAGCATGGAATGTTTTTCTATCTTTTTGTGTCTTCTTTGATTTCTTTCATGAGTGTTCTGTAGTTCCTAGAGTATAGATCCTTTACCTCTTTGGTTAGGTTTATTCCAAGGTATCTTGTGGGTTTTGGTGCTATTGTAAATGGAATTGATTCCCTACTTTCTCTTTCTACAGTTACATTGTTAGTGTATAAGAAAGCCACTGATTTCTGTGTATTGATTTTGTATCCTGCCACATTACTGAATTGCTGTATGAGTTGTAGTAATTTGGGGGTGGGGTCTTTTGGGTTTTCCACATAAAGTATCATGTCATTTGCGAAGAGAGTTCGACTTCTTCTTTGCCAATTTGAATACCTTTTATTTCTTTTTGTTGTCTGATTGCTGTTGCTAGGACTTCTAGTACTCTTGAACAATAGTGGCAAAGAGTGGGCATCCTTGTCGTGTTCCTGATCTTAAGGGAAAGGCTTTCAGCTTTTCCCGATTGAGAATGATATTTGCTGTGGGTTTTTCATAGATGGATTTTATGAAATTGAGATATGTTCCCTCTATCTCTATACTCTGAAGACTTTTAATCAGGAAAGGATGTTGTATTTTGTCAAATGCTTTTTCTGCATCATTTGAGAGGACCATGTGGTTCTTTTCTCTCTTCTTATTCGTGTGTTCTATCACATTGATTGATTTGCAAATCTTGAACCACTCTTGCATCCCAGGGATAGATCCCACCTGGTTGTGGTAGATAATCCTTTTAATGCACTGTTGGATCCTCTGAGCTAGCATGTTGTTGAGAATTTTGGCATCCATATTCATCAGGGATATTGGTCCGAAATTCTCCTCTTTGATGGAGTCTTTGTTTGGTTTTGGGATCAAGGTAATGCTGGCCTCATAGAAAGAGTCTGGAAGTTTTCCTTCTATTTTTTGAAACAGCTTCAAGAGAATAGGTATTATTTCTTCTTTGAATGTTTGGTAGAATTCCCCAGGGAATCCATCAGGTCCTGTACTCTTGTTTTTTGGGAGGTTTTTGATCACTGCTTCAATCTTATTACTGGTTATTGGTCTATTCAGGTTGTCAGTTTCTTCCTGTTTCAGTCTTAGTAGTTTATAGGTTTCCAGGAATGCATCCATTTCTTAAAGGTTGCTTAACTTAATGGCATATAGCTATTGATAATAATTTCTGATGATTGTTTCTGTTTCCTTGGTGTTAGTCATGATCTCTCCTCTTTCATTCATAATTTTATTAATTTGAGTCCTTTCTCTTTTCTTTTGGATAAGTCTGGCCAGTGGTTTATCAATCTTACTAATTTTTCAGAGAACTAGCTTCTAGCTTTGTTGATATGTTCTCTTGTATTTCTGGTTTTAATTCATTGATCTCTGCTCTAATCTTAATTATTTCCCTTCTTGTGCATGGGTTAGGCTTAATTTGTTGTCGATTCTCCATTGTTTAAGGTGTAAAGGTAGTTTGTATATTCTATTTTTTGATTTTTCAAATAGAATTTTTTAAATAGAAAATTCTATTTTCTGATATTTCTATTTTTTTGAGTGAGGCTTGGATGGCTATCTATTTCCCCCTTAGGAGCACCTTTGCCATATCCCATAGCTTTTGGACCGATGTGTCTTCATTCTCATTGCTTTCCATGAATTGTTTAAGTTCTTTGATTTCCTGGTTGACTCAAACATTCTTGAGCAGGATGGTCTTTAGCTTCCAAGTGTTTGAATTTCTTCCAAACTTTTTCTTGTGATTGAGTTCCAGTTTCAAAGCATTGTGGTCTGAGAATATGCTGGGAATAATCTCAGTCTTTTGGTATTGGTTGAGACCTGATTTCTGACCCTGTATGTGGTCTATTCTGGAAAAAGTTCCATGTGCGCTCAAGAAGAATGATGCAAATCTTGCATCATTTTGGTTAATAGTTGGCTTATGTAATTGGCTGTTCCCATGTTGGGGGCACAGGTATTTAAAATTATTAGATCTTCCTGTTGTGTAGACCCTTTAAGAATGATACAGTGTCCTTCTGTATCCCTGACTACATTCTTTATCTTAAAATCTAATTTGTCTGATATGAGAATTGCAACCCAGCTTTCTTTTGTCTGTTGGCATGAAAGATGTTTCTTCATTCCTTCACTTTCAGTCTGGATGTATCTTTAGGTCCAAAATGAGTCTCTTGTGGACAGCATATGGATGGGTCCTGTCTTTTTATCCAGTCTGCAACCCTGTTCCATTTTATGGGAGCATTTAGGCCGTTTACGTTGAGAATGATTATTGAAAGATACGATTTTATTGTCATCATGTTACCTTTGAGGTCCTTGTTTCTATAGATTGTCTCTATAAATTTCTGTTCTATATTACTCTTTGGGTCTTTCTCCTTTTATAGAACCCCCCTTAATATTTCTTTCAGGGCTAGCTTAGGGGTCACATATTCTTTGTTTCTGCTGGTCCTGGAAGCTCTTTATCTCTCCATTCATTCCAAATGATAGCCTTGCCAAAAAAAAATATTCTTGGCTGCATGTTCTTCTCATTTAGTACCCTGAATATGTCTTGTCAGCCCTTTCTGGCTTGCCAGTTCTCTGTGGACAGGTCTGATGTTACTCTGATGTTCTTCCCTCTGTACATAAGGAATCTCTTCCCCCTAACTGCCCTTAAGATGGTTTCCTTGGTTCTAAGATTTGCGAGTTCTATTAATTACTTGCCAAGGCTTTGGTTTGTTCTCCTTGATCTTGGGAGGGGTCCTCTCTGCCTCTAGGACATGAATGCTTGTTTCATTCATTAGGGAAGTTCTCAGCTACGATTTGCTCAAATATATCTTCTAGTCTTCTCTCTCCAGCCCCTCAGGGATCCCAGTGATTCTGACATTGGAACTTTTTATGGCATTATTTATTTCTCTAATTCTGTTTTCGTGGATTTTAAGCTGTTTGTTCCAGGCCTCTTCCTGTTCCTTCTTTTCTATCAGTTTGTCTTCTAGATCACTAATTTGTTCTTCTGCCTCATTTACCCTAGCTGTTAAGAGTATCTAGATTAGATTGGATCTCATTGATAGCATTTTTAATGCTATCATTAAAGATCAGATCAGCTCTCATTTCTGCCCTTAGAGAATCTGTGTTGCCATTAATGGTTTTCTCCATCCTAGCTATTGTCTGCAGTCTGTTCTCCAGTGAGCTGTCCAGGCCACACTGTCTCCATTTTTGTCTGTACTGCTAAAAATTACAGTGTCCTGGGTTGTGTGCCCCACAGCAGCACTCCCAGCTCTCGCTTCCACGTCCAGGCACGTCTTTGCCCTTTGGGCTTCTAAAACCACCAACTGCCCCAGTTCGCACACGTGCCCCTGCAGCTCCAGGGTTCAGTCTGGGGGCTGCTCTAAAGTCCTTTCCCAGTTGCTACCAGTCTGTGAACCTGTGCCTAGTCCCCAGCATGGGAGGCACAGGATCCCAGAGGCTCCCTCCCCCTTTTATTTATCTTCTGATATTACCTGCAGAATCATGGCTCCCTGCTTTATACCTCGAAACCAACTGCTGGAGATATTCTGTTTGTATAGATCCAGATATATCTTCTTACATCTCAGGCTGATTTTGTGATTGTTTAGAGTGGTCTGGTGGATATCCAGCTCAGTTCAGGGGACCCGTTGAAATAGGGTTCCCTACTCTTCTACCATCTTTTTCTCTCCCCCCCTGGAATAATACTTTTCTTTTTTTTTTTTTATAAATATAGGAATGAAGTGTAGTTTGGAATTGTATTTGTAATTAATCAGATAGAGAAGTTACATGAGCATTAACTACAAATACACACCATATAATTTATGAAGAAATGGGCTAAAAAGCAAAAGGTATCTCTAAGACTGTTATGTAGTCTAAACTTTGATTCAAAGACACTTGCAAACCTTATAATACTATGCCATCTCACTGGAAGTCTCCTTCTTATATGGAGATATTCATTGATTCCATGATTTAATTTTCTCCCTTTGGCTTCAGTTATCAGAAACTCTATAAACTACATTCATAGTCAAAGTTTAGTAGTTTTGGGCTGCACTTCCTGAATATCTCTGTCTTTAATTCTGTTCTCCTATAAATGTCAGTTATGTATTGACTCGTAAAATGATTAAACTCAGGAGCTCTGGAAATACTGTAGAACAGTTTAGTGCATTCAAGACCTCAGGCTCTCCAAAAAAGGAGGCATTGAATTTCTCTCTCTTCAGTGATGGACAAAAGTGAGGAAGGAGATTCAGAGGGTATAGTACTTACTTTCCTAGAAACCCAGGGTAAGATTAGAGTTTTGTGCTTCTCTAAGAGGGCTTAGAAAAAGAGCATCTGAATTCCCCTAGTGCATTAGCACCTGTGCCATCTCGTGCTTTGGGCCCGAGTCCTCTGTTTTCTTTCTCCCTTTGAGAAAGGAGAGCTGGTGCAGAGAGAAACCCCAGAGCACTGACACTTTTTCCTGCATCGTTGTTTCTGGCCAGTTTATCCCCAGGCCCTCAAAACAGAAATTGCTCTGGGGTTTCTCTGAGGGCAGAATGCTCAAACCATTCTGCCCTCAGAATGGTTTGTCATTGTTTGAAGGACTCTCTGACTTGATTTCAGTGTGCAGGGAACAGTAGCAGTGCATAAAGAAAAATGATCACTTGCTTAAGACCAAGTAAGGAAGATTAAGATGAGTATCTAGTACAATAAGTTCCATTGAAATTGAAAGTTAATGTAGAGACAAATAATAATTTGTACTTAGTCCCCAAAAGTAATATGGACTTTTAAGGAGGTATAATTAGGTAAAAAAAAAAAAAGACCACCTAAAATATGAAAAAAAAAATTAAAAATTCAGTAGACAACAGATGAAGTAGTCCTTATGATAGGCAGAATAGTGACCCTGCAGAAGTATTCAAGTCCTAACCACACTGATCCTGTAAATATGTCTCCTACATGGCAAAAGGGACTTTGTGAGGTAATCAGGTGAAGCGTCTCAAGATTATCCCAGATGATCTGCTGGGCCCAGTGTCCTCACAGCATTCCCATAAGTGAGGGTTTGAGAAGATGTGACAGTGGAAGTAAATGTAGAATGACCTGAAGAAGGGACCATGATCCAAGGAGTGCAGGTGCCTCTAGAAGGTGGAAAACACAAGGGAACAGATTCTCTCCTAGAGTCTCCAGAAGGAACACAGTCCTGCTGACACCCAGATTTCAGACTTCTGACCTCTAGAACTGTAAGATAATAGATTTATAGTGTTTAAGCCACTAAGTTTATGGTACTTTGTTACAGCAGCAATAGGGAATGAGTGTAGTCTTTCTGAAAATTGAATTAATTATCTGGTAGGATCAAGTGGGAGAACTATTTTATGTCACAAACCAAAAGTACAAAGATAGGGAAACACCAGTGAAATGACAGACACAGACTATAGAGCCAACTTAATCTAAATAGTAAGCATCTAGGAGGAAAAAGAACAAGTGGGAAAAAATTAAGTAAATAGATAATAGAAGAAAATGTCAATAAGCTGAAGAAAGATTTTAGTGCAGATTAAAAGACCACAGAGTCCTAGACGAGATTATTAAACAAGACATTTAAAAGATCTAGATTTATTGTGTAACGTTGAATTCCAAGGATAGTGATAATAAACACCTTACAAGCTTTCATGTAGAAGAATCACTTATAAAGGAGTGAGAAATCAACATCAAACTTCCCATTTGTAACCTGCTAAGGATTATTGAATAATATTGTTAGTTTTAAGGATGGAGGGGACAGATTGCAATGAAAAACTAATATATTTATAAATATGTCATATGTATATTAGGGCCAAAAAAGACATTCATTTATTCCTTCATTTCTTACCTGTATGTTGAGTATCTAATTTGTTCTAGATACTATTCTAGGCATTAAGGATATGGCAACTTTTATACTGAAAGAAAAATTTAATAATCTTATATTAAAATTTTAATTAATTAATTTGAGGGGGTCAGTGGAGGGGTGGAGGGAAAGAGAGAGTCTTAAGCAGGCTCTATGCCCAGCAGGGAGCCTGTCTCAGGGTTTGAGCTCATGATCCTAGATCATGACCTGAGCCAAATTCAAGAGTCAGACACTTAACCGACTGAGCCACGCAAGCGCCCCAGTATACTAAATATTTTTAAAGCAATCCCAGCAAAATCCAGGATTTAGGAGGAGTGGGTAGGAAGCAATGAAGGAACAGGTAAAAAGTATCATGAAAGCTTCACCTTGGTGCAGGAAAGTTATTTAGTAAAGCAGCACTCTGGGGTTATAACTGTGTTATATTGAAAAAAAGTACAAGTCTACGTGTGTTAACAGTGAGACACACTGAAGGGCCAAATTAACATGGGGAAAGAGAATAGACAGAAGTTCTAATAGCTGGGAAAAAGAAGAAATAAAGAGCAAAATAAACAGAAATTATGAAATCACATGAAAGGAGAAAGAGCCACCAGTCTTCATAAGCCAACTTGTAGATGGCAGCACTCAGTCCCTGGATGTCACTGTTGAGCTGTGGGAAGAAACCCACTTTGAAAGCCTACTCTGTGTCTAAACTTCTAATTTCATGAAAAAAAATTTTTTTTTAAAGCTACTTTGAATTGAGGTTTTTCATTCAGTGGAAAACATTCTAATAAATGCACCACATTTCACATGTGAGAACACTGGGGTTCAGAGAATGAGAACTTGAGAAAACCGCAATAAAATTTTGGAATTTAGCAGACCTGAGAAAACCTTAGAAGTAACCAGTTTAGCAGACTCGAGGAAGCTAAATCCTAAGCCATCTGTGCTTGATTTATATCCTGGAATCCTCCAAAGTATCAAGAGGTGGCACCACCAGATATGGAAGTGGAGATGAAGTGGAGTAAGTTTAAAGATAAGGAGGGTTGGTTGAAGATCCTGTTAATGAAGTGATTTGATCTTCACATTTTTTCCCTTCGTCCAAGGTACCAGGCACTGCCTCTTTCCTGCCAGGAGAAGAGGGAGGGTTGTTCTCCAGAGAGTGAAACAGAGGCTGTGGCCTGCACACAGTGTTAAGTAGAGGATGGGGTGAGTGCCACAGGCTCCCATCTCCCTTCACTTGGACAGCTTAATTACCCCAAGGAGATCAGAAGAGTCTTATCTGGGGAGTCTTGTCTAGCCCAGGAAGAAAGTCCCACGGATGCCAACAGTTGGGTGTCCTCCATGAAAGACCTGGCTGGATTCCCCAGTAAGAAGTTGTCAGCCACCACCCATGCTCTTGAGTTTCACATGAGCATGTTTAGTGCTTCCTTCTTTTTTTTTCTTAAAGATTTTATTTATTTGGGAGAGACAGAGAGCATGTGCAGATGTTGGGGGGAGAGCAGAGGGACAAACAGACTTCATGCGGAGCGTGGAGCCCCGTGTGGGGCATGATCTCACAACCCTGAGATCATGACCTGAACTGAAATCAAGAGTTGGAAGCTTAACCGACTGGTGTTCCAGTGCTTTATTCTTAAATATGAGCAGACAACTGAGGTTCACCAGACTTCTGAGCCACATGAAAGGAGAGGCCAAAACAAATAAGAAAGACCACCGAGGGAGACAGAATATATGCTAGAGAAAAATACATAAAAATAAACCTGTTTTTAAAATCCTGAGAGTGATCAAGATTGCAGTTGTGGGAAAGACCAGGATTTCATAAAAATGGAATATCTAGTGAACAGAAAGGGACTCTTGATAATCAGAAATAATGACGTATCTAAAAGACTTGAAGAGGAGTGCCTGAGTGGCTCAGCGGGTTAAAGCCTCTGCCTTGGCTCAGGTCATGATCTCAGGGTCCTGGGATCGAGCCCTGCATCGGGCTCTCTGCTCAGCGGGGAGCCTGCTTCCCCCTCTCTCTGCCTGCCTCTCTGCCTACTTGTGATCTCTCTTTTCTCTGTCAAATAAGTAAATAAAATCTTAAAAAAAAATTAAAAGACTAGAAGATAAAGAATTTTTTTTTAGAAGATAGATCAAAATGACAAAAATAGGAGAAGAGTTTAGAGTATCAGAGAACCAGTTTAGGATATCTAACATCCAACTAAAAGGAATCTAGATGGGGAGAGGAGAGAAAATTTCCCAGATCCGAAGGATGTGAATTTGGAGATTGGAAGGGCTCACTAGTGCCCTGCATAGTACATGGTAAGAGACTCCCTGCCACCAGGAAAGATTCCACACCTGTCATAGGATGAAAGGCAGTGCACACTCAACGGGACAGGAAGAACTTCATACTTCTCGGAAGCAGGACTAGAAACGAGAAAACAATCGAACAATGACTTAATAATTCTAAAGGATAGTTTTGACCTAGATTTCCATATCCAACCAAACTATAAGAGCAAAAATATGTAGTGTCAAAAATGCTACCTCCCATTCACCTTTTCTTTGCAAGCTGCTGGAGAGGCCACGGGCCACCTAAATAAGGCAGTGAAGCACTAAGAAATGCTAAGTTGGAAATAAGAGATGTGCTGTAGGAGAGGAGACAGCAGGGCCTGGGGTGTCAGTGTGCAGCAGCCCTAGAGCGCAGCCTGGCCAGGCCAGGGCAGGTCCTGTGTCTCCAGGAGAAGTTGATCCCGGATAATGCAATGAATGGGATTACAGGAATTTAAACATCAAGAGAAAGAGACATTTGGGAGGAGAGGGTGGTTTTGAGACAGTGATAAGTACATAGAAGACTAAGCAAATGGGAAAAATGACTACTTTTAGGGGTGGGAAGAACACTGTGTGGAAGAAAGGAAAGCTAATCATAGCTTATCATGTGGGGAAGCAGTGGACAGCATTTCTTTTGTCATGATGCAGACATTGAATACTGATGTAACCGAAGTGTCTAATAATCCACTCTGGGGGGGGGTGGATATCAAGAGCCATGGTTTGGTAGGAAGGCCATAGTTAATACTTAGAGCTGGAAAATCAAGGCCCAGCAAGGGAAGCTGTTTATTTAGTGCTTGGAAGACAAATGCAGAAAGAATCAGCTAAACAACCTCAGCGGCTGTCTCTGGGTAGGTGGGACCGAGAGGAAGGCAGCGTGTATGTATGTGCCTTGTGCACGTGTGTGGTACTTGGAATTGTGTGCACGTTTCATTTGGATAAAGATAAAAAAAAAAAACACTTCAAAAGTAAAGGCAAATAGTATGGAATGTATAAAATCACGTTTATCAGCTGTTATAAAAATTATACTGAATGCACAGACTGTATTTTACTAAATGTAAATGGGCTGAATTCCATTGTTAAAGAACAGAGCCTATCGGATTGGGTTATTCAGCCATTTTGCTATAAGCGCCTATTGCCCTTTATTCTAGTAAAGTGTCTGATGGGCTTTGTTGTTTCTCCTATTCGATCACATCTGTGGAACCGCTTGTCAAAGTTCTCTGCCTCCCCTACTCAAGGAATTAACATGTGACTCTGAGTAAGGCCATTAGGACACTGGAAACTTATTTTTGATCCTAGCAACTTAAAGACTGAACATTTTATTCTTGCTCATTGCAGCATAAAGGCTGAAAATAGTTGGGGCTGATCCAATCCAGGGGTGACACTATGAGGAGATAGTCCATCTTTTCCTGCCTCCTGGAGACCCTGCTGCCTGGGTCCTCTCCCCAAAGAAAACTGGAGGTTTTCCTGCTGGTTCTCTCTGTCCCATGGATTCTTTTCTATTTTAACCAATCAGTCAATTTCAGTTACTTAAAACCAATGAACTCTAACTGATAAGGTTAAACCTCAAATAAGATATAGCTGATATACACATACACATATGTAGATACCTTAAATTTTAGTCTTTCTTTCTTTGTCTCTTATATCTAAGTCTGTAATAAATCAGTAAGTAAGTAAGGCAGGTAAAAACAAAAATAAAAGTAGAACTTGAGTTCCACAAAACAGTTAAGTGGAAAAACATTAAAGACAAAGCGGGTCATTATCTAAAGATAAAAGGTGTGATTCATAAGGTGGGTGTAAAAAAAAAAAATTAGGTGGGTGTAACAGTCTTATAGGAAACCAAAAAACTTAGCAGACAAACACAAATATATAATGAAAATTTTTAAAACTGAGAAGATGTAATCAATAAAAGTACATTTGTAGTGGGGATTTTAATTTATTCATTTCCGGATTTAATGGATAAAATAGAAAGAATGTGGAGATGTATAAGTCATTATAGAAATAAGTAGAAAATGTGAATAGGGAAAATCCATGTGATAAATAAACATCTGAAAAGATGCTCAATAGATGCATATCTATTGATGCATGCACATCTAGGGAAATGCATGTTAAAGTAACAATCAGAAAACATTTTTTAGGGGTGCCTGGGTGGCTCAGTGGGTTAGGTCCTCTACCTTTGGCTCAGGTTGTGGTCTCAGGGTCCTGGGATCGAGCCCTGAGTCAGGCTCTCTGCTCAGTGGAGAGCCTGCTTCCCCTCTCTCTGCCTGCCTCTCTGCCTACGTGTGGTCTCTTTCTCTCTGTCAAATAGATTAAAAAAAAAAATTAAAAAAAAAAAGAACATTTTTTTAATCTATCATACTGGCCAAAATTTAAGAATTACAACATCCAGTGCTGGGGGAAATACAGGAAGAAAATAGGTACTTTCAAAAGCTATAAATGGAAATGTAAATTATTACCATAATTTCTATTTTTTCCTTTTTTTGAGAGAGAGAGAGTGTGTGTGTGTGCCCACATGTGCGAGCATGGAAGTAAGGGCAGAGGGAGAGGGAGAAAGAGAATCTTAATCAGGCTCCATGCCCAATGTAGAGCTTGTTGTGGGGCTCGATCTCACAATCCTGAAATCATGACCTGAGCTGGAATCAAGAGTCCAATGCTTAACTGACTGAGCCAACCAGGTGTCCTTATTTTTTTAAATTATTACAGTATTTAAACCATTACAGTAAATTACAATATTTGGAAGGAATTAACCTTTAAATATCTCTTAACTGTAAATGTTTATGTCCTTTGACACAGCAATTGGAAATTTTGGGGAATCTGTCCTGTAGAAACAATAGAATTAGAATATACTGGATGTGCATACAGAAATTTTTGTTCAACATTTTGTGTAGTTGCAAAAAACCAGGAAAACCTGACTAGTCATAAGTGGAATAATTCTGAATAAAATTGAAATGGATCCATACTGTAAAATATTATTCATTTGTTAAAGGTGTTGGCACTATCTGTAAACGATGTACCATTGACTAGGAAAGCACGTGGTAAAGTAACATGTCCACTTTAACCCATTCCTGTAAGATACATAATAGAAACTACGTGTGTGATATATATATGTATATATATAGATATGTGAATATTTACATGATCATGAAGAAAGATGTGGAAGTATCAGCCAGGCTATTACCAATTGTCACTTTAGGGAGCTGGGTTAGAGAACGAGATTGTGAATTTCTTCCACTTTCTATAGTCATATGATACTTTTATTATTAAAAAATTAATAGATCAAGTAAAAATTTTATCAAAGTCAGGCATTTTCATGAAAACATGTAGTATTTAATCAGTAAGAACTTGGAACTCTTAAGTGGTAAAGAAATGGATATATTTTCCTGTGAATCACAGCAGCATTTGTTTTTATTCTCTGTGATCAGGATTTTAGTGTGTTATCTTATATTTTAATTTGAGGGTTACCTATTCTATGCTGTTAAGGTTCTGTTGTTAGACTTCTAAAATATTTTTGCTTTTGACAGGACTGTCTTCATCAGTGGAATACAATATAATGGAGTTGGAACAAGAACTTGAAAATGTGAAGACTCTTAAGAAAAAATTAGGTACTGTACATTTTTGTTCTTGACTCATGTACTGGTCTTGGATTCTTTCCAAAGACTTCTATAGTCTGAAACAGTCAAAAAAATTATGAAATCTTTAGGGTATGTTACAAGCTTCCAATCAGTCCAAAGCTATTGATACAGACTGTTTTTTAGTTTGGGGAGAGGATAAACATGTATGTACTCCCATTTTGTTTTGTTTTGTTTTGTTTTGCATTTGCATAAGATGACTTTTCAGATGCTGATGTTCAGGGATGTCAGTCTATTGTCTCTTCACTTGCATTCTTTCTTTCTTTTCTTTTTTTTTTAAGATTACTTATTTATTTGACAGAGAGCACAAGTAGGCAGAGAGGCAGGCAGAGAGAGGGGGGAAGCAGGCTCCCTGCTGAGCAGAGAGCCCGATGCGGGGCTTGATCCCAGGACCCTGAGATCATGACCTGGGCCGAAGGCAGAGGCTCTAACCCACTGAGCCCCCCAGGCGCCCCTCACTTTCATTATTTCTGACAAGTAATCTGTCATCCTCATCTTTTGAATCATCTTTTTTCTCTCTCTGCTTTTAACATGTCCTCTTTGTTATTGACTTTGAACAGTTTGATTCACATTAGGGTAGTTTTCTTTTTTTTTTTTTTTTTTTTTCACATTAGGGTAGTTTTCTTTATGCTTCTTATTCATTGGGTTCATTGAGTCTCTTGGATCTGGAAATTTATAGTTTTCATCTAATTTGGAACATTTTTGGCCATTGTTTTTCCAAATGTTTTTTTCTTTTCCTCTCTGTGCCCCTCTTCCAGGGACTCTAGGGACTCTAGTTACATGTATACTGACCCCCTGGAACTTGCCCCCCAGACTCATGGATTTTGCTTTATTTTTCAAATTTTTTTTTTGTGTTTCATTTTGGATAGTTCCTATTACTATATTTTCAGGTTTACTACTCTTTTCTTTTGAGTGTCTAATCTGCATTTAATCCCATCTATTGTATTCTTTTCAAATACTGCAGGTTTTTTTTTATTTTTTTTTTATTTTTAAATAGGCTCCATGCCCAGTATAGAGCCTAGTGCAGGGTCTGAACCCATGACCCTGAGATCAAGGCCTGAGCTGAGATTGAGTCGACTCAACCCAGGCATCCTCAGACACTGTAGTTTTTATATTTAGAAGTTCTGTTTAGAACTTAGTCTGTGTCCTCCACTTTTTAAAAAATATGGAATATGTTATAGTAACAATAATGTTTTTAATCTGCTAATTCTAACTTCTGTGTTAGTTCTTGACAGATTTTGATTGATTGACTTTTCTTCTCATCATTGGGTATATTTTTGTGCTTTTATGCATTGCAATTTTTGATTGGATAGGGGACACCGAGACTCTTATTGCTGGTTGCTGATATTTTTTTATTTCTTAGTTACTACTGCTCCATCTAACATTTTTAGGTGGTTCTTTCTTCAGCTGTGGTGTGTTTGTTCATGTACCTGAACTGGTCTTTACCCAACTGAAGACTCAAGGATGACCCTTTGAAGATCCATGGAGTTCTTTCTCTGGGGACTTTTGTCTGTGGTACTTTGCTCTGTACAGTACAGCTAACTTGGTCTCTCCACACTCCTGTTTTATGTCTTCAACTCAGTGAATGAGTAGGGCTTTGCTTGGGTTTCTGTGCCCCCTGCTGTGGCCAGCAAACTATCACAAGACAGTAAGCAGGGGCAAACCCACGGCTTGCCTTGTTTGCTTCCCATCTCTCAGAGATCATTGTCTTTCTGTGACCACACATCCAGGGTCTTGAAACTATTTCATATGCATGTATTTTTTGTTTCCTGATTCCTTCAGCCTGGATGGAAAATTGGTCCCTATTATTACTCTGTCTTCAGAAATTAAGTGTTGTTGAAAATTTTATTCATTTTCATTTTTCTTTTTTTATTGAAGTGTAATTACCATGTGGTGTTATATTAGTTTCAGGTGTACAATATAGTGATTCAACAATTCCATATATTACTCAGTGTTCATCATGATATTTAACCCATCCTCCACCCACTTCCCCTCTGCTAGTCTGTATTTAAGGGTCTTTTTTTTTTTTTTTACTTAGTTTCTTAAATTCCACATCCGAGTGAAATTATATGGTATTTGTCTTCTTCTGACTTACTTTACTTAGCATAGTATGCCCTAGTTCTATCCATGTTGTTGCACATGGCAACATTTCATTCTTTTTTTGTGGCTGAGTAATCTTCCTATGTGTGTGTGTGTAAATGTATATATATCACGTCTTTATCCATTCATCTATGGATGAACACTTGGGTTGTTTCCATGTCTTGGCTGCAGTAAACATTGGGATGCATATATCTTCTTGAATTAGTTTTTTTGTTTTCTTTGGGTACCTGGTATTGGAATTACTGGATTGGTAATTCTATTTTTAATTTTTTTAGGAACCTCCATAGTGTTTTCCATGGTGACCGCACCAGGTTGTATTCCCACCAACAGTGCCTGAGAGTTTTACCCTCTCTACTTCTTCGCCAACACTTGTTATTTCTTGTGTTATTTGATTTTAGTTATTCTGACAGGTATAAGGTGATACCTTATTGTGGTTTTTATTTGCATTTTCTTGATGAGGAGTGATGTTGAGTATCTTTTCATGTGTTTGTTGGACATCTGGATGTCTTCTTTGGAAGAATGTCTATTCAAGTCTTCTTTTCATTTTTTAATTTGGTACTGCGTTATATAAGTTCTTTATACATTTTGGATATTAACTCTTTAGTGGATATATCATTACAAATACCTTCTCCCATTCTGTAGGTTGCTCTCATTTTCATTTTTGTAAACAACATCATATTGCCTAAAGTTACTTTATTCATTCTACTGTTGATGGATATTTGATGTGTTTATCTTTTGTTACAAATAATATTGGTATAAACACTGTTCTCCATATCTCTTGGTACATGTTTTTTCAGGGTATGTACCTGGAAGTAGAATGATAAGCTCATTGAGTATGTGGATATACAACTTTTTAAAATAATGCCAAATTGTTTTCCCAGGTAGTTATATTATTTTGCATTTGTTTTAAGCATGAGTAAAACATGTTGCTCCACATCTTTGTCCACAATTGATGGTGTTGGACTCTATGTCTTTACCAAATTAGTGGTTGTGAAGTGGTTTTAACTGGTGTTTTAATTTGTATGTTCCTGATTTGTGTTTTCAGTGTTCATTTAGCTTCTGCCTGAAAAACACCTACTAGCATTTCATTAGTGCTAGTTTGTTGGCAATGAATTCTCTGTTTTTGTTTCCTGGAAACATTTTTACTTGCCTTCTCATCGGTAGGACATTTTTACAGAATTTAGAATTCTTATTTGGTAGTTTTCAACGTTGAAAAGATGTCTTTCTAGTGTCTTCTGGTTTCTGGTTAAAAGTTGTATTGTTGCCTTTTTGAAAGCTTTAAGATGTTCTTTTCATCTTTGTTTAGTAGTTCTACTCTGATGTGCTCAGGTTTGGTTTTCTTTAGTGTTTATTCTTCTGAGATCTGTGGTACTTCGTCAGTGTGTGGACTAATGTCTTTTATCTATTTGGGGACTTCTTGGCCATCGTCTCATCAAATATTGCTTCTGCTCCTTTTCTTTTAGTTACTTCAACCCTCGCTGCGTATGTGCTGACCTTTTCACTCCTGTATTGTTTTGTTTCTCCTCCTTTATCATATTCTTCCATCTGTAATATTTTCTAATGATGTATCTTCCATTTCACTGTCTTTTCAGCTGTGTCATAACTATTGCTAAATTATCTCTTGAAGTCTTAATTTTAGTTACAGTATTTTTCAGTTCTAGAATTTTCATTCAGTTATTTTCCTAGGTGGAAATTATGACATTTGCCATCTTGTCACCTACCTTATTGAAGATATTAATCAGTTATTTTAAGGCCTCTTTCTGATAAGTTCAATATCTGGATAAAGTGAAAGTCTGTTTCTATTATCTTTTTTCTTTGTCCTATCTCCAGGGAACATTTGATTGAGTGTCAAGCATTTTTTATACAAAATTAAAACTCTGGATAATGTTTTCTTCTTGAGTGGATTTACTTTTTCTTCTGGTAGGCAGTTGGAGTAGGGATAAATCTTTTCATCTCTCTGGGCTGCTGATCGTTCCAGAGTGGGTTTTGCTCTTCATGAGGGCTAGTTGGTTTGCAGTTTGGCCTTGCTTCTGGTGTATAGCTCTCCTAAGGGAAGCTCTGGGTCTCTTGTTGTTGACTGTGATACCATCTCATGAACCCTCAACTTTAGCTTTTATCTCAAGAAACAGCCTGACAGAAGCTTTGCTCCTTCTCTTTGCTGTACCTTCCCGTCACTCTCTCAGCCTGCTGGCCACTGGTGCCTTGAAGGGCAAAAGGCTGAATATTAGGCTCCCTTCTTTTTCCTTTCCTTTTCTCTGCGATTATAGCCTCTCAAATTTTGCCTGCCTTGGTAGCCCCACACTCCAAGTTTTGTTTTCCTGATGCTGTTAAGTTTGCTGAAAGCATTACTCTAACATTTTACCCACTGATATTTGCTTGATTTCTCAGCTTTGTGGGGCCATGTCACCTAGATGTTGGAAAACTCTGTTGAGGGAGATAGTGCAAATGTGAGGGCTCCCATCAATCCATTTCATAGAGTATTGACCTCACAGTTTTGTTGTGGTAGCTCTGTGATTCCTTCATGCAGATTTTTTTTCTTAAGTTTGTTTTTACCGGTTGTTCATAGCATGAGGATTGGTGTGATATCAGGTAGATATCACTATAGCCAGAAGTTTGCTTCCACCTTTAGAAAACTGGAGGTTTTTATCTTTGGATCAGAGGGATTTTTACTCATGTTACTTTTTTTTTTTTTTTAATTTTTTTTTTCTTTTATTTGACAGAGAGAAACAGCGAGAGAGGGAACAGAAGCAGGGGGAATGGTAGCGGGAGAAGCAGGCTTCCTGCTGAGCAGGGAGCCCAATGTGGGGCTCGATCCCAGGACTTTGGGATCATGACCCGAGCCGAGGGCAGACGCTTAACGACTGAGCCACCCAGGCGCCCCTACTTATGTTACTTTATTCACTCAAAAATCTATATCAATATGTAAATCTACATCAAATACAAGTATTTCTATCTTTTCATAGTAAGCTGTGTATTTTAACAGTACATTTTGTTAGCAACTGAAATGTCTTTACAGAGCTAAAATGTAAGCATCATAGGATTGAACTATTCAGTGTAGCAAAGTGATTTTAAGACTCTGATTTTTATAGTTTATGAAGGAAAATTGAAAATAATTTATGTTTGTGAAAAAGAAATCATATGAAATAATACATACTGGTTATAGCAGTAAGGAATGAAAACGTGGGTCTGGAGAGAATTTTTGGAAATCTTTGTTGTATTTTGTTTTTTTTCCTACTAGAGAGGCGAAAAAAAGCTTCAGCATGGGAAAGAAATTTGGTGTATCCTGCTGTTATGGTCCTCCTTCTTATTGAGACAGTAAGAATTTATTTGCCTACTTAAATAAAGCAAGTTATTTTTTATTTACTTTGGTATTTGAATATGGTGACTCCCTCATCTAAATGGTTTCAAGTAAACTGGTTTTCTGTCAACAGGATTAAAATCCATGTATACTTTTATTTGGAAAAACTCATAGAGCAAAAATGGAAATTAATGGCAATTTTTAAAATCCTCAAGATTAACTATTTCCTCGTGAAAACAGGACATTTATTCTTTTGTGCCATTTAGAATTAAGAGATGAGGTATTGCAGATATCTTGCTTCAGACTCTATGATGGGATGTGAAAATTATATTATTAAATTAGTTGTGATAACTATTTTTTTTTTTAGTTCCAATAACTATTAAATGTTTTTTAAATCTGTGGAGTTGTGGGTTTCCAACTGGTGGAATCAATCAGTAACTGGATCTATATTATTAGCTTTAGTCACAAGCTTTGAAATTGTAATAATTTGCAGAAGCTTTTACGGTGTATTCTGTAGTTTTTGCAGATAATTTGATTACTTTCAGTTTGATTGTGTATAGAATTTTGGTCTTCTCCACTGTCCTGAAGCATATATTTGGTCGATAGCTTAGATTTTAATATATGTGTACTTACAAAATATCTGTGAAATTGAGAACTGATGATCATTTTTTATGTTGTAGTCCATCTCGGTCCTCTTGGTGGCTTGTAATATTCTTTGCCTGTTGGTTGATGAAACAGCCATGCCAAAGGGAACAAGGGTAAACTGCTTAAAATGTCTTTCTTTTGCAAAAATGTTCTGTATATATACCCTGAGTGTTTCAAATAAGTAATTTAAAACATCACCTTTCTGCACCTATATTTCAGGTTGTATGAATTTATGTAAAGAGCCTTTTGTAAACTGTGTTTGTGAACTATGATTTTTGTTTCTAATTTCTTACTTTCAGTTGGCTAGCCCTTTTATCAGATATCAGAATTTCCTTTTAGACTTTGTATCACAGTTTATTTTTCTTTTACTAAAGTTCATATTTGTAATTCTTTAAGAAAATGTATACTCTGTGAAATAGTGATGTGGAAGGAGTTTATTAGATGTATTCATGGCGTTTGCAAAAGATGCTGTATATGGTTGGTAAGGACTTATATATCAAGTGAGTTACACACTTTATGAAACTGAGTCAAATGTTTAGTTAGAGGAGAGTCAAAAGTACATCTTTTCATGAATTAACTTTGTTTTCTGTCTTGTTTAAAAGTTGATGATTCTATTAAATTCTATCTTTTAGCCTATTTAAATATATTCTCCATATAGAAGGTAAAGATTCATATTTAGCATACTTCTAGGAGTCACTGTAAACTTTTTATTACTTAAAGTAGCATTTACATTCTAACGTTTTCATATTTTTTCTAAGTCAATAGCTTTCTTATTCCCCATAGAAAGGACTTCAAAACTCTTCCAGACTTTTAGTGCCACTTTTCTCTCCGAATCAGAAGATATATACCTTTCCTCTCATAGAAACAAGCCAACATCAACCTAAATTTCTTCCCTTCAGCCTAAGACAGAGATACTCTCTTCTTTCAAAGCTAATTTTTTTTTCAGCCATATTCTCCAGTTAGGTCCTGCCGTCCTCTAACTTTTGCTGGACCTTATGCCTTCTGTTACTGCCCATTATCTAGCCTTCCAGCATGCTTTCCAGGCGCCTCATTCCATAAGCAAACAACAACCCTAAACGGTACTTCATCTGCAACCTGGTCTTTATCTTTTGTTTAGACCCAAATTCATTCAAAGAGCAAGAAGTTATCTCCTGTGTTAGCTTCCATTCACTTTGTAACCCTCTTTTATACATTGCACATTGCATAAGTCCCACGTCACCATAGTACATTGTGAACCATCCCCTTAATGTATCCTAGAGAGGGACTTATACCTGGTAGGGCCCACACATGATTGTGTAACTAAATCAGAACATCCTAATCCTGCCTGGAGGACTTCTCTTGATACAGGGAATATATCCAAAATGTCTTTCACCCAACCAATAAGCTATTAGCATTATTCATTTCTTTGTCAAAAGATTGACAAAAAGTTGATAGTTCTTTGACTTGTTTATATATGTGAAATTTCCATGAGTATTCTTACTTCTTTATGCCAAAACCAGAATGTGTATATGATATGTGTGATATTATTTATTGGTTTATTTTTTATTAACCTGACTATACATATTAATTTTCCTGGTATTTTTGTTTGTACAATTAAAGCTGCTAGTAGAACAGTAGTTTATGTTTGAATACTTTACTTCCTTTAATTGGTAAGCTTTGAAAATATTCTTCCTACTTTAGTAAGAAATTCTTTTTTTGCCTGTTTGGTCTCATTAATAAATATTAGTTTTTCTGCTTGATTTATTAAGTTCTAGGTAAAGATAATAGGTATAATGTTCTAGGTTTCGACAATAGGTATAATGTTTTGGAAAATGTGTAGTGTTAACATTAAAAAATTTTGTTAATTAAGTTATGTCTTTTAAAAACGTCTGAATTCCCAAGGAAGATTTGAGGAAACAAAACTTTTAACTGTAAAAATAGGATATGCACATTCACTTTCTTTCTATGCTTAGCCTGCTTTGAGATATATATACACATATATATATATGTATATATATGTATGTATGTATGTAGATGTATTTTTTAGATGTATTTTTTAAAGATTTATTTATTTATTTGACAGAGAGAGAGAGAGAGAGAGAGATCACAAGTAGGCAGAGAGGCAGGCAGAGAGAGAGGGGGAAGCAGGCTCCCTGCTGAGCAGAGAGCCTGATGCGCCCCTATATATTTTAATTGTATAAATTTTATATGTTGTCATAGGGTTTATTTAAATAATTATATATTCTATTCCTGTGCTACTGTTTTAAAAAAAATTTCTTCCAATAATATTCAGGGATCTTAACAATAAGCATAATATTTTGATAAGTAAATTATGTTTTAGAAAGATCAGAGACGTTTTGAACTTGTTGAAATTATTAACACGTGCTTGCATTAGTTGATAAACGCAGTCTAATGTCATGTTTTATTAGAAAATCTAGATGTTATTTTAGGGTATTAAACATTCCTAATTCCTATATTTAAGAAACAGTTTTAAGGAAAGCAAATGTATAGTGTCATTGAATTCTGAAAAGTATTTTTTTTCCCTCCAGGGTCCTGGAATAGGAAATGCTTCTCTTTCTGCTTTTGGTTTTGTGGGAGCTGCACTTGAAATCATTTTGATTTTGTATCCTTTCTTTAACTAAACATTGTTTAACAAATTTTCTGTTTAGTTTTCTGGGACAGTGGTAATTTACTAAGACACTTGCCTAGAAGGGAAAAACAAGTCAGTCTTCCTCAAGCACGCCAAGTGGCTTTTTGTTTTGTTTTTCCTTTGGACCTTAAGAGTTTCTGGAGACTACTGAGAACTTAAGGAAACTAGCATTCTTTGGAGGGTTTTTTCCTTGATTCTCACAGCTATCTTATGGTATCCTCTGTTGTCGGTTTCTATAGCCTCCGATTTTTTGGAAATTTTATTCCCAAGAAGGATGACACAACTATGACAAAGGTAAGGCAAAGTCTTAGGTGGCTGTGCCTCCCTTTTGCATTCCAAGGCAAACGAACTGTTTTATTTTGTAATCGCCCTGAATGGTTCATTTGCAGTGATAGTTATTTGTTTGTAAATTGCATAAACACAAACTGAAAGATTTTCAAAATGCTGAATGAGTGGGAAAAGGATGTGCTGCTCTGTTTAATTTGGATGGCATCCATTCACTTGTAAATGCGTAGAACTGCAGAGCTTGTTAACCAGCTACAGAAGGCTACTGAAAGGGCTCTTTCTCCTCTAAAGAAAACGTATTGCTAATGAGTAACTTTGATTGTGCAAACTGTACTTCAGGGAGCTTGTTTGAAATCTGAAGAACTTAGTTGCTACAAGTAGTAGAGACAAAGTATTTCAAATTTGAATAATTAAAGCAAGACGGAAGAGTTCTATTCAGAAACATTTTGTAGTCTGAGGCTAATTTGACTTCCTACAATGTGTCATTGGCTTTGGAATGACACAGACTATTACCTTATATAGTGACTACATCTTTTTAAAATATTCCCACAGGCTGACCATGAAGAATAAGTAATAAGAGCTGCTGGTTTCTTTTCTTTTTTTTTATATATCACATATATTCAGCCTAACTTAAAAAGGAAGAGTTATTTTATATACTTTATTTACCTATCTGTAGAATGCTGTGACTTGTTGAGATACTTATCATCTAGTGATCATCACAATTAATCAGTATTTTCAGCTCCTTTTATTTAATATGAAAGAATAAGCATAAGACACATTGGAAATGAATTATTAGAATTTAGGGGTTTTAGATTTCTAGCATTTTGGTATTAAATTTTATAACAGTTGAACGCATTTGAATAGATATTATATATCTTGAGCAGTAGTCTGGCTTTAAAAATATAGTCAGAGGTATTAAATGTATTCATTCTATTTTACTTGACAGGCAAACCTTTTTAAAATTGGCAACCTCAATAATGTAGAGTGCGTTGTGTGAGGTGTAATTTAAGTGTCCTGTGACTCTATAGTTGCGCCAACTACTGTAAATATCTTTTAGGACTTGACAGATGTAACTTTAAATGTTTGTAGAAAGCGTTTCTTATTCTCTTTAAATTCTATACTGAAAAATATCATTAAGAAGTTAGCAAAGTACAGTGCAATAGTACAAGGTAAGTAGGATGTGCAGTAAGTTCCCAGAATGTGAGTAGATTGATTGCATTCGTCATTCTGCTGTCTGACTGCCCAATATTCTTTGTGGTTCCCCACACAGATCATCGGGAATTGTGTGTCCATCTTGGTCTTGAGCTCTGCGCTGCCTGTGATGTCAAGAACACTGGGTAGGTTTATGGGGAAAATGTCCCTTTGATAACAAGATACCTTGTTAACGTATCTTTCTTAAACTTCTGCCTTAACTTTTAGTTTCTGCACTTTTTCAAAAAGATCGTCCTTTGAAATATAATATTTCCTTTCACATTATTTTATAACTTCTGTACTTAGGTTATGTAAGAACCCTACCAAAACAAGCACTTTTATCAAATAAAGACCATTTATTTTTTTTAAATACTTAAAAATGTTCCTTCTTCAAACAGTGGACAGTTTTTTCCACTGACTAGTTAAGCTTTTTGAGTTCTCTGGTGAGAAAACCGATATTAAAAAAATGTTTATTGTCTAGAAAGTATTAAACTAATTTTTCTTATATGAAATGTTTTTTAAAACTTTTAGCATGTGGTTTAAAAAATCGAAAATGTGTAAAACTTATTTTAAGCTGCTTCGTGTCCATGAAATAGATTTGAAAACAGTGAGATCTTTGAGAGCATGCGCTGATTTCAGAGACATCCTTTAGTTGTTTAATTTTTTTCTTGCCTGTCATTTATATAGTTTTCTTAGTTTTTTAGTTTATAGGAAGGAACTTTGATCATCTTTGAAAAGTAATAACATTTCTACGTTGTCATTAAAGTAGTTGAACACATCTTCACTTGGCCTTCTTATCTTTTATAAAGCATGTTGCAGGCTGTGATCTCATTTCTTGGCTAAATATTATTTCAGACAAAAGTTTCCGTTAGGCAGTTCTGTTTGGTTTTCTGGACTTAGATTTCCACTTAAGAGTGTTCACAAATGATTAGAAGAATCCCATCATTCAACCTCGCCAACTTGCTCATAACAAAAATTACTAGTCGCTTTGAGTTGCTTTTGTTTACCTCTTCTGTTGCCTCTGTTGTTGATTCAGGACTCCTGGGCAGCAGAGAGGCGGGCTGCAAGAGGAAAATAGAGGCTTTATGTTTATCTGTGCAACACTTACCGAGAATTTCATGTTTTAGTAAGAAGTGAAATCTAAGTATTAAATGTAAAGGGACCACTGTTCCACAGACTAATACAAAGCTTATTTACTTAGTGGTTTTACCTCTTTTGTGTTTGCTTTGTAGGACTTGTTATTGTTTTGACATCTGCTTATCGTGTGCTAATCTTGAAAAATGCCAAAAGTATGCACGTTAGTAACTTCATTTGTAACTAAGTGATATCATTTGTATTATGACGGTCCAACAATAATTTCTATATTATAGCCACCCTACCATTTAGCCATTTATAAAACTTACTTGCTGTGATCTCTTACTTAAGATTGTTCATAGTGATATATACTGATTTTATACTAAAGAAAATTGCATGATAGGCATACTTTTAATACAAAGAAAACAAATTAATGGCAAAATTTGCTTTTTGAAGATCAACAAATTAAATTCCTGAGTAGTTTGCCATAGAGATAACTAAAAAGAAGAAAAAGAAAGATGGGACAATTAGAATGCAGCTAACAAACGCTTGGACCCAGCTGTCCAAACAGGATTAATGGAGCGCATTAGGGTACAGTGAGTCATGTGGCGCTTTGCAAAATATCAACACGCACTGCATTACAGGTTATGCCCAGTGGCACTGAATAGATGAAAAGGAGTAAATACGTTAAACAGATTCATGGAGGCTTTTCACAGTATTAAAAAAGCAAATTTCTGGACTAAAAGAAGAGCTTTATTTTAGTATTATGGGAAATGCAAACTAGAGAGTTACTTTGTAATTCCTCTATTAACCCTTTAGGACTGAGCCTTTGATTTTTAAGAAGATAAAATGTGGAGAATTGTCATGAATGTTATCCTGGTGTATAACAGGGTTTTGATTTACCAGCTGAAAAGCTTATAAGCCTAGAATAGAGGATGTGTTTCACAACCACATGCTAAGCTGTGAAAGTTTTCAGTCTCGTTGCCTCTCCCAAGGAAAGCCTGCCTCTTACGGTGCTCTCGTCTGCCCTGGGAACCCCACCAGCAGCACCCACCACGGACAGGGAAATGAGGGTTGAAATGGCAAGGAAAATCCCACAGTACCTGTATATGAACAGGCTTTCTCTTATTTCGGCAGTTTATCAGTGATAGCTTTCACTTTAATTGTAAATTGAAAATACATTAAATCCTGTATAAAATAATTTGGTGATATTTTTGTTTCAAAAGTGTTACATGAGTTTTTTGGTTTTCTAATTTGCATATTTTAATTTGCTAGCTGGTGGTGGTGGTGCAATGGAGGCATCATTAAACTCTAGCTTTAGACTTTAGTTCCTGGTGTGATAGGACACATTCATTAAAGAATTCCTTTGATCAGCTTCTTATCTTTGAATATGAAAGAATTTGTACTAATTGAAAAATTGCCACAGAGTAGATTTTATAAGTCAATTGATAACTTGACAGCTAAGAATTAAGTTGTGAGGACGATTTTGACCATGTATTTTAAGCTAAATGTGATTAATATAAATGATGGTTTTATTGTTTATAGGAAACACAGAGAATCTGAGCGTAACATTTCTTATTCAAACTCTTTGAATTCAAATTCAAACTTAAAGGCCTTTAAAAGTAATGCCGTATCAGTGCATATGATTTCCAAAACATCGCTTTGCTGCCTATTCAGACTTTAGTTTTGAAGAAGCCAACATTTTGGAGGACTTGATGTCCGTGTGTGCAGTGAGCAGTTTACTGTTTGCTTTGACCGTGACTAGAAGAGGTGGCTGGGGGACGAGGTGGGAATAGAACAGGGCCAAGCCTAAGGACTCTCTGTGGAGCCCAAACTGTCTGCCGTAAAATATTTTAGAAGTAGCAATGAATTCTGCAAGAACAGATTTTGTAGGATTGCTGATATGCTCTTTATTATGCTTGATCAAGAAACTACTGAGAGATGGACTTTATTTTGCATTCCTATTTGCAATCTCCTTTAACAGGGAACATTTCTCTCAAATGCAACCAACAGACTTTGCAATAGTGTTACTAATTTCTTTTTTAAAATTGTTTTTATAACTATAAAAGCTATATATATAACTATCCTGTTATATATATATATATATATATATAACTATCCTGTTATATATATATATATATATATAACTATCCTGTTATATATATATATATATATATATATATATATAAAACTATCCTGTTATATATATATATATATAACTATCCTGTTATCCCAAAGCTCTTTCTGTAACTTGTAAGTTATATAAGGCCCGAATGCAAAGTTTTAGAAGAAAATATACTTAGGATATTAAAACAAGAACACTTACTCCTTTGAATCACCTTGAATTTATTTTTTAGTATTTCCATGTGTTTCTCATCTGGGTCCATCTAGTCCCTCATCTTGCAGGAGATAAAGTGGGTTTCTCTTTCATTCCTTGATGAAGGGAACCTGTTTAAAAACTGGTCCGTCTTGGAGAGGTCTTGATTTGGGGTTTCATAAATATACTATTAATCTTTACCCTGGGCCAATTTTCTCCAATTCTTGGTGTAAAACAAAAGTGAATGATGCTTAGAAATGACAGGTGCAAAATAGAAGTATAAATCATCATGTGTATTCCTAACTATGACTTTGATGTAAAAATAATTTTAAACTCCTTCTTGAAGGAGCGCCTGGGTGGCTCAGTTGTTAAGCGTCTGCCTTCGGCTTAGGTCATGTTCCCAGGGTTCTGGGATCGAGCCCCACATTGGCTCTCTGCTCCACAGGAAGCCTGCTTCTCTCTCTCCCTCTCCCCCTGCTTGTGTTCCCTCTCTCACTGTTTCTCTCTCTCTCTTTCTGTCAAATAAAAAATAAAATCTTTAAAAAAAAAAAAAATTTCTCAGCAAAAAATATGTATATGACTTACTTACATTCAGTTATATTGCAGAGAGAGTGGCCCTAATTGACTTTTGGTTGATTACTATTGTTCTCATATCTGAACAATAAATTTATATATCTTGTTATAATTTTTAATAATAAAGAGAAAGTTATTCTGTGTCAGATGTCTAAAAGAGTTAAGAGACTGACTAATGCTCAACCCCTAAATGCTCTTTATTCCTAGTATGTACTTGTTATATTCTTATGATGCCACTGTTATTTCAGGGAACATAGTCCTGTCTGAGAAAATGTCATGTTGACCACACATTATCTAAATAATTTAGCCATCTGTTGACAAACATTCAAATATTTTAATTTTTAGTTTGTTATAAAATATTTTTATATGGAAATAATTCTAGTTAGGATAATTTAGCTAGAAGGAGGCTTAAGATTTGTAATCCTTAAAATGTTACAATTAAAAACCAGACAGTAAGCTATAATAAGGGTCTACTTTGTACTAAAAAAAGGCCTCTAGCCTGGCTGAAAATACTTCATAGCACACTTGCACACGGTCAGTTCTGAGACCAGTGAATATATTATCTCCTTATTTCTAGGAGATCTTATTTTAAAATGAATTTTAATCAATTATATGAGCGTAGACTTGAATAAATTCTCCTTATAAAGAATACTAAAAACTAGAGACCAGGCTACAAGTCCTGTGACCACAGGTTTACTCCCAGTCCCCTTTTCAGAGTGTCCAGGTCTTCCGATCTTTTTCTGAAGGTTTGTAGACAGACCTGGTGTCTCTGCAGGAAATGGGAAATCCTCACCTGGGGTTACCGGAGTGCTGCCTCTGGCCATCGTTCTGGGCCTTCTGTTGACTCCTGACCTCATGTACCGTCCAGGAGGAGTTGAAATCATTTCGTCTGCTGGAACTCTGTCATCTGAAAATGAGTTGCAAACCCCAAACACTTAACTATCCCTTTCCCTTCAGGTCACCAGTGATCTTGTGGATTCTGTTTGTGTCTTAATTGCTCCATGGCATTTGCTGTTTGTAATCCCACTTCCCCTATCTTTTCTTTCTTTATTTCTGGTCTCCATTCACCTGTTTCTTCTTCTCCTTTGGCCATTCCTTAGCTATCTCTTTTACTGCTCCTCAGCTGTACCCGTACCCTCGTCCCCAAACCCAAACCTCCAACCCAGCACGCACCTCTGGGCGAAGAACAGACAACCCCAGCTCTGTACTCCGTGTGAGTGCCATCCCACACTGGCCGTTTCTACAGCGGGACCCGCACTCGTGTGTGTGTCTCTCCCTGTCCCCCCCCCCCCCGCTTTCTTCCTGTGTGTGTGTCTCTCCCTGTCCACCCCTTCTCTCCCCTCCCTCTGCCCCTTTTCCTCCTTCCCTCCCTCCCTCCTCTGTATTTCCCTTCAGTCCGTGGCCACTTTCTACCTAACAGGCCAAAGCAGAAACCAGAGAGTAATGCCAGATGCCTCTACTTCTCATGCCGACGCCTAATGGTGATACCCTTTTTCCTCTTGTGAACACTTGTCACGTTTGCTCCTTCCTCCCGTTTCCCTTACAAACAGTGAAAAGAATCAGGCTCCTGTAAACATCCAAGCAGAGAGCTGAGTATATGATTTTATTTTTACTACTTTCTTGTTACGGAATGTTCACGAAGTAGATTCTAAACAGGTGTCCTTTTCTTTGAGGAGAATAGAATAAGAAGTGAAACCAAAGCAAGTGAACTGAAGAAGTATTTACTTTTCCACGTCAGGAAGCACTACTGGGGGACATTGTGGAGGCTCCGACTCTGGATGTTTTCTTCAGGAAGAGAGTAGAGATTCCTGTCCAGTTTAGGGGACACTTAAACGCTCACCTGCTTGAGAATCAGCACTTAGGTGCTTCTTGGACAGTGATTTTCATTCCCATTCACTGGCTTTTAATTTGTTAAAATTTATATAGTCTAGTTCATCTGGCCTATGAATTAAGTTACTTCATATTAGGACAAAATGAATTTGTAGCACGTAAATAGTTGTGACTAAAATTGGCTGGATATTTGCCAACACACCTGCCCTCTGAGCTTCGGTTCACATCGCTCCAGTCTCTCTTCTCACCTGTCTGCCTGCCTGGTTCCTCCCCATCCTCCAAGGCCAGGTCACAGGCTGGTCACACACGAAGCTCTTAGATTCTGACGCATTCAGCCTTATGTTATACTTACCTGCATCTGTTGGTTTTCTTAAGAAGCTTTACATCCCTTACAGGACAAGACCATATCTTATGCATCTTTTTATCCCTTCCAGCATCTAGTTAATGTATATTTGTGGCGTCAGTGGGTGCCCCAGCATTGAGTATGGACTGTGGTTTGGAATAGATGTACTAAGAAATTGGGTGTGTTGCTTCCATCCTGATTGACTTTATTTCCATGTTTCACGTGAGTTTGACCAGGTATTTTAGTTTTAGTTTTATTATTTTAAAAGATCCTAATAATAATAACAACTGAAAGGTAGAAACAACCTAAGAGTTCATTGACAGATAAATGCATAAACAAATTGTGGTTCAGTACATACAGGGGAATATTACTCAGCCATAAAAAGGAATGAAGTCTAAGTGAAATGAACCAGTCACAAAAAAACAAAGACTGTGTGATTTCTCCTTACACGAGGTTCCTACCGTTGCCTAAATCATAGAGACCGAAGGGGGAGTGGTGGTTGCCAGGCTCTGGCAGGGGAGAGGAAAATGGGGAGTTGTTCTTTAGCGGGTACAGTTTCAGTTTTGCAAGATGAAAGTTCTGGAGGTTAGTTGTATAATAGCGTGAATGTACTTTACTGTTCACTTAAAAATGGTTCAGAGGTAAATTCTGTGTTGTGTGTATTTTACCACAATTAAATAAAAAAGGGAAAAGAATAGTGTACTGACAAAACATGGATGAACTTTGAAAACATGATCCTGAGTATGAAATAAGTCAGGCACAAAAAGCCACACGTTGTATTATGCCATTTATGTGAAATGTCCTGAATAGGGAACTTGACAGGGAGAGAAAGTAGGTTAGTGGTTGCCGAAGATTTGGAGGAGGGGGGATGAGGAGAAACTGCTGAATGGGTCTGGAGTTTCACTTTGGGGGGATGAAAGTGTTTTGGGACTAGATAGATTTCTACAACATTGTGAATGTACTCAGTGCACTGGATTGTTTACTTTAAAATTCTTAATTTTATGATATGTGAATTTCATCTTAATAAACTATTATTTTTTTAAAGACCCATACACAGTAGAACAGTAGACAGTAAATATTTGCTTTTTCCTTGATGTGGTAATTTAACTAATCCTGAGGTCTACCTGTTTTTAATGATCGTGAGTCAGCCTTTGAGTGTTCTCTGTTACCCTAGCGTTAGGCGCTTGAATGGAGGAGGGGGGAGCAGACAGCAGGGGCCATTATCGTATAGACACAACCTAACCAGGAGCACCCTCCATCCTCGCTCCTCTCCGTGCACAGTCTTCTCATGATTTAACGGCTAGTTTAGCACTCCACCGCTTCTCCTACAAAGAAAATGTGATCTCCACTCCCCTGCTCTCTGTGCTTCAAAGACTTGTGCCGTCAGAATGAGGTTCTGTCTCGTTAAGGTGGCACAGGAGGTCCTTTAAACCTACCCTCTGCTTGTAGGTCCAGCTTCGTTTCTTGGCACTCCGAGCCCCACCTGCTTGGAACCATGATTACGAATAGCGCTGTTCTTCGGGGTCCCGAATGGGGACAGAGGACTGCTCCGCTTTGCGTGCTTGTGACCGTGACTTCATCCGACATGAGAGATTTTGTTCACCTCGTTCCCTGGCACACCTGACATGTCATTCAGGGCCTGGCTTAGCCGTCAACGCCGCAGAGAAAGTTGTCCCTGAGTCTCTGCCCTTCAGGCCTCCCTCTCGTGTGCTCTCTCATCACCCTTCTTCGTTCTCCACACATCCCCCTTGTCACCGAGTAGGTTGTGTTCCAGATGCTCACTTTTCTCTTCCCTCCAGAAACCTGTGCGCTCCTTGAGGAAAGGGCAGTCTGTCTGCACACAGCTTTCAGTACGTCTGTGGGAACTCATGCTGCTGAGTTGCCCATTTTACTTAACTGCACAGACATGTACTTGTGCTGGAAATATATATGAAAATATGAACTATGTTATGGAAAGTCTTCATTTCTTAGGACCTGAAGACAATTCCATGAAGGGAATAAATATCTTACATACTTCCTTTGTAACTTTGTTGCAGTACCTGTGTAGTGTTGGGAATAGGATAAGGACTGAAAAATGCTATAAAAATTTAACTTATAACACGGGAGCAAATACAGAACTACAGAATTTCTAATTAAATCTAGTTGCCACAGCCATAAGTCAATATAGGCATGCATGTTATGGGGTATATATAGTCTGGAGCCCAATAAATGTATTTTAACAGCTTTACTGAGGTATAATTGACATACAGTAATCTGTACATATTTAAAGTACAGTTGACAAGTTTTGTTTTTTTTATAAGTTTTGACTTATTTGTATACCTGTGATACCATCACCATAATCAAGATAGTGAACATACCTGTCACCTCAGGATGTTACCTTGTAGCCGTATGTAGTTCCACCGTCTCCCACTGTATCACACCCCCTCCCTGTATCCCCAGGCAATCACTGACCTGCTTTTTATAACTGTAGATTAGTTCATGTTTCCTGGAATTTTATATAAATAAAATCATACGGTATGTATTGTTTTTGTCTGGCTTTTTTCACTTCAGTATATTTATCTTAAGATTCACCCAGGTTGTTGCATGTATCAGTAGTTAATTTTTTATTGTTGACTAGTGTTTCATTTTTTGTGTGGACCACAGTTTGTTTATCCTGTCACCCACTGAAGGACACTTGAGGTGTTTA
>CM053614.1:742226-768300 GCA_028646535.1 Procyon lotor
TGCTGTTTACATATTCTGGATAAAAGTTTCTTATCAAGATATGTGATTTGCAAATATTTTCCCTATTTGGTGTCTTGTCTTTTTATTCTTTTAACAATATCTTTCAAAGGACAGACATCCCTAATTTTGAGGAAGTCAAATTTACCAAGTGTTCTTTTTGGATTGTACTTCTGGTGTTATATCAGTATACTGAATCTTTCTCTAACTCCAAATCACTTAGATTATCTCCTGTGTTTTCTTCCAGAAGTTTTATACTTTTAGGTTTTAGGTTTTGTACTTAGATCCAGAAATTAACTCCGCTTTGAGTTAATTTCTGTATATAGTATGAGGTATGAATGAAGATACATTTTTTTTTTTTTTTGCATATGGGTAGCCAATTATTCTAGTACCACTGCTTGAAAAGCCTATTCATTTTCCCACTGAATGGCCTTGAAAACTTCATGGAAAATCAGTTGTCCATGTATGTGTGGGTGTGGGTTTATTTCTGGACTCTATTTTGTTCCATTGATGTCTCTGTTTGTCTTTACATCAATACTGCACTGTCTGGGTTGCTGTAGATTGATCGTAAGACTTGAGACCAGGCAGTGAAGTCTGTTCTTTTTGAGAGTGGTTTTAGTTATTCTAAGTCCTTTGCATTCCCTGTGGCTTTTTAAATTAGCTTGTCATTTTCTACACAAATGTCTGCGAGGGTTTTGGATTGTGTTGAATCTGTAGAACAAACTGGAGAGGATTAAGATCTTTACAATATGGAGTCTTTCAGTCCCTGAGCACTGTATACTTATTTAGTTCTTTAATTTGTCTCTGCAAAGTTTGCATTTTTTTGCTTAGGTCTTACACATTTGATGCTATTGTAATGGTATTTCTTTAAAAGTATAGTTTCTTGTAATAGTTCATGGCTGGTACATAGAGATATAGTTGATTTGTATATATGGGTCTTTTATTCGGCAACCTTGCCAAACTCACTTAGTAGTATTATCTGTTTTGTAGATTTTGTTGAATTTTTGTTGATGATGATGACGCCCATGAATAAAAATAGTTGTACTTCTTCCTTTCCAATATGGATGCTTTAATTTATTTTTCTTGTCTGTTGTACTATCTGGAGCTTCGAATACAATGTTAAATAGAAGTAGTGAAAGCAGACATTCTTGACTTGTTTCTCACCATAGCAAGAAAGCATTCTGTCCTGTACTGTTAACTGATAACAGCTGTAGTGTTTTTTTGCTTGTTTATTTTGGTAGTTGCCTTTCACCACGTTGAGGAGATTTCCTTCTTTTCTCCATTGCTGGAGTTTTTATCGGGAATGGATGTTGGATTTTGTTGAATGCTTTTTCTGCATCTATTGACATAATCATGTGGCTTCCTTTTTTAGACTATTAATGTGCTGAATTACACTGATTCTTGATTGTTAAACCAATCTTGCATTCCTGGGGTATCCCCTACTTGGTCATGACATAGTTTATTTTTTAATTGTTGGGTTTAATGTGATAAAATTTTGCTTAGGATTTTTGTTATCTGTATTTATGAGTGCATAGATCCTTAGTTCTTTTTTCTTATTAATAACTTTTTTCAGGCTTTGATTATGTGAGTAATGCTATGTTGATTGAAAGTATCCAGAGGTATTTCCTCCTTTTCAATTTGCTGGATGAATGCTATACACTAAATGTTTGTGTCCCCCCAAAATTCATATGTTGAAACTTAATCCCCAGTGTGATGGTATTAGGAGGATGGGGCCTGTAGGAGTTGATAGGTCATGAAGCTGCACCTTCATGGATGGGATTAGTGCCCTTATGAAAGAGGCCCCAGGGAGCTCTCTTGCCCTTTTCTGCCATGTGAGTTTACAGTGAAAAGATAACTGTCTGTGAACCAGGGAGTGGACCCTCACCCGACACCAAGTCTGCTGGAGCCTTGATCTTGGACTTCTAGCCTGCAGAACTGTGAGAAATAAATGTCTGTTGTTTATAAGGCACCCAGTCGATGACTTTCTGTTAACAGCAGCCCTAATGGACTAAGACAGTGAGTTTTTATAGAATTCGGTTTTTTTTCCCCCTTCAGTGTTTGATACAGTTCATCAGTGAGGCCATCTGGGCCTGGAATTTACTTTCTGGAAAGGTTTTAAGAACAAATTCAATTTATTTATTTAAGATTTTTTTTTTTTTTAATTTATTTATTTGACAGACAGAGAGATCACAAGTAGGCAGAGAGGCAGGCAGAGAGGGGGGGAAGCAGGCTCCCCGCTGAGCAGAGAGCCCGATGTGGGGCTCGATCCCAGGACCCTGAGATCATGACCTGAGCCGAAGGCAGAGGCCCCAACCCACTGAGCCACCCAGGCGCCCCTCAGTTTATTTTATAGATAGAGGACTACTCAGCCTATTTATTTCTTCTTGAGTGAGTTTGTTAATGTGTTTTAAGGAATTTGTTTATTTCATCTATGTTGTCAAGCTTTTGGCATGAAGTTCCCGTATTCCCCCTTTAGTACAGGTAGTTCTGTCAGTGCCCTGCGGTGCTAGTTGCCTACTCATAGCTGATACTGGTCATCTGTGTCTTTTTTTTCCCTTAATAGTATTGCTTTAATAGGTGTATTGATCTTTTTAAGATTTATTTTATTAGAGAGAGACCGCATGCACATGCATGCATGTATGAGTCGGGGGAGAGAGAGCATCTCAGGCAGACTCCCCACTGAGCTCAGAGCCTAATGCAGGGCTCAATCCCACAACCCCGAGATCATGACCTGACGTGAAATCAAGAGTCAGATACTTAACTGACTGAGCCACCCAGGTGCCCCAGTCTTGTTGTTTTGTCAGAGAACATTTAACTTATAAATTTATCTTTTATGACAAGGTGTGTGTGTTCTTTTTGGAAATCTTCCACTAAAGCCACAGATACCATGTCAGCCATTTGTGTGAGATGCCAGCACATGTGGTTTATTGGTAAAGTTACTTTAATGATTACTTCAGTGTGTCAAGCTTTATAAACTCTCAATTTCTTTTTTTTTTTTTTTTTTTTAAAGATTTTATTTATTTGACAGAGAGAAACACAGCGAGAGAGGGAACACAAGCAGAGGGAATGGTAGCGGGAGAAGCAGGCTTCCCACAGAGCAGGGAGCCCGATGCGGGGCTCGATCCCAGGGCCCTGGGATCTGACCTGGACCGAAGGCAGACGCTTAACGACTGAGCCATCCAGGCGCCCCAAACTCTCAATTTCTTGATAGTAAGGAACAGGAGTATGCTTGCTAGAAATCAGAGTCAACTCAGGGGCTAGTGAAGGTAAATTCTCATGATTCATATTATTGGCGCAGCATCCAGCTCTTTCCTGAAATAAGGTTTTGTACTTTGGTTCTTATATAGGTATGAATAGAAAAGACCTTTATTCAAAGAGTTCTGCATAACTGCGTCATAGTGCATTTTATCCATAGATAATCCAGATATTATGGCCTGTGCTTAGCCACTGCTTAAGTAACTGGGCTTTTTACCTTGTGTATATTTTACTTATCTTTTAAAGAAATGACTTTGGGTTGGGAGTGAGCATTTGACTAGGAGAGTTAAATAACGGCATTTGATAATTGAATTTTTTTAGTAAATAGTATTTTAAAATATACGGCCTTCATACCCTTTTATATCACCTCTAGAAATAGAGATTTTGAAGTATTATATATTTGTACAATAAGTGTTAAGTTAAAATTTTAAGTATTGTTACTTTTTCTTAAGTGTTGGTGCTTTTAACAAAAAAGTACATTTTAAGTTTAATTACTGCTGTGACATAAACCTCTCAGATGGAAGTTTAGGGAAGTGATTGTTTAAAGTTTCTTGCTGTTCAGTCTTACAGAAGATTTTCATAATTGAAGAGCTGCATGTGTTGTCTAGAGTGATCTTTTAATCAGACAACGTTAGTTAAATATTTAAATTCAATTTGAAACAACAGCATCTTTGGCACTAATGTAATACTGTTTAGTGCTTCGGTGCACTGTAGCAACAGGATCCTGGGTTTCTGTCTGTGAGGTCAACTTGAGATGTCCTGGGGACCAAACATATAAGGAGGAGACTGCTCTCTGTCTTGGGTTTCATATGAAGTCTTGGCCTTGACTTTCAGGATACCAGGTTGAATCCACTAAGAAGTCCTAGTGAAAGCACTTCCCATTGTCCATAACATACCTCCCATTGTCCTTGTGCTGAGGGCCCCCTGCTCCTCACTGCGCTTAGTGTGTGGCACTTCTGTCCCAGTGCGGTACATGGGCCAGGTTCAGGGTGGCAGTTAGTTACCAGTTAGCGTGTTCCAGTGCTGTTCAAAGTGGTTTGTCCCCCCAGCATTCACAGAGTAGGTCACTGGGCGGTTTGATGAAACTGTGAGAACTTCTGTTTACCTTTATTGTTATTATGTTTTAAAAAGTCTGTCCAAGGGGCACCTGAGTGGCTCAGTTGGTTACGTGACTGCCTTTGGCTTGGGTCATGATCTCAGGGTCCTGGGATCACGGTCCTAGGATCTCAGGGTCCCTGCATCGGGCTCTCTGCTCAGCGGGGAGCCTGCTTCTCCTCTCTCTCTGCCTGCCTCTCTTCCTCTCTGTCAAATAAATAAATAAATAATCTTAAAAAATAAAAAATAAAAAAATAAAATAAATAACAAGTCTGTCCTTTGTGTATAATGTAAAAGCCAGTGAGTAGTATGTATATAGTTTTAAAATAATTAAATACACATGTATTGGGTATATGTGTTCTAATTTTACTTTTGCTAATGGTGGTGTGTGATTAAAAATGTCTTGAGACCAGGTAAGACTTTTCTGGAGCATCTGGACAAGGATTTTTATTTAGTGATCTATCAGTTTCTCCATAAATCAGCTTCCTCATATGAAAGATTGTGTGTGTGTGTGTGTGTGTGTGTGTGTGTGTGTGTGTGTGTGCGCATCTCTGTTTTTCTTGCAAAAAGATCTATGGCTCTCACCAGATTGTCAAAGGAGTCTTTGATCCTAAAGATCAAATAAACTACTTATCTGGGATCCTTGGGCTGAAATCACTGAGATTTGTTTTGGAAGAACTGTATCCTGTCTATAGGTAACTTCCTAGGTTAAATTAAATGGTACTTTGTTTGAAAAAGACAATGTATAATTAGATCTGTATTCCTTTTAACAAAGTAAGGTTTTTTGTTGATTTTTTTTTTTTTTTTTTTAAGATTTTACTTATTTGTTTGAGAGATAGCATGAGGTGGCGGGGCAGAGGGAGAGGTAGACTCCCCACTGAGCAAGGAGCCTGACGCGGGGCTCATGGGGCTCGATCCCAGGACCCTGAGATCATGACCTGAGCCGAAGTCAGACACTTCACTGAAGACTGAGCCACCTAGGCGCCCCAGACAAAGTGAAGTTTTATTAAGGCTCTTATCTGAGAAGCTGCAGTCATGATTGTTGCCGTGACTCATGATGTGTGGTTTCTGTGGCCTATTCTCCTGGGGTCTGGGTCCCTTTACCTTCTTTAAAAAGATATTTTATTGTTTGTTTTCATTTATCTTCTCTTCAAAATATTATGGTAGATTATTGTCTCTCAAGTTCAAATACATTGGCCCTATGTAAATGTGGCCATAAAAGAATTACTTCTTAGGACACCTGGGTGACTGAGTTGGTTAAGTGTCTGCCTTCAGCTCAGGTCACGATCCCAGGGTCCTAGAATTGAGTCCTACGTTGGCCTCTTGCTCAGCAGGGGCCTCTTCTCCCTCTGCTTGTTGCTCCCCCTGCTTGTGCTCTCTCTGACGAATAAATAAAATCTTAAAAACAAAAAAGGAACTACTTGAAATCTCCTACTTTGTGATACTTTTGGATATGAAGGTCTTTCTTTTGTCTCTATGCACTGCTTTGGTGGAGTCTGTCTTTATAATAGGCGGTGGGGTTGCTTTGGTGGGGGTGAGAGCTAAGTTCAAACGTCAGCTGAGAGAGTGAAACGCAGTTTGGTTACTCTTGAAACCCTTAGACCAATCCAGAAATAAAAGTGTACAGGAGTTTGTCTATACAGTCACATTTTATGGTTAGAATGTTACATGGCACCACGTAACTCTTCAGTTTCTTCCCTGAAGGTTGTCACCAGTCCTATCATCTGTCACTTAACTACCTGAATGATGTTTACTTATTTATTTACCAGTGGTCACAAAAATCCCAACATTCACATATTCCTTCCAATAAATATTTGGCCTGAGGCACATTAGTACTAAATAGGATGACTATTTGAATTATTCTTTTGAATAAAAAGACTTGTTTTTTAAAATGTGTCTAGGTGAATGTAAGTCACTTCAATGTATATATGAGATAACTGCCTTTCCAGGTTTGCCATTTTACTCCACAAGCCGTGGTGTCCAGCTCAGATTAACAGTGTTTTTATCCCCACTGCCCCCACCCCACTGACCCAGAAAGGAATCACCCGTGTTGTTGATTCGTTTATGTAGTAACTATTATATACGTACAAGCATTGCTCCGGGCACTAGGATTATAGGGGTGAAAAAAACAAAGTCCCTTTTCTCATAGAACTTGCATACTAGTGGACAAAGTTGGCAAAAAAAAAAAAAAAAAAACCACCAGAAAGGAAAAGAAGTATTTCAAGTAGCACGTGTTACAAAGACGTGTAACTGGAATAGATGGTCACGGAGGGTCCAGCTGTCCTATGTAGAAGAAGCAGTTGCTCTCCCCAAGGAGGTGACGTTTGACCTGAGACCTGCACGGGGAGAGGGACCAAGCAGCAGGGAGGTGGGAGCTCTAAGGGTCTGTCAGGGGTCTTCTCCATCAGGACTCTTGTTGCCTTTTTTAGTTGAGCACGCCAGTCTCTCCATGAGCAGCACAGTGGGTTTCTCGTCAATGTAAGTGGAGTGAGTGACAAGGGACATTCACTCCTGCCTCTTCACTTCAAGAGACTGACACATGGAGAAAGTAGGTTAGGACTGGCTGAGGTCGTTCTACAAGATAATGATTACATATTCTGACGAGGATTCCGACTAACAAATGAGAAAGTCCATGGAATTTTATCTGACTTGTACTTTATTTTGTAACGTATTTAAATATATTGTACCTGTTTTTATTAAGGGTTATTTTATTTATTTTTAACAGGAATCACTAGATTTGATCTACTTGGAGACTTTGGAAGGTTTAATTGGCTGGGAAATTTCTATATTGTATTATCCTACAATTTGCTTTTTGCTATTGTGACAACATTGTGTCTGATCAGAAAATTCACCTCTGCTGTTCGAGAAGAACTTTTCAAGGCCCTAGGTAATCCTGAGGTTTATGGGTATTTTTCTCTCTTTCTACTAATTTTTAATTTTGTCATTTGAATTAATTTTAAATCTTCATCTGTTCATTTTTCCTACTATGTAAAACCGTAGAGCTTCCATTTCTGACCCAGTACTTACTGGTCATGCTTTTGTGTGAAATTACTTCATTAAGCCTCTGCTTCGTCATCTGTAAAATGGTGACAGTATCTTCTTTTCTCAAGGACTGTTGTGAATATTAACTGAATTTCTTGTCAGGGCGTGAGCAGAGTCCTGGTACATCATCAGAACTCAATAAAATTAGCTCTTTTGTTGTTATGATGGTGGTCGAGGCGAGGTGAAGCTAATAGTGGACTAGAGACTTATTTTTTGGTAATGATACTTCCTATAATTTTTTAGTTACAGGTTTCTTTTGATTACTTGGACTTTACAAGTATCAGGCTGATCCATAAATCTCTTCAGTAAGCCAAATAACTCAGGATAAAATTATTAATATTCTTGTCGTTAATAGGAGGGGGCTTTCATTATCATATATTCCATAAGTCCCATGCATTGTGACAGTGTTAAAAACTTTCAGTTTGGCTAAGATATAAAGGGTATAAATGTAATGGATGAATGAGTTTTTCATGTCCACTTCAACATTAGCCCTTAACATTTTATATGTTTTATTTTATATTTTTATTGGTTTTATTTTATATTGTAGAAATGGCAATATAAACTATCTTGCTATATAATAAACCCTCTTGGGTTTGGAGTAATTTTAGCATAAGAGAAGGGAAAGGCAGTGATTTATGTTAGAAAATCCTAACATTAGGGTCACTTACCTAACTTGACATCGTTGGAAGCTTATACCCTGTACTCCACCGTGGCTTTTAGCTATTGCAAAAGGCTACATAGTGATTGATTCAGTAAAGTCCAGGTAGCTTCAGCCTTCGGAGCAACAAGAAAGCTTCGCACCCACCAAGTTCTTCCAGTCCCTGTGGTTGAAGGGATGACCTTTGGGAAGGAAAAAAGATTTCAAATTACCTATTCATCCGTATTTTACTAAATTCACCCTGTGAGGGGGTGGCTGGTATCATAGTGCCTGCAAGGGAAAGTGACATCTCACTTCAGCTGAAACACCACATAATTTACGGGTTTTCGTGCCTAGGTTTCCTAATGATGGCCCGTGAGATGGGAGTCAGCAGCTCTCGCAGCCCAATGTCTAAAGCTAGAACTTCATTTCTAAGGCCGTGGTAGCATCAGTGAGATTAGTTAGCCGTAATGTCAGATCAGTTCCCACTTGCCAGTCACTAACACGAGAGGATTGTAGATGAAGTGCAGTAAATTTAGTTCTGAGTTAAATATTCTGCATATCATTTCTCGAAGGAAGTCTTTATTAATGTAGTGAAATATCGTTTCACTCAAGGTGAAGTCATGTATGTTGTGTCGGTTCTGACCATAGCAGGCAGTGGAATGATCAAGACTTGTCTAAAACTAATAGATGGATTTGCTTTTTTGCCCAGATGTTTTCTGTTACTCTTTGGAATGCTTGAAGGAAGAAATGCATTATATGTAGAAAAAGATCCTCATTAAGTATATGTAATAATGTGTGATCTGAGACCTTAAATCTGATTTCACTGGGAATCATAATTTGATTACAGAATTTAACTATCTCCCCCCATTTGTCTTGTAGTCTTTTTTCTTCTGCTGCTGTGTCCATTGATAATGATACTATTTGTCTCATAGAGTATCTGTCTGGGATATAGTAGATAAAAACCTCGTGGTGGGGGAGGTGGTTGTTCCTGCAGAGAGAGACATTATGGTTTTTTTTTGAAGATGTGTACCTTGTGCTGCACCCAAGTTTTAGAAGTAATAATGTTAATAATCTATCCTCAAAGGGGATTCCTTTTCACTTTGGGCATTGATTACCCCGCTGGTTCTCTCTCCACCTACTTCCTTCTCTAGCAGGCCCTGTTTAAAGGGGCTTCCCCACACCCAGCAGCTGTGGGTTCCTGTTGTCACTAAGTGGTTTGGCCATTCCTGGGGCCAGAATTGTTGCTTGTATTGGATTGATTTCTTTTTTCCCTACCCATTCATCCATCATAGATGGGCTCAATTTCCCTTTTCTTTCATTAAGATAGGCAGGTGGTAGAAACTTTAAAATTCAGAGTGCTGTGTTGACTTAAGAGCGATATAAAATTGCTTAACTGCCAGGTAGGTAGACTTCTGGAATCTTAGGGCAATTGAATCTGATCCAAGTGTGTTTCTGATGTGTCACAAAGGCTGAGCCACAAAGATGTTTCCTCAAAATCTTCTCCATGGATGTGCTGGTTATGGATTCTTGAACAGCTTCGGGGCCTCGTTTTATTCATAAGTGCTGAGGGCTCTGGTGCCACATAAACTCTTACATTTTCTTCTACTTGTTATCCCCGTTGAGTCGCACAGTATTGTTGTATGTGTCAGGTCCGTTAGGTAAATGATAGGTGATACGGAGGGAAACTAATGTAACTCTCAAAGATAGTGATAATTTTTTGTTCTGTGAAGTATCTTTGAATAATGAAATTTTTATGTTCAACCTATGCTTTTGCCATTTCTTCTCCTTTTCTTTTTGGCCATGTTTTCCATTGTTTTTCCTCCTTATTACATGCTTCATATTTTGGTATGTCTTTATGTATGTCTTCCTGTATGTATACTTGCACGTGTGTATTTTAAAACGAAAATGGGTTCATACTTGTCTCAGGGGAGTTCCCCTGGGAAGCACACTTCAGGGCTGGGACAAGCTTGGAGGAGGAGGTGTATGAGAGGGTGTTCTTGGGATTGGTATAGGGGGCAGGAGGTGGAGAAGGAATTAATTGTGCAGAGAGAAGACACCAGAAGCTCCCTTGGGCCCCAGAGCTGCACGGAGTTGAGGAGAAGGCATGGCTTCCTAAGAGACAACTGTCTTCTGCTTCGCCCCAGGGAGCCTCCAGTGGGGACAAGAGATCTTTCACCCTGAAGGGGGTCTGGCCAGCACATCACAGCTTTCTCAGTAACACTTGACACTGCCTCGTTAGCCCTCTGCCCACCCACGCCACAGGACATCTGTTCTCACCATTTTCTTAATTTTTCTGCAGGACTTCATAAGCTTCACTTATCAAATACTTCAAGGGATTCAGAAACATCAAAGCCGTCTGCAAACGGGCATCACAAAGCACTGTGAGACACGCAGCGGCACTCTGCGATCAAGGACCTGGGAGCCCCACACTCCCGACGTCCCCGTCAGTCAGAAATGCCGCGCACTGACTGGGCTTCACATCTAGGGCCGGGGCCTAGCAGCACCGTTTCTTTCCTAACCCCCTAAGAACTTGGCTGCCACAGGCCTTCTCGTTTAACTGTGTGATGGACCCCAGTTTCCAGCCAAACGCAGGCTCCTTAGGGCAGCACCTTCTTCCGTGGACACATTTGCTTGCGTCGGTTGGTACAATCGCCCATATGAGAATGTTAGAAAAGGCAAACTTTGGGGCTTTCTGAGAAGTCAGTTAAATCCCATTATATATTTTATTCAAAATGGAGAAGCCATCGTGAAAGGCATCCTTGGCACTTGGATGTGAAGTGAAGGCCCTGCAAAAACGCAGGTTTATGGATGCCCTCATTGCGGTGGGTGCATTGGAATGGTAGTGTGCAAAGGTGCTCACTTCTTTAAAGAAAAAGACAAACGCGGAGTTCTGGTTTATATTTCAGAATGACATTGATTAGACTTTGAGTCAAGGGAAAAATACAAAATTCCTTTGACAACCTGACCCACGGTAGAACACCATGGGAATAACTTCCACTGTACAGAGTGTAGTAAGCTGAGTAGGAAGTATTATGTAACCGTAGTTCTCCGACACCTTACACGTATAGAATTCAGTGTTACCTCTCATAACATAGTTGCCAGTGTTGAACACACTTGTAACTTAGATTTGGCCTTATAGGCTATATGTACACTCAATTTTTTAAAGCTTTTTTATCTAAAGTCCCTCAGTTCCTTGTTCTTCTGTGTCCATTATGAAGCTACAAATGCTCTGTGGTAGAAACCCCTTCAGTCAACACGTTCTTCGGGCCTTGGTTACTTTTGTACTTGCCAGGTTAAACCTCAGATTTATAAAAGTTACCGGTTTGACACCCAGAGGCACAGTGTCAGCATTCATGATGTAAGAATAGTTTTTTTCAGTGTTTCATGATCTGATAATCACTCAGTTGCTGAGAATTGTAAATAATTCTGGGGATGGCTTCTTGACTTTAAGTCCACTGAATAAAAACTGTAAACTTGTACTCTGTGTTACCATCCGCTAGGATAGAGTACTGAAAATTGTGCATGCAGAAATAAGAGATGAGCCCCTTTGCACACACTTCGTAGTTATGCAGTCTCTCTAAATACGTAGGTTCACATGCACTATGTGTATGGCAACAGATTGTCTGTGTTCAGACAAAAGTAAAAGAACATTTTTCTCAAATTGTTGAGTTTAAAGATTTTTTTTGGAGAAATTTATGAAAATCAGGCTGTATATACTTGACATAAAAAATTTCCACTCAGAGCCAAAATAATAAGAAAATTTTGTCTGTATTCCTAAGTTCCATTGAGTATACCTCTCCCTTATTTATATCTTTGCATTTCCTTCTGAGCTTCTCTGCTCATCAAGATGCAGCCCAGTTTTCAAATAAAAGAATGCTTTGTGATTCTAAACAACACTCCGTAAATACTGCCAGTGTAGTACTGGCGAATCTGTCCACACAGGATCTGCATACTGAGAAAATTAGTAGAAGTTGACTGTTTCCTAATTTCACTGGTTATTACACCTATTTAAACATTAATTGTAAGCCAAGATTTTTCCTGAAGCTTGCTTGCAATCCATATTTTGAGCAGACTAGGTCAAGGGGAGAGGGAAAAGAAAGTTCTTTACATAAAAGAACCTTGCTTGTAACTTACACTGGTTTCCGGGCACATCCATAGGAAGTTCTCGGATATTTGTAAGATGTCTGAAAATTTCTGAGTAAAATATTAAACTTTCCAATGTCTCTATCAATTCTTTGTTCATTTGAAAGTTTCTTTCCATCGGAAAACTTAGGCCAGGTTTGGATTAGTAAGCAGTGAAATGTATTCTAAATTCCTCCAGCTCTTACTGGGTGCGTCCTCATTGCTTGTGAGACAGGATACGCCTCACATGGAGGGATAGTCTTCTATGGGGACAAGTGCAGGTGGTTATGTGCTGTTTGCTGTGTGAGCACAGCGACTTGGGGTTCTACAGAGCGTTCATTCCTGGGTACGTGACAGGGGTCCTCCTCTTGAGAGACTCGGTCTGAACGCAGGTGCTTCCCTTGGACACACACTGGAGGCTGGCGGTGTGAGGCCACGGCAGAAGTGGGTGGCAGCACACGGGGGCCTGGCACTTGAAGCCTGGTAAGGAGAGGCGTGCCTCGGGTCTTTCATTTGTTGCAGTTGTTGTGCTAGTGAGGGAGGAGGCGGGTGGCCTGACGCCAGAGCGCCCTGTGCCTGTGGTCAGAGTGGCCCCGGGACGGCCCTTGTGTCCTCATTGGGTGCGGGGGTCTAGGTGACTGTGGGAAGTCAGGCACTCTGTTGACTCTTCCTCACCTTAGAATCAACTTTAAAGGGGCGCTAGACACTGTAGTTAAACAGTTTCTGGAGGAGACGTAGCAATTCTAAATGTTAATTGGTTCTGCAATACTTATTTTAAAATTATAAATTTTATAGATTGTAACATTTGTAGTTTTTATTGACTTTTCCAAGATATTTCTTAGATTCAGTATTTACTTAGCTTTACATATATTCTTTATAAAAAGAGACCTGCTCTAAAAGAAGAGACTGTGTGAAAATCGCACACACGTGCACGTGCACACATGCACACGTGCTCACGTACAGGTTAGCTCCTTCAGCGCCGCACTTCGAGGTTGATTGATGAGTGGATGAGAAAGAAATCTTCTGCATGGTTTGACTCTTGCATGTGTTCGAGGCGTGTACTGTGTACCCCTGTTCTTAGGGGCATGGACATCGGCCTTGCTTTGCTGGAGCACAGTAGACCTCCTGTGCGTCCCTAACCACTTAAGCTGCCTGAAGCACAGGCTTACATCCTTGAAAACCCTATGTGGTTTTCTTTGTTAGCACAGTATTTAATGTATAGTATTGTTAGCACAGTATTTAATGTATAAAGGCAGAGTTCTTCAAATAATCTTTTTTAAATATGAGCTCATATGCAGTACTGACTTAAAAAAACTGGTATGTTACTTTTAAAAGAATATTTAGATGCACTGGTATATTACTTTTGTTTACAGAGTGTTTTGTTTACAAATTATCTGTTGGCCTTGTTTGTTTCTATGAGATACTTTTAGTGTGACTTTTTAAATGTCTTAGAAATAAAATTTTATAGAAAGTGATTTCGTGTTTTGGTTTATAAGCATTCAAATGTGATTTTGTTTTAAATCTTAAATACCATTGTGGCTAAAACTTAAGGGTGTATGTAGGTTACTTCCATGTCAGTTTTATAAAGGGTATTTGAGAGTTTTATGAAGGGTGAGATGTTTGGACTGAGGAAGAAGTGGACATTTTCTCTCTCCTTTTGTTGTGGAGTTAATTGGTAGATGAATTTCTTCCAACCATTTGCAGCTAAAATGTAGCATCAGCAGTTGAAATCATGTATGTCATCTGTTTGGGTTACTTAGATATATTTGATTCTGCTAATCTTTTCCATAAAAGGACTGAGCCACGCCTACTTGTGGTCTGGGCAGCTTAATCCAGAGGGTTACCCTCAGAAGGGTAACCGGCATTGGCATCCGGTATAGTCACTGGCAGACAGAAGCCTTTATAGCAATGGCTTCCCAGCTCTCTGACCACAGGAGGAATTACTTTTTACATTGTCTCTCTCTCTCTCTCACACACATACACACTTCTATATATGTAAACAAATATTTAACAAAGGTAGTACCTACTTTTACTGTATGTGATCTGTGCTGGCATTTTCTGTTCTGTTTTTTAGAACATTAGTCACAGACCACACTAATACTGATTAATGGTCAACTTTAGTTTGAAAAACACGACTTCCAGGATCTAGTTGAAAGATGAGTGAACACAAAAATTTTTTGGCTTTTGAATATTAGGTAAAATTCATTATTGCAAGTACTACTGAAGTAAAGTATTATCTATGCAGATTACTTGTTGCACTGCAAAAAATGTAATTAAAATCTTGATTTTTAAATAGAAATTGCTGAAACTCCAAAAAACGGATTTTAAAATTTCAAAACTAGGTGGTTGATCCATATTTCTTGGAGGAGTAGAGCTGGGACCTAGTTGTGAAGAGAAGTTATTTAACTTCCTATTCTGTGTAATTCACAGAATAGGTAAAAGTGTTTTGAAGTTCAAATGTGATCAAATAGGAAATTCAGACAAAACCCAATTATTCTTGAATGTGACTTTGGTATTATGTTCTTCCTAAACATACTGGAGAAGTCAAGTTCAGAAGCATAGGTTATGAAAAGTAGGGTAGCAGCACCTGATGGGTATTATTTCTGAGGATCAATGTGGACAGAAAGATCTTCAGTGTCTGAATGTGAGGAGGTAGAGATTTAAATGTGAATCTGAGGAAGAAAGTTTTGTCAGTTATTAAAAATTCTTTGTGAATGTTTTAATGTTCTCTCTTGAAAAGCTCTTACTGAAAGGTGGACTGCTGACCAGCGGTGGCCTCTGAGAACCCAGGACACGCTCTAGTACCTGCCAGGTGTTGTGCCAGGCCGTGCTCTGGGGTAGCACAGGGAAGGCCCGGAGGACTGACAGATAGCTTAGCACATTGTTCTATTGCTTTAGAAATTAGCGGTGAAAACCCTTTTTCTGTATTCTCAATACTTCCCGTTTAGCCACCAAATGTGTGTGGGGTTTTTCTACACCAAGCTATTCTCCCGGTTCTCTGTGGGTACCACATCGTGTCCTACAGTTTGGTTTAATCCTGACACTCCGTGAAGTTAGTACAGACCCTACAGGTTAAGGGCCCAGTCCCATAAGGCTGGTTCCCCACTCCCACTTCAGATGCCAGTCCCAAGTCCAGGCTGTCCCATGTGCTTTGACCGGCCAGCTCTAAACCCGGGGTCCCCACCGCGCCCTCCGGCTCAGTGGTGTGCTGGAGCCGCTCCCAGGACTCTGGGACACGGTTCACTTGCTAGATGACCTATTTATTACAGAGGCTGCACCTCAGGAGCCCCAGATGGAGGGGAGGCACGGGGCCAGGGACGGGGGTGCACACACAGCTTCCGCGCCTTCTCCAGCTTCCCGGCACCCCCGTGTCCCCCCGACCTGGAAGCTCTCTGATTCCCTTCAGTTAAGTGTTTTTTTGTTTTGTTTCTGTGGAAGGTTCACTACATAGACGTGATCCATTAAAAGATTGACCGTTAGTAATTAGCTCAACCTCCAGCCTTCCCCACTCCTCAGATGTCAGAGCGGGGACCGGAAGTAGTTGGTTCCACTGGCCATCATTAGGGGCTTTCCAAAAGACAACCCGTTAGCATAAGCTCGGGTGTGGCTGAAAGGGGTTTCTTATGAGTATCAAAAGACACCTTGATCTTCTTATCACTTAGGAAATTCCACAGGTTTTAGCTCTGTGCCAGGAATAGAGAGGAAGACCAAATACATAGTTCTTATTCTAAATTACGTGGAGGGCTTCGGTTTGGAGCAGCGGCTTGCATCAGGCGACCCGGCACCACTATTTACTAGGTACTAAAGTCTTGGCTCAAAGACAGTGCACATTTTCAAACTACTTCCAGAAATACCCTATCAGTATGTACTCTCAGCAACAGCATGTGAAGATGTGTTTTGCTACCCCTGGATTTTACCAGTCTTTTATATTAGTGCCAACCTGAGAGGCAAATATCTGATTGTTTTTCTTTGCATTTTTAATAACTATTGGGAACTTAAATTTTTATCAGCTATTTGTATTTCAACTTTTGTGAATTATCATTAAATATACTTAACCTATTTTTCTTCTGGTATTTCATAGTATCTTTATTGTTTTATAAAAACTCTGTATATTATGGATTAAATGTTTGTCTTTCTGGTGTGTGTGTTTTTCTTGGTTGTTTTTTTAACTTGTCCACATTGGTTTTTTGTTTGTTTTTTTTTCACTCCATGGAAATTTTAAATTCTGAAGGAGGCAAAATTTCCAATTTCCCATAATTTTTTGGTGTCACACTTAGACCTTCCCTACTCTAAGACTATTAAAAATATTTCCCAATATTTTCCTTATCTACGTGAGATATAATTCATATACTATAACATGCACTCCGAGAGCACATGATTCCTTGATGTGAGGTGTATTCCTGGGGTTGTGCCACCATCCTTACCATGTGATCCCGCATTGTTTTAATCACCCCAAACCTGACTACTTCTATGTCTGTTTTTGTCATAATTCATCAACATTTTTTCTGGATTGATTTTGTTGGAGGGGATGAGATAATGGTTTTGCAGAGATGCCAGGGACCGCACCGCAGCCATTTGTGCCAGGCAGCCCAGCCCGGTTGTACTCGGGGTGGCAATGTGCGCAGTGGCTCGTGCAGGTAGATGTGGCCGTGGGGCTGGGATCTGACTGGCCTATCCTGTGGGGCCTCCAGAAAGGTGAGTTGGAAGCAGCCAGTCAGCCAGAGGAAGCACCATCCCACCTGCCCCGTTCCCTCCCGCTGACGGTGCCGTGGATGGGACCGGATGGGACTCCCGGGAGCCGCTTCAGATGGTGCATTGCCGTGAAGACAGCTGGGAGAGTTTGGGTGCCCACTCAGCGCTCCACTGCCCTGCCGCCCTGCTTGGCCGCTGCGGAGACGGCGACGGCGACGGCCACGCGTCGTGTATCCACACCGCTGCCCTCAGGTCTGATAGCAGCGCCCGGACGCAATTCTAATCTGTCCCTGACTAGTTATATTGTTTCCCCAAATGACAGGCCGGTGTGACAGAGCCCTATATTAAACAGAGTGTGTGATTTGAGTGCCGTTTTCATGAACTAAATGTCCATAAAAATTGAGCTTTTTCCCTAAATTTTATATCCCAAATCCTCTAATTAATGTATCTTATAATCTGATTTTGAAGAATATTCTCCTCTGTTAATGTACGAAACAAGCACTAATCTTGTATATTGAATTACTAATACTTAAATTTACCCTTGACTTCCGAAGTTCTGGTCAGTGACTCATTCTCCTGTCTGGAAACCTCCGGTTAATATGGTGACTTTACCATATACACTTGAATTATAATTTGGAAGATGTATTCTTTTAGACACATTAGCACTTACGTTGGCAAAGAAAATTCTTATTCACAAAGCATCCCAGAGACAGTTGACAAAATTTGAATAAAATGTGTAGATTAGTTAACACTTTTGTATCATTGTCAATTTCTGGTTTAGATAATTTTACTATGGTGTGTTAACATGAGGGGAAGCTGGTGAAGGGTATAGGGGAATTCTATTTTTGCAACTGTTTAATCATTTGCAACAATTTAAAGTATTTAAAAATCCCAGAGATAATGCATAAGAAAGAATTGTGCTATAAAATAATTATGCTCGGTTCAGAAACATGTACCTAAAAATTTTAACTCATCTGCAAGGTGCCCTCAAGGATGGAAGCCATGTACTTGGGGAGGGTGGAAGGGGAAGAAGTGTGTGGTCTCAAGGGCACAAATGTCTGTGCTCCCTGACTAGCCCCCCGCAGCCCTGTAAACGGGGTCTAGCGAGGCTGCACCCGGAGATGACCGTGTATTCTCAGCAGACCTCACCCACCCCAGTACAGGCTTGTACGGGCATTCTGTTGGTACTGTGTACCAGCTATTTCCTTGACAAGCTGCAGTGTGTGTGTTTCCACACATGCAGGCCTGAGAACCTTGCAATTTTTCAGCAAAACTCATGGAAAATCTGCCAAGGACAGTGCAGTCTTTGATCTTAGGTCTTTCTCTCTCTGGGCAGAAATAGATCATGACTTAGGCTTATGAATTTAATATTACTCCTGATTATTGCGGCTTATAAAGAACTTTATTCCATAACACTATTGTGAGAACCAGAGATAAAATTTTAAAATTCTCATACCATTTTAGAGAAGTTAGATGTATGTCTGCACCCCTGCAGAAAGCAGAGAGCAAACTTGGGATCGGGTTCAGGACACACTACTCTCATATGGGGCTCATTGGCGTATTGAATATTTTAAGCTGAAGGACTTTGAGGTTTTCCCTTCTTCCCTAAAGTAGGTCCAAGACTCTTGTGGGAGATGTCCTCCCTGTTCCCAGAGGAAAGGAGCACCCTACCTCAAAGAACCCTAACAGGCCTTGCTGAGTTCCCCAGTTTACACGCTTACCTCACTCTTCTTAACCTGTTGTGTTTCCCGTAGCTGCCTGCTCATCAGGTGGAGTGAAGTAGGTCTGTGTCTTTGGGTCTTCATTTCTTTATGAAGCCTCCCTCGTCTTTCAGGTAAAACTTGTACTGAATATATTTGTGTGCTTTTCTCCTGTTAAGCAGTCTTTGTCAGTTTAATTTTTAGACCCAGCCAGGGATCCAGGAGGGTCAAGGAAGACTTTTCTTCCCCTCTGCTGTCTGTTTTTGTCTTGATCCAAGGTAGGTCCAAACAACTGCTCTTGCTACCAGTTGTTGGCTGTTGATGAGCTCTGCTTAGATTAAATAATCTGGGGTGGGTTATTTCCCAACTTTTCACAGTCACATCCACCCAGTTACTTTGGATTTCTCAGTGAATGGTTTTAAAACTAGATTAAGAAATAGCATTATTCAAAGCCCGTTATGCTATGGACGCTTTACTAGGATGTCACTGTGGTAATCCATCTAAAAGAAAACTTTCCAAGCCCAGAATGTCTTGGCTATAAAGTAGGGCGTGGGTCTTCACAGCCTCCTTCTCCAGCGCATCTGTGTACTACACAGATGGCCCACAAGTGGCGTGGGGCTGTGCTCAATTCAAAAACGTGATTTTGCCAGTTCAGCGTTTTAAAAACTTAGTCAACATTAACAAATCACAAAAATCCCACAATACCATGGCTGGTTTAGCTTATAGCTGTAACCTCAGTGTCTTTTTTTAATTGAAATATAATTGTCCTATAACGTTAGTTTCAGGCGCATAATATAATGATTTAACATACATATATATAGTGAAATGATCACCACCACACAGCTGTACATCTTTCCTTCTTGTGATGAGAACTTTCAGGATTTACTCTCAGCAGCTCTCAAATAACACAGTACGGTATTCTTAAGTGTCGTCCCGTGCTGTACGTGACATCGGCCGGACTTCTTTTATAACGGGGAGTTTGTACCTGTGATCACTTTCATGCATGTCACCCTCTCCCATTCCCCACTTTCGGCAACCACCAGTCTGTGTTCTCTGTATCTATGAATTTGGTTTGTTGTTGTGTTTTTTACAGTCTACATAGAAGACAGATCATATGGTATTTGTCTCTGACTTACTTCATTTAGTAGGATGCCTTTAAGATCCATCCATGTCCCAAATGGCAGGATTTCCCTTTTATATAGCTGCATAGTATTCCAGTGTATATGGATACCACATTTTTTTATCCATCTAGTGATGGACCCTTGGGTTGTTTCTATATCTTGGCTATTGTGAATAATGCTGCAGTGAACACAGGGGTGCTAATATCTTTTTGAATTAGTGTTTTCATTTTCTTTGGATAAATACGTAAATGTGGAATTGTGAAGTCATATGGTAGTTCTATTTTTAATTTTTTGAGAAACTTCCCTACTGTTTTCCACAGTGTCTGCACCAGTTTGCTTTCCCACCAATAGCACATCTTTTCATGTGCCTGTTGGCCATCTGTATGTCTTTGGGAAGATGTCTATTCAGATACACCCATTTTTAAATTGGATTGCTTATTTTGATATTAGGTTGTATGAGTCCTTTATATATTTGCATATTAACCCTGTAGCAGGTATATGATATGCAAACATGTTCTCCCATTCAGTAGGCTGCCTTTTCATTTTGTTGTTTGTGGGGGGCTTTTTTGGTTTTTATTTTTTGGGGTTTGTTTTGGTTTGGTTTTGTTTGCTGTGCAGAAGCTTTTTGTTTGATGCAGTCCCACTTGTTTATTTTTGCTTTTGTTGCCTTTGCTGTTGTCAAATCCAAAACGTCATCGCCAAGACTGATGTCAGAGAGCTTACCACCTGTGTGTTCATAGAGGAATTTTCTGGTTTCAGGTCTTAGGTTCAAGTCTTTAATCCATTTTGAGTTGATTTGTGTGTATGGTAAGGTAGTGGTCCAGTTTCATTCTTCTGCACATGGCTGTCCAGTTTCCCAGCAGCATTTGTTGAAGAGAATATTCTTTTCCCATTGCATATTCTTTGTCATAAATTAACTGACCCTATATGTATGGGTTTGTTTCTGGGCTGTTTCACTGATATGTTTTTATGCCAATACCATATTGCTGTCGGTGTCAAAAGATTAAACATCTTTTGATTGAGAGACATTCTTTTGAAGTATTAAAGAATCTGGTAACACTAAGTTCCATATTTTGGAATCATGGCAATAGCTGCTTTTTTCACTAACCTGTTACCTGCTTGGCTGCGGAAGGCATTGGAATTTGCTTAGTTTGCTAGAGTAAGAAATCAGGTCCACCCATTGTTTGTCTGTATTTTTGTTGACTTTTTTTTACGTACAGTTGACACACAGTGTTATGTTTCAGGTACACAATGTTAGCTACCATCTGTCACCATCATATCATTGACTGTATTTCCTATGCTGTGTTATTTATTTAATTTAAATGGAAATTCTGGTGCTGCTAGTGACTCACCTCAGAGAAGAGTCAGGACAGCTCTTCATGGGTGCCCTTCGTAGGCTTTCGGCTTTTCCAGAAGGTAGTTAACTATATCTAACATGCTCTTGTCTATTAAGGTGTATCAGTTTATATGCAGATTGTCTTGTATGAAAGAAGCAAACAGTCCTGGTACTTAGTAGGGAGTAAGTTTGAAACTTAGCCAGTATTTATCAAAACAGCACTAGAAATGATTTCCCATCAGAATTACGTGGAGCGCACAGTCAGTATCCCTTACGGAAATTGCGGCAAGCCAACCAGATGCCCCACAGAGTATCCCCAGTAGACTACACCAGAGCGAGCTTCACAGAAACTGCTACTGTCGGCGGTGGTGTGGCCAGCATACGGGGGAACATTTTACAAAATCTGTCCCATGAAACTTACCACTGTATATCTGAAGGGACGCCAAAGTGTGCACCATTTTTTGTGTCACAAAATTTTGTCTTTATGGTAGAAGCCACGTCTGAGGATGAGCAGTGGTTGTCCATGAGGGGGACTATGTGCCCGTGTGAACGGAATGCTCTCCTGTAGCAGGGTCTGGCCCCTGTGGTGCTAAGGGGCAGCCTGGAAGCATGTGGCCTTGGCATGAGCACTCAGGCAGAGCCGAGGGGGCAGTGGCAGGAGGATGTCAGCTCACTAACTCCTCACAGTCGATCCTCTTGAAATGAGATCTGTAGGCTGCTCCTCCATGGCCACCCCAATTACCCATTCAAAGTACAGAAGAGAGGAGACACTTCAAAAAAAAAAAAAAAAAAGGAGTAGTCATTCTTTTCTGAACACTTGTCCTATTTTTAACTCGTGGACGTGATGCATTGGGTAACAGACACGAGTGCCCCTCTGGGTCCACTACTAGGAAGCTCAGAACCGAACATCCATTGCTCCCAAAGCAAGTGCACGTGGGTGTTTGTGACGTGTAGCTCAGCCTCCTCCCTGCCCCATCTCTTTCCCATTCTTGTTGCTTTCTCCTCTTTGGCTCCCTCTGAGTTTGTGCTTTTTTGTATTCATCAGAACTCTTTGGTTGCAGGTACCAGAAACCAAATTCACAAAGCTCAGGGAACGTATCTGGATCTAACTCACAGTTTGGAGCCAAGCCCAGCTGAGCCCACTGCAGACCAGCCAACCCCCATCCAACAAACAGGAAATGAGTGCTTGGTGTTGCAAGCACTGTTACAGCAACAGGACTGATAAATCCCATTCCCCGATCCTAGGAATTTACTAATCAGAATGGTCAGAAACCAAGTACCCAACCACTGGGAATGTAAACATGATTACGATGATGGATTTAAATAGAATCACAGAATTGTCCCTTCCCACGTCCTCCACTGATGCCCCACTTCTTGGGGCCCCAACTTTTTCTTGGTCAGTGACCCAGTTTTTATACAAGAGACCTGAGGCTGTGCTATAATCATACGGAAGTCTGCATGGTTTTTGTGACTTGACCTGATGATGTGTCACTGTCGTCAAACTGTTCAGAGAAGCAGCTACTCCACTGAAGGCCTTGTTTATTACTCTGTGGTCGAGACTTGGGTCTCCCCAAGCCTTTGATGGGAATGCTGTTCTAGAAGGCTTTTCGATAAGAAAATGACCTGATTTGACATTGATTGTCACAGCTGCCCGAGACTCATCCCTGAGCACTCACGAGATTTTCACAGCCCTCATCCCCAGTGAGGACCAATTCCAGATGCCATCCTCACTGATTTTCCTGACTTTGTTACCTACAACTCACTAATTCCTATGTCAAGTAAAGTACTTGGTTGCGCGGAGCAGAAATGGATTCTGCCAACTTAAGCAGGAAAAAAGTTCACTGGAAGGATATGTAGCAGCACAGGTATCAGTGGGAAAGCTTGAGAAATGGGTTCAGAAGGCAGGCAGGAATGCAGGGAGTCTGGGCAGCAAGACCCAGGTCGTCGTCCCCAGGAACAAATGTTGGGATGTGGCCACACACGGTCCACAGTGGACTCTGACACTGAGTGACCCGTGCAACCTTGGACTCTCCCTCCCGGTTCCAAGATTGGGGCAGTGGAATCAGACTGCCCGGCGTTGGTCACATGGCTCTGCTCTCCTGCCCGGGCCCAGAGAGAAACGTCTGCCCGTTGGCCTTCTGAACGGACGCCTGAGGTCTGTGAGCAGCTTCCTCTGCTGTCTCAAGGACAGAAGTGCTTACCGCTTGTTCAGAGCACTCTCGGAGTCGGAACTGTCCCCCACACCCACACTCAACCCCCAATCCATAGTCCCGCTTCCCAGGGTCCTGCGCAGACGACCCTCCTGACCGGCCGTCAGAAGACCAGTAATAACCCGATGCTGCGTCCCGGGGCTGACGTCATTCACCTCACTTCATCTTGCCGTGTAGGCGTTTTGTCTTACAAGTTCATCACCTGCGGGTGAGTACAGCACAGTAAGATGTCTTGGGAGACCATGTTCACGTGACTTTTACTAGAGTGTGTTCTGTGTATCATTATTGTTAATTTCTTACTGCAGCCTAATTTATGAATTAAACTTCATCATAGGTATGTATGTACAGGAAAAAATGGTTTGGTCCCCTCATGCAATTTCCTGGATCCACTGGGGGTCTTGGAACACATCTCCTATGGATGACGGGGAACGACTGTAACAGATTGTAGACAAAGTTTTCTTGTCCGAATTTTGCAATGGGATACTCCGTCATTTAAAAAATGTTTGAGCACAGCCCAATCTATGTGTATTTATTCATAAGTGATATGTTTGTATACAGCTATTTATAAATAAAACATACTAGATTAGCATTTTAAAAAGACGAGATTAGATTAAAAACAAAGGAACACATATTTTTTTCCTTCCCATAAGATATCAGGATTGTTCTACACCCTTGACACGTATGCACCTGGCTTGGTGACCTGCGTCTTTTTCCTCCTGGGTTCTCACTCACTCTCTGTCCCCGAGTTTGCCGAGGCTGTGATGACGTGCGCCCGTCTGCCCGAGCGTGCTCCCCAGCGATGGGAGCATCCGCACACTCGGGGCAGAGGGACCCGGGAGCCCAAGGCTGCTTGGAGCAGCCCCTCAACCCCAACCCCGTTGCCCTCACTGCACCCTCCCTGTGGGGTTCAGAAAGAACAGGCTTCTCTGTAAGCCACTGAAATGGCGGCGGGGGGGGGCTTACCGGTGACAGCAGCCGGGCCCTGATCTGTATGACTGTACTTAGTTATCTCAAACAACCAGGCTCCCAGGGACAGTACACCAGAGTCAGATGCTTCTGAGCAAAGTGGTTTCATGGATTTCTTCTTCATGTACAAACAGTACGGCTCTAAGTCTTTAACATGTGATGTACCAGCTTCCGATGTCGAATACCATTGAATATTTTATTTTTATACTTTGGGTTTACATATTTGAATTGCCGAAGTATAATAATAATTTATTACATAGAGATAAAGCAGTGACTACAAAACAAATAATTAGGAATGGCAGGGGGCCCAAGACGATTTGAAGAGTGTTTTTAGGTTACCAGCCTGTTGACCAGACACGAGCCAGGTCTACGTAACCGTGTGCGCGGCTGAGCCCGAGACCGGCGTGCCATGAGCGTCTGGCAGGTTCACCTGCCGCCGGTCAGAACCGTGTGGGAATAGAGCCGGTTAATCAGACGACCGTGGAAGCCGGGGAGTGATTCTACTGTTCGGAGAGCAATCTCAGCCGACCAGCTAGAAGCGTAGCAAGTCACTAAATGAGAGACCCTCTGAACCTCACGTTTTTATCCATTCCTCACTTGTTTCAAATGATTAAACTCATAAGTTTGAAGGTTTTATTAAGTATAGACTAAAATTGGGTAGGTTGTCAGCTTTTAAAATATATCTAGGGCTCCTGTGTACAACTATTAAGAGTATATTTCGTTGGAGAGCAGACTCCACTCTAGTACTTAACCCCAAACAAATTGTATAATTTGTACAAAATTGAGGTAAATCCCTCTTCCCCAGCACTGCCCAGGAATGACATAATTTCTCCTGTGAATTCAACATTCCAGAATTTTCTTCTGATAGCCAGAGCGGCAGAGGGGGCAAACATGGAAAGGAGAAGTGCCCCCCAAGGAGAGCTCCTCCAGAGCGAGGAGGCACGCGTGGTGGAACACGTGTGAGCAAGACAGGAGGACGGTCTCCCGGGACGCCGGGCTGCAGCGCGTCTCCCACTGGTCCTGGCGGCCCCGGGCGCTGGCTGGGAGCGGGGTGAGGCAGATGGGGCACTCCCAGGTCTCCCGCCGCAGGGCCTGCAACGCAGGAGAGGACGTGAGCTGTCGGGCAGGCGGTAGCTCTGTCAGCACGGGCAGCGTCCTAAATTTCAGTGAGAACCAGATATACCAGGAGACGCGGACCTTCTGGACAGGAAGTCGTGCCGTGTTGCAACAACACTAATTATACATACACTGTATGTCTCGTGGAGAATGGGAAGGGAGAGTAACCCGCCTGTGATAAGCAGTTTTAAAACAATCAAAAATACTTTATAAAACGCTGAACACTAATGGTATCGATTTCCTCTTAGTTGAGTGACAGAGTGCTCTTTTTCAAAATCCTTGACCCCATGTAGCTGCCAAACTTCTTTATAAGTTTTCATATTTTAATGATTTTCTTTTTTTTAAAAGATGTATTTATTTGACAGAGAGAAACACAGCGAGAGAGGGGAACACAAGCAGAGGGAGTGGGAGAGGGAGAAGCAGGCTCCCCACTGAGCAGGGAGCCTGACGTGGGACTCGATCCCAGGACCCCGGGATCATGACCTGAGCCGAAGGCAAGATGCTTAACGACTGAGGCCCACAGGCGCCCCAGGTATTTTAATGATTTTCTAAGTCAGTTTCTCCTCTGTTGAATTCTGAGTTTCCCTCTCTCCCGGGGCCACCGAGATGCCAGAGGAGGGCAGCCTAGGGCTTGAGGGAAAACCAGGAAGTTAACATGTAGGGTGGCCTTTCCCTTTGGTGTTTTCATTATTCACAAAAAGGCGTCATCAAAGCAGTTTCCAATGGAAGGGCCTTGACCTCACCCCAGACTGAACAGCAAAGGTTCAGGCTATAGACGCAGC
>CM053614.1:768800-787756 GCA_028646535.1 Procyon lotor
TTTGCCTTTCACATTTAGACCTCGTCACAGTTTATTTTGCATACAGTATTGGCAAAATCAATTGACAGAAAAATTTACATTAGACTTTTCCCTAAAACCATCATCTGTCCTTTCTTGGTTGACCAGCGGCACCACTTTTGGCCTTTGTCAAGTTTTCCAAGTTCATACAAGAGAGGGAAGAGACAGTCAGAATGTATGAGTGGGGGCTTCTGTTTCTACGTCAGTATCTTACTGTTTTAATTCATAATAGTTTGGTCATATGTCTCAAACTGGCAGAAAAGGCCCAAAATTCATTCCCCCAAATCTCAGAAGTATATTCTTTCCATACACTAAAACAGAGTGGGTGATCTTCCAATTTTATCTTTGTGGAGACATTCCTTCTAAAACCTTCCGTTACTCTGCTGCCATATGGGCCAGTTGTTCTGTGGGGCTGGCGCAGAGCCATCAGCCTGGGTGGGATGTCTTCTTGGCCTCGCCCTGTGGGCTAATACCCTTTGGCTCTCCCGCATTAGATCCTCTCTCCCGGATCGCACGGTTCTCCTTGTTTGTGCCCTCACTGGGGTGACGCCGCTCCTCCAGCAGCTCCCTGGGAAAGTGCAGAGGAGACCAGTGTATAAGCTTATGGACACAAAGGTATCTTTATCCTCGCACAGTCCATTGATAGCTAATAAGGAATTTCAGCTTGGGAGTCTTTCTCAGAATTTTGAAAAATTTGCCTTCTCGGGTCTGTGTTGTTGGAGGCGAGTCTGATCTAATTCTGACTCCTGACCCTTTTTGAGACCTGTTATCTCTCTCTCTCAAAAAACTCTGAGATCTACTTTCTGTCCCTACAGCTGTGACGTTTGACAGTGGCGGGATTTGGTGTGAACCCTTTGTTCTGGGCCTTCCTGGGGCCGCCCAAACTAGAAACTCACATCCTCTTCTGGGAAACGTTTTAGGCTATTTTAAGATCTTCACTCTTGATTTTGTTTTCTTTATGGAAATGTCTTTCAGATGTCAGGCCTCCTCGTCTGGTCCTTTAGTTTTCTTATCTTCTGTCTCCTGCTTTATCTCATCTTCCTACTTTCTATGAGATTACTTTAACTTTCTCTTCTAGCCTGAGTTGACTGTCACATTTCTACTATCAGATTTTTGATTTCTAAGAGCCCTGTTTTGTACTTTGAGTGTTCCTGGTACAGCTTCCTGTTCTTGTTTTGTAGACGTAACACTTCATTTTCTATCTGAAGAGAGTGTGCAGGGTGCCCACAAATGAGGCCGTTCCCTCAGTTGGCGGTGGTGTGGGGTGGACATTGGTGCTCGCACCCCTGCCAGCACTGTGCCCCCCGCTGCGGCAGCTCCCACTGGGACATGAGCTCCATGCTTGACCCAGAAGTAAGGAGTTGCTGAAGTAAGGAATTGATCCTGATAATAATTATATGTCATAAGAATTTTTAGCAAGAGAAGAACCTGACTGGTACTCATTCTGTGAAGGTCACTGGTGGCAAAAAAAAAAAAAAAGAACTAGAAGAAGACAACAGGACAACACCGAAGGCTGGAGGATAAATTGGGTGAGCAGTGAGAGCCTTTGGCCAATACATGTGAAAACCTAGTATTCTTCAACTTTTCTTTCGGAAAATTGGATAGCAGTCCTGTCTACTATAGAGAGTATTATGAACATGATATAGGTTTAGAGAATTCTTCATAAATAAAAGCATAAACCACAAATGGAAGGTATTATTAACCATTGACTTCTATGCGCCATGGAAGAGCAGTAGCCAACATTTGGTGGAGGTACGTGGTATGTTTTACTTTCAAATTTGTTTACACAATAATGTCATTTAACTATATCTAGCACCATATTCTAAATATATTGCAACTTCTGTTTCATATTGTTTTAACTTCAGCACAGAAGCTGGGCCTGTTTGAACCTCCCCCACCGCCACTGTCCTCCCATGAATGGGAAAAAGTGAAACAAAGATCCATCCTGCAAGGGGACTCTGTGCAGCCTTGCCCAATATGCAAAGAAGACTTTGAACTTCGCCCCCAGGTGTGTAGCCTGAGGATCAGATAAGCAGGCTCGGGGACTACACTGAGCTGGGGCCTAAGATTCCAGGCTTCATTTTCCTAGTTTCCTCCACCTATGTGACCTTAAATACTTTTACATTTTCTTTTCCATGAATTAATATGTGTGTGAGAGAAAGAGCTAAACACCCTCATTAAACAGTTTTGTTTATTTACCAAATAATATTCTCAAGTATAAAGTTCATGGAAAAGGAATGCTCCCATTCCACTGGCTGGAGACAGCTGGGGAGTGACTGGAGGCACCAGTAAGGGGAGCCCGGGGCAGGAAGAATGAAAGCAAATGGAAATTTTAAGTTGTTTTATGAATTGAAATCAGGAAAAAAAAAGGAAAATTAGGCTTGAACATCTCCAAAGAATTTGTGTAAGAATCTTGAAGTAAAACCTTTTAATGATTTTTAGTCGTGAATCGATAGGTTGATGACATAATAGATAATATGCAATCCATCTCAGTCATAGGTTTTTCTGTACATACTGTGTCTGCCTAATCTATCGTAATCCCCTGGCAGTTAGAGACGCTTCCACGGCTAGAACCTTGTGTTTTGTTTGAAGCTAGTGACCACCCTACAACAGTTTCCCATGTGTGCAGGATTGTGCTGCCTGCAGAGCAGGCACCTGGACGTTTGCTGGAAAAAAACAGCCAGCAGAGTCAAAGCAGGCCTAAAATTCATAGCCTGGGAGCCTCAGGCTTTACTCACTACCTGGCACTTAACTCTCAAACTTAATTTGTTTTAATGAGTTTCATCGTTAACAAGTTAGCTCGCAGTCATAAAACGTTTGTTCTTCCCTAATTTGAATTCCCAAGTTATTTTAAATATACTTATTGTATTCCAGCTGTCTATCAAGACCCAATCTTACATATATGAAAGCTAGGTGTTTTGGAGAAATTTTAACCCTTAAACCACAGAATCATCATCTAGTATAATTTAGTATTTTAGTGTAGCAAGAGTTAATAGGACCACAAGGAGTCTTTGTGGCCCCAGCAACCTCCTTTTTAATTATGCTGTAACTATTTAGCCTGACTGTTGGATGAGGGATGAAAAATTACCTGAATACTGTAAGCAGGGCAGCAGGGGCTCAGCATGCGTCATGCTCGTCATTTCCCCCATTCTGGTTTTCATAAATTTCTCACTAAATTCTTATTTCTGTTTTGTTATAGATGCTTGTGTTTATTTTGCATTTTTAGTTAGTTATTGTCATTGTGCTTAGGTTTTTCCTTCCTTATACACAATAGTTGGCATTTCCCCAGCATTTAATGATTTCAGTACTTCGCACTTCAGTAACTCTTGTACATCACTGAGGGAGGCACTGTACCCATTTAACAGATAAGAAATAAGTCAAGTGACCCACAGCATGGCAGCTCAGAAAGTATTTGCAAGGTCAGCTAGAGTCTAATCCCAACTTCTAGGACATTGTCAGTTTATTTACCACCACTTAGTCGTTTATTGTTATCTCAAAGAACGTTTGTCAATAACAAACATTTATGGACATTTAAAAGTTTTTATTTTAAATATATGGAAGTACACAGTTACTCAGTACAGATCATGGAATATCAGTTGATAAAATACTCAAAGATTGTTCTATAAAGCATGATGAGTTAGGATGGAGGAAGACTGGGTGACCCTAAGATTGCCTTGTCCCTCGAACATAGCTAGATAATTGTCACATCATTCTGAACACCCAAGAAATCAATCTGAGGACTGGAGAACAAACGCGCAGTCTAGAAGTAGAAAAGCAAGCACCCTTTGGAAGGTAGGAGGTGCAGGGTTGGTCTGAGAGAGCTACAACTGTGGGTACTGTTTCCAGAGACTCCCGCCACGGGGTACCCACCACGGAGTGCAATATCTGACAAAATGTCAAGTTTTAGAAGTCTGCCACCCCGGGGGCATGCCTGGCTTAACCATGCTCAGGAGGGTAGGCGGGTGGCCCCAGGAGGGGTGGGGCGCTCTGAGGACGCCCTGGGTTGCGAGCAGAACGGTGGCACCGACATGCTTCCCTCTTCCAGGCACAGGAGCTGGGATGCCAGCTGCGGGCAATGAGCCTGGGTGCCGGCTCTGTCCCCCCACCATAAACTGAACCGCTGTGTGGTCCTGCAACCACTCTCCTGGCAGGTCGAGGCAAACGGCAAAAGCACAGCGAGACCCTCCCCCAGAGGAACAGTGTGGGTCCGTGCCGCAGGAGTCCCTACAATTTGTGCACTTGGAAAACCCAGTCCCGCCTGAAATACAACAGCCTGCACACAGGCGGAGTGAAGGCAGGGAGCCGAGGGAAGCTGGGAGGGCAAGAGCGGAGACGGCCTGCCCTCCGTGGGGGCTCACTGAAGAGTCGGGGAGCCCCGGATTTCCAGTTCCAGGGCTAGAGGGCACGGCGCCGTGTCTATCCTACCGTCCATGACGAGACACTCGGCGAGCAACACACCTAGTGGACACTAGCGCGGCCTCCACCAAGCCCCGCCCCCGCGGCGTCCTGCACGTGCAGTTCCACTAGAGCAAGTCCATCTGAGCATCAACAAGCCCCTCCCCCAGAAGGCCAGTGCAAACACCTTGCAGGTTCCAAGTCTACAGATCATTGAGTACCGCTCTAGGGGAAACAGGATTTAGCTTCCTTTTTATTTTTATTTATTTTTATTTTTCTCTTATTTTTCAATTCGTTTTTATTTTTTGTTATTCGTTTTAATTTATACATAGTATATTAAAAATAAACCTGTGTATATTTAGATCTAGCTTCTTCTAACAAGTAGACCAAAACACACCCAGGATCTAGCTGTGTTTTTTGCTTTTTTTTCTGCACAAAATGATAAGATGGAGGAATTCACCCCCAAAAGAAAGAACAGGAAGTAGAACTGATGGCCAGTGATTTTTCTTCTTTGAATTTTTATTTAAATTCTAGTTAGTTAACATAAAGTGAAATACTGGTTTCAGAGTAGAATGCAGCCATTCATCAGTTAACATACAATACCCGGTGCTAAACATGAAAATAGCCCTCCCTAATGCCCGTCACCCATTTAGCCCATCCCCCACCCACATCCCTCCATCAATGCTCAGTTTGTTCTCTATCCTTAAGAGTCTCTTATGATTTGTTTCCCTCTCTCTTTTTTTCCTTCTCTCTCCCATATGTTCACCTGTATTGTTTCTTAAATTCCACACATGAGTGAAACCATATGACATTTGTCTTTCTCTGATTTTTTTTCACTTTGTATAATACACTGTAACTCCATCCACGTCATTGCAAATGGCAAGACTTCATTCTTTTTGATGGCTGAATAATATTCCTCTGTGTGTGTGTGTGTCTGTGTGTGTGTGTGTGTGTGTGTGTGTGTATACACCACATCTTCTCTATCCATTCATCAGTTGATGGACATTTGGGGCTCTTTCCATAGTTTAGCTATTGTTGATAATATGGCCAGGAATTTAATCAATACAGATATAAGTAAGATATCTAAACTAGAATTTAAAACAATCATAAGGATATTAGCTGGGCTTGAAAAGAGGATAGAAGACTCTAGAGAATCCCTTACTGCAGAGATAAAAGTACCAAAATCCAGTCAGGATGAAAGGTAAAATGCTATAACTGAGATGCAAACCCAAATGGATGCCATGAAATGAGGATGGATGAAGCAGAGGAACAAATCAGTGATATAGAAGATAAAATTATGGAAAATAATAAACCTGAAAAGAAGAGGAAAAGAAAGGTAATGGACGACCAAGGTAGACTTAAGGAACTTAGTGACTTATTAAAATGCAAAAACATTCATATCATGGGAGTCCTAGAAGATGAAGAGAGAAAGGGGTAATTTTTGATATTTGAGCAAATTATAGCTGAAAACTTCCCTAATATGGGGGAAAACACAGACATCAAAATCCAAGAAGTACAGAGAATTCCTATAAAATTCAATAAAAGCTGGCCATCACCAAGGCATATATCACGGTCAAGTTCACAAAATACACAGACAAGGAAACAATCCTGAAGACAGCAAGGGGGAAAAGGTCCTTAACTTGTAAGGGAAGACATATCAGGTTCGCAGCTGATCTGTCCGCAGAAACTTGGCAAGCCAGAAAGAAGTGGAAGGAAATATTCAACATGCTGAATGGGGAGAATATGCAGCAAGAATACTTTATCCAGCAAGGCTCTCCTTCAGAATAGAAGGAGAGACAAAGGGTTTCCCAAACAAAAACTAAAGGAGTTCATGATCACTTGACCAGTCCTGCAAGAAATATTAAGGGAGACCCTCTGAGTGGGGGGAAAAAAAGACCAAAAGCAACAAAGACTGGAAAGGAACAGAGAATGTCACCAGAAACATCAACTCTGTAGGTAACACAATGGTACCAAATTCCTATCTTTCAATAATCACTCTGAATGTAAATGGACTAAATACTCCAATCAAAAGATACAGGGTATCAGAACAGAAAAAAAACAATATCTATCTATATGCTGTCTATAAGAGACTCATTTTAGACCTAAAGACACTGCAGATATATAAATCAATTAATAATAAACATAAAGAGGGGCACTTGGGTGGCTCAGTTGGTTAGGCATCCCACTTTTTTTTTTTTTAAAGATTTTTTTATTTATTTGACAGAAACATAGCGAGAGAGTACAGCGAGAGAGGGAACACAAGCAGAGGGAATGGTAGTGGGAGAAGCAGGCTTCCTGCCAAGCAGGGAGCCCGATGCGGGGCTCGATCCCAGGACGCTGGGATCATGACCTGAGCCGAAGGCGGACGCTTAACGCCTGAGCCACTCAGGTGCCCCAGGCATCCCACTCTTGATTTTCAAGTTCAGGTCGTGATCTCAGGATCGTGACATCAAGCCCCACGTCAGGCTTCACACCCAGCATGGATTCTCTTTCTCCTGCCCCTCTCTGCCCCACTTGTGCACATTCTCTCAAAATATAATAACAACAACAATAATAATAAACACAAAGAAACTGATAATAATATAATAATAGTAGGGGACTTTTAATACCACACTTACAGCAATGGACAGATTAAGCAGAAAAACGAGGAAACAAGGAAACAATGGCTTTGACTGACACTGTAGCCTATGGAATAGGTGAAGATATTTACAAACAATATATCAGATAAAGGACTACTATCCAAAATCTGTGAAGAACATATCAAACTCAACATCCAAAAACCAAATAATCTAGTCAAGAAATGGACAGAAGACATGAACAGACATCTCTCCAAAGAAGACATGCAAATGGCCAATAGACACATGAAAAAATGCTCCACATCACTCTGCATCAGGGAAACAAATAAAAACCACAATGAGATACCACCTCACACCTGTCAGAATGACTAAAATTAACACAAGAAACAGCAGGTATTGGAGAGAATGTGGAGAAAGGGGAATGTTCTCACTCTTACTGGAAATGCAAACTAGTGCAGCCACTCTGGAAAACAGTATGGAGGTTCCTCAAAAGAGGAACTACTCTATGACCCAACAATCAAAATACTAGGTATTTATCCAAAGGATACAAAAATACAGATTTGAAGGGGTACATGTAGCACAATGTTTATAGCAGCATTATCAACAATAGCCAAACTATGGAGAGAGCCCAAATGTCCATCAACTGATGAATGGATAAAGAAAATGTACACACACACACACACACACACACGCAGAATATTGCTGTTATCACAAAGAATGAAATCTTGCCCTTCACAATGATGTGGATGGAGCTAGAATATATTATGCTAAGTGAGTAAGTCAGAGAAAGACAAATCCCATATGATCTCACTCATATGTGGACTTTAAGAAAACAGATGAACATATGGGAAGGGGGAAGGGAGAGAGGGAAATAAACCATAAGAGATTCTTAACAATAGAAAACAAACTGAGGGTTGATGGAGGGAGGTGGGTGGGGGGATGGGATACATGAGTGAGGGTGCTAAGGAGGGCACTTATTGTGATTAGCACTAGGAGTTGTACAGAAGTGATAAATCACTGAATATTGCTCTGCATGTTAACTAAGTAAAATTTAAATTTTAAAAAAAGAAGAAGAAAAATCTCAAATACACAACCTAACCCTACACCTAAAGGAGCTAGAAAAGGAACAGCAAATAAAGCCTATAACCAGCAGAAGAAGGGAAATAATAAAGATTAGAGCAAAAATAAATGATTTAGAAACAAACGGCAGATCAATGAAACCTGGTTTTTGAAAGAATTAATGAAACTGATAAGCCCCTCAGCCAGACTTATTGAAAAGAAAGAGAAAGGTCCCAAATAAACAAAATCATAAATGAAAGAGGAGCCATCACAACCAACACCACAGAAATACAAATAATCCTAAGAGAATATTATGAAAAATTATATGCCAAAAAACTGGCAGTCTGAAAGAAGTGAAAAAATCCCTAGAAACCTACAAACTACCAAAACTGAAACAGGAAGAAATAGAAAATTCCAACAGACCCATAAGCAGCAAAGAAATTGAATCAATAATCAAAAATCTCCCAACAAACAAAAGTCCAGAGCCAGATGGCTTCCCAGGGGAATTCTACCAGACATTTAAAGAAGAATTAATACCTATTCTTCTCAAACTGTTCCAAAAAATAGAAATGGAAAGGAAACTTCCAAACTCATTCTATGAGGCCAGCATGACCTTTATTCTAAAATCAGACAAAGACCTCACTAAAAAGGAAAATTACAGGACAACATCCCTGATGAACATGGATGCAAAAATTCTCAACAAGATATTAGCAAATCAGATCCAACAGTATATTAAAAGGATTATTCACCACAATCAAGTGGGATTTATTCCTGGGCTGCAGGGCTGGTTCTATATATGCAAATCATTCAATGTGATCACCACATTAATAAAAGAAAGGATAAGAAGACCCATATGATCCTCTCAATAGATCCAGAAACAGCATTTGACAAAATACAGCATCAATTCTTGATAAAAACCCTCAACAAAATAGGGATATACGGGACATACTCCAACATTATAAAGGAATGATGGAATAAACCTAACCAAAAGGAATAAACCTAACCAAAAACGTAAATGATCTGTACTCTGAAAATTATAGCACACTTATGAAATTGAGGACGACACAAAGAAATGGGAAAGCATTCCATGCTCATGGATTGGAGGAACAAATAAAATGTCTGTGCTACCCAAAGCAATCTACACATTTAATGCAATTCCTATCAAAATACCATCAGCATTTTTCACGGAACAAGAACAAACAATGGGAAATAAATCATTAAGAGACTCTTAAAGACAGAGCTGAGGTTTGCCGAAGGCAGGTGGGCAGGGGTGGCTAGATTGGGATGGGTATTAAGGAGGACTCTCGCGATGAGCACGGGGTGTTGTATGTAAGTGAAGAAGCACTGAATTCTATTCTAGAAACCAACAATGGACTATATGTTCACTAACTAGAATTTAAATAAAATTTGAAGAAAAAAATTAAAAGAATGGGGGACTTGAGCACACAAAAGGCTGCTATTAGATTAAATGGTGATGATTTAAAAGGATCCATATTACCGAGGTTTCCCAGTTTAGGCTTATGACAGTAAGTTTCAAGTAAGTTTCAAGGTTTTATAACTTTGTGAGTTCTGTTTATTGCAATATTTCTTCCATTTTCCTATTTAAGAAGGAAAGAGTAGAGTGGAGAGGGTGAGGGTCACCTTAAAAATGGGAAGTGTTACCAAGATCGGGTGGCCCACGTGTCTGAGACGTCAGTCATCCCCAAGAGTCTTGCCCGCCCTCTCTTCTCTTGGCCCCACGCACTGGCGAGAGGAGAAGCCAGTGGCGGGAAGCCCAGCCCATCCCCGGGCCCCCCCCACACTTGTGGCTCACTTGCGCTGGTGTCCTGCTGTCATCCCCCAGCTCTCCTTCTGGAAGAACCACCCCCCTTCCTCCTGATCCTACAGCCCAGAATATCACTGGGTGGTGGGGACTTTGGGCCGCAGAGAAGTGACATGTTCTTGCCACCGTACTTTCCCCCCATTTAAGAAAGAAAAGATGATTCCAGTGTCTCCGGGATTTATTTCTGAAACTCTCTAAGTGTCACCGTCAGCAAGCTGCGACGCTAAGCAACCCAGGAGTGCGGCTCAGCTGAACAAAGCCGTGCAGAGATGCCTGTCCCCTTCCCTCTGCTCCTCCCCCCCCACATCCCCGTGGGGGCTGGGCCTCCCACCAACACACACTCCGGCTTGCGTCCGTGCTCGAGATCTGCCCAGAATACACCTATTTCAGAAGTTGTCGGTGTTCGCTAATTCGAATGGCTTCCTAGCAGACACGTGTGTTTGATGTTTCAGATTGTTAACTTAGTTCTTCTTGTTGAATCATACACCTGTGCTGTGCTCAACTTAAATGCTAAATATCAGAAATATCAAGGTTATTAATCTGCTTTTTTAATTTTTCAAAGAAACAACACAGCCTACCTTTTAAGCATTCAGAATTTTTCTTTTAATTAATGCATTTATGCTGCTGCTCTTTTAACACTAATTTAAACTTCAAACATTTTTGTCTTCTCGTGCACAGGTGCTGCTTTCATGTTCGCATGTGTTTCACAGAGTGAGTGACTCCCGCTGCTCCCTGCCCCATACAGTGAGCGGGGCGCCAGCCGTGTAGCTCTTACTCACTGAAAGTCTCCCGAGAAGAACCACTCGTTTTTATCCATAATCACCATTCAGAGTTAGAAATCTGACTTTAGGCTACAGTACAAGTCATCCTGTCTCGAAAATCATGAATTTCCTGTGACAAAAGAACCACAGGTGTTTGTAGAACACGGTGCTGTTAGTAAAGTTCCTCAAAGTGAGTGGCAGGGGCTTCCTGCGACCTGACTGCACGGCAGCCGTCTACACCGGGATCATCTACCTTGACACAAGCGGTTTTCAGATGTTTTTGATGTATGCGCATGTATGTTCTTGTAAAATTTCATTTTTGGAACAAGTTTCACGAGGAAGGTGTTAACATCTGATGAAACTTCTTCCCTTTATAATCCAAATTGGACTGTCTCATAATTATGAGAGAAAAGAGCACTATAATTACATTAGAAGTAAAAAATGTTACTTATAATTGCTTATAAAATTTTAAGTGAAATGTTCTTCTTCAGGCATGCCTCCAGGCTTTTGAAAAGTTCACCAATAAAAAAACCTGCCCACTCTGTAGAAAGAACCAGTATCAAACGAGAGTGATTCACGACGGAGCCCGGCTATTCAAAATAAAGTGTGCCACAAGGTAGGAAGGCCCCTCACCCGTGGACATGCCCTGCTGCGGCGCCGGCTGGTGGCTCACCTTCAGGGAAGGAGGGGCTCTGCCTCCCTCCGTGGCCACTGCCTCCCCAGGGCCTCCCCCTGTTTGGAAAGAGCTGTCAAGGCCGTCCTGGGGGAGTCATTTCCAACATCTGTGTTCCAGGATCCAAGCCTGCTGGAGGGGACACGTGGTCAGGAAGTGGTACCAAGACCTGAGGAGAAAGGTGCCTCCCACAGACGCCAAGCTGAGGAGAAAATTCTTTGAAGAAAAGGTAGGTCAAGAGCCTTGATCCTCCAGGTAGTCAGTGCCCAGCGGTGGCTCTCTGGGGTCAGGGAGGCCCGCCAAGGCCGTGAGGCCCAGAGACTCACTCCATCTGCAGGCTGCTCACAGATGCTTGAGACGCTGCCACCCACCCAACAGAAACTGGGTTTCCAACCCACGTGGTAACATACTTCTGGATTCTCTTTTCTAGTTAAATCATAAGCGTCATAGAATTGAAAGAAGGTTAAATTCAAAGCAGCTTTGTTTTGGCCATTTTGTGACACTTGCTTAAATAATCTCTTCAGATGAAGGAACAAATAAAGCTTAAGTTTTCACATCCCCTGAACTGCACGGTAAAAATTTGTATTTATAAAAAAGCTCCCACTGTGCTACCGTTTTACCAAGTGTCTTGTTAGGCCTCATGGGGTCACCAAAATGTGAGTTACAGAAATAAATAACTCTGGTTTCTAGCCTTTCTTTAAACAGTTTTTTAGCTTTTCTGTTTACTTTTTGGCTTACCCATTTTCCACCCGTGTACCCTCCACGAGAAGGACCGGCAGGGCAGAGCCGCGGAGCCAGCCGAGCCCCGGGCTCCAGCTCAGGCCCACCCTCATCAGCTGGTGGCTCCAGGCACAGCCTCGGTCTCCTCACCTGTAAAGGGACAGTAGTGACCTCGACCCCCCAGCTCTAGGACTGGCGCCCCATAGGCCGTGAGATGCACAACCGTTTCGTCTTATGTTGTCCGAGCTCATGTTCACGGTCACTGCTTCGGATTTCGTCCTAGTCCACGCTGTCTCGGACAGCACTGGGTGAGGCTCTGGTGCTCTGACGTCATGTTAGCTTTATATCACGAAGATAAAACTCACAGTTGCACTTTCCTGCTATCATTATTTATGGAAGTGTCCTCTACACGTTTATTTAGATCTTCCCTACACGTCCTTGTTTTGTGAGCCTGCACTCCCATTTGGAATGAGTGATAGATCACCCTTTAGCGTATAAAGAGATTCCTCTTCTCCCCCTAACTACTATGTGAAGCCTAAGTGACCTCAGTGCTGTGATTTGGGGGAAGAGGCTGATGTTCACCATGTGCTTTTATCAGACTCCCACTCTGACCTTCTCAAGCCGAGGTGCTGTCTCTCTGTGCATCTTGCAACCTCGCCCTGGGCGAGGGGCTTCTTGAGAGCGCCCAGGACTGCATAGGGATCCTGAAACTAAGTGCATTTAGGCTCGACTCTCAAGCTGGGTGACACCAGATTTTCCCAGGGCCTTTCAAGTAGTTGGTCCAAGCAATGTAGTCATCGGTGTATGCAAAAGAAAATCGGGATCTTGGCTGATTGTGATGTCATTAAATCTCAGATTTAATTAAGAAAATACACTTATCTGCCTGCCCTCAAGCGTAAGACAACATTAAATGCAATATATAAATAGATCACCCCAAAATCCTGAATATCTTGAAGACAAGGAGACAGAACCACTGGTGGAGAGATGAGCCTGTACGGCAAGGGCAGCCTGAGTGCCAGGGGGAGAAGCCACGAGCGCGGCTCTGCCCTGCCCTGGGGTGGGGGGGGCACCCCAGCTGACGCAGGCGCGGGGTGGCCCCGGGAGAGGGGCAGCGCCCGCAGTAGCGCCTGCTGGCTGCAGAAGCAGGGGCAGGCGGGGCAGACCAAAGGCTACGGAGAGAGAATCTGCCATTCTACATGTGAATAAGAAAAATGGTATTTTCTGAGCCATTCATGCACCTTATGGCATGAATTGGGGAGCAAAGGATATTTAAGGAAAGAGGACAGAGTCCTAGTGAAAGGCCCCCTTCCCATTTCTGCTTGTGGGGTGGGCATGAGAAAAGCTTTGCATTGTTCAGCACCATCCATGTGACAGAAGAAACAAATCGGCTAAAACTCCTGAGAACTTTTTGGAACCTTCACCTTTTTTGGACGGTGGGCCTCTGCTCTAACTACTCAGAAAGCAGTGTGCTGACCTCCTTGCTCCATCTCCTCTCCTCTGACCTTTGTATCTGGTCCTAACAAGTCGCTGTCTGTAGACCGGGACAGTGGATCCAACCCAACCTGGAGTCCTCAATGCTGCGCCGCCCGGTAAACCTGTCTTCGGGCAGTCTGTGGCTTCCTCAGCAGTGTCTTCCCTCTCCATCAGAGACCGGGGGTCTCTGGAGGGCTCAGGGAGTCCCCTGTCCGCGGCGAGTTTTCATCCTCATATATTCTCCTCGTGCTTTCCTCTCTTCTGTGGTCTGACAGTAATTCTGATATGTTATTACTCTTACTAATTCTAATGAAATACTGTCTTGGCTTTCGAATAAGAAATTATTGATTTTTTCTCTTATACAGTTTTAATTACAGAGGACAGTCATTTTACCTATGTGTATAAATATTTTTCATTTGCATACTTGCATTTCGTTTGCAAATTTGCATTTGCTTACTATAATTTTTGGAAATACCAGGCTACATTCTGCTTTCACATAAAGCAGAGTTGTGAGACTCAACTGATTATGTATCTATACACAAATACAAACACACAAGCGCGCACACACACACACGTTTGCAAAGACACACACTGTAATTCAGATCATTCTTCCCGCAAAAGTGTTGATTTAGTGTTATACTCAATTTGTTGCACAAATAGGCATTTTCTAGTTGCCGCAGCCATCTACTTTTTAAATTAACTCTATAATCCTCAGCTCTCTCTGCTCATTTCCTAAATGTTCTCTTCAATTTCATCATTCCTCACTCTACTCACTTATCCCATTTGGCCACAAACATTGAAATCTATAAACCCAAACCTCATTTATTTTTTTTAATCCAGTTAGTTACCCTACAGTGTAGTATTAGGCGCATAATTTAGTGGCCCAGCACGTCCATATACACCCAGTGCCCATCACAAGCAGTGCCCCCTTTAATCCCCATACCTATTTAACCCGTCTTCGCACCCTCTTCCCCTCCGGTGACCAGCAGTTTGTTCTCTAGAGTTAAGAGTCCGTTTCTTGGTTTGTGTCACTCTTTTTTTCCCCTTTGTTCATTTGTTTTGTCTTAAATTCCACATATGAGTGAGATCATGTGGTATTTGTCTTTTTCTGACTGAGGTTATTTCACTTTCTCTAGCTCCATCCATGTTGCGGCAAATGGCAAGATTTCATTCTTTTTGATGGCTGAGTACTATTCCATTGTATATACACACCACATCTATTTTTTCCATTCGTCAGTCGATGGACACCTGGGCTGCTTCCATAGGTTAGCTGTTGTAAACAGTGCTGCACTCAACATAGGGGTGTATACATCCCTTTGAATTAGTGTTTCTGTATTTTGGGGTAAATACCCAGGAGTGTGATTACTTCATCATTGGGTCACTGTAGTGTTGACTGTTTCCTGCACTGTGCAGAAGGTTTTTATTTTGATGTAATCCCAGTAGTTTATCTTTGCTTTTGTTTCTTCAGGACACCTGTCCAGAAAAAGTTGCTATGGCCAACATCAGAGAAATTACTGCCTGACTTCTCTTCAAGGATTTTTATGGTTTCAGGTCTCACATTTAGGTCATTAATCCATTTTGAATTTATTCTTGTGCATGGTGTAAAAGGGTGGGCCGGTTTCATTCTTCTGCATGTAGCTGTCCAGTTTTCCCAACACCATTTGTTGAAGAGACTTTTTCTCACTGGATATTCTTTCCTGTTTTATTGAAGACTAATTGACCATATAACTGTGGGTTTATTTCTGGGTTTTCTATTCTGTTCCTTTGATCTATGTGTCTGTTTTTGTGCCAGTTCCATACTGTTTTGATCTCTACACCTTTGCAATATAGCTTGAAGTCTGGAATCACAATGCCTCCAGCTTTGCTCTTCTTTTTCAAAATTGCTTTGGCTATTCAAGGTCTTTTGTGGTTCCATACAAATTTTAGGATTGCCAAACCTCATTTTAAATAAATGAAGACAGGGGCACCTCAGTGGCTCAGTTGGTTAAGCATATGACTCTTGATTTCATCTCAGGTCATGATCTCAGGGTCCTAAGATCAAACCTCACGTTAGGCTCCACGCTGGATATGGAGACTGCTTAAGCTTCCCTCTCTCCCTGCGCCCCTCCCCCCAACTCCCACTCTTGCCCTAAATAAATAAATAAATAAATAAATAAATAATGACAGCATTTACTGTCAGACCGTGTATTAGTAGTAGGTACATACTCTTGTCATCGTTCCTGGTTGCCTCTATGGATACATGCCTTTACACATCTGTCTTCCCTTATCCCTGGGGGATGTGCTCTAAGAGCCCCAGTGGATGCCTGAAATCACAGATGGCACCAAACCCTATATATACTACATTTTTCCTATACATACATACCCATGATAAAGTTCAATTTATAAATTAGGCACAGCAAGAAATGAGCCACAACAAATAATAAAATAGAACAATTATAACAATACTCGTAATAAAAGTTACATGACTCTGGTCTCTCCCTCTCTCTCAGTATATCTTACTGTCCTGCACTCATCCTCCTTGTGATGATGTGAGATGACAGAATGCCCCATGACGAGATGAAGGGAAGTGAGTGATGTACCATTAGGCTATACCGACCTTCTGACAATGCATCAGGAGAGGGTCATCTGCTCCAGGACCATGGTTCACCATGGGGAACTAAAACTGTGAAAAGCAACACTGCAGAGAAGGGGACAGCTGTGTGTCTGAGTGTCTGAGTGTGCCTGGCTATCCTTTCTTACATAGAACACTTCTTAGTCATGTACTGAATGGTTCCTGCAATTTAATGACTTTTTCCTATCTTTTTCAAACTCTCCTGCTGACCTACTGGCACAGTCTAGGAAATTGACAGACCAGTTAATCTGTAGCTTGAGTTTATAATTTTAGTGAAATCTGAAAATTACTGAACTAACCTATTGAATTTCATATTACCTCGGACTGTATAGATGCATCCAGACCATGTGGATATATACACAAGTGACAGTTTGTGGAGAACTTATATCAACAAACTACATTATTATAAACTACTGGGTGAAAGTTTGTTGAGGAACAGGATCTTCACACAGTCTCAAAGTATTACATTACTTTAAGATTATATGTAATTTGCAAAGAGTATGAGAAGCCTTTACATTGGAAAGGTCTTACAGACATCTCAATCCAATGAATGAAATTACCAATAACTGCACAACTTGACACCACGTGCTCCTAATGTACACAGAGTACACTAGGACAAAACATCACCTTTGCACTTTCATGCCAAAAATGCTTAACCTGGACCCAATCAAGAAAGCATGTGATCAAGTAAATCCAAAATGAGGACTATCCTGTAAAACAGCTGGCTAGGACTATAAAATGTCAATGTCATAAAGACAAAAGAAATGGCTGAGGAATGTTCTAGAATAAAGAAGTCTGAGAACTATAAAATTAAGATGTGCTGACAGGTCTTGGTTGGGTCCTGGATCAAAACTAAAACAAAAACATGTGATAAATGGGATATTTGGGAATGTAAATATGGATCCTTATTATGATGACAATATGTCAATGTTAAATCTCTGCAGTGTCTGAACAGCATTGCCGCTGTTCTTAGGAGGTACATGCAGCAGTGAATATCATTCTCAATGGGGAAAAGCTGACAGCCTTCCCTTTGAGATCAGGAACATGATAAGGATGCCTACTCTCACCACTCGTGTTCAACATAGTACTAGACGTCCTAGCAACAGCAATCAGACAACAAAAAGAAATAAAAGGTATTCAAATTGGCAAAGAAATTAAACTCTCTCTCTTTGCAGATGACATGATACTTTATATGGAAAACCAAAAAGTCTCCACCCCCAAACTACTAGAACTCATACGGCAATTCAGTAATGTGGCAGGATACAAAATCAATGCACAGAAATCAGTTGCTTTCTTATACACTAACAATGAAAATACGGAAAGGGAAATTAGAGAATCGATTCCATTTACTATAGCACCAAGAACCATAAGACACCTGGGAATAAATCTAACCAAAGAAATAAAGGATGTGTACTCGAGGAACTACAGAACACTCATGAAAGAAATTGAAGAAGACACAAAAAGGTGGGAAAGCATTCCATGCTCATGGATGGGAAGAATAAACATTGTTAAAATGTCCATACTGCCCAGAGCAATCTATACTTTCAATGCCATCCCAATCAAAATTCCACCAGCATTGTTCAAAGGGCTGGAACAAACAATCTTAAAATTTGTATGCAACCAGAAAAGACCTGAATTGCTAAGGAAATGTTGAAAAAGAAAAACCAAGCTGGGGGCATCACACTGCCTGATTTCAAGATTTACTACAAAGCAGTGATCACCAAGACAGCATGGTGCTGGCACAAAAACAGACACATAGACCAGTGGAACAGAATAGAGAGCCCAGATATGGACCCGCACTCTATGGTCAAAAAATCTTCGACAGAGCAGGAAAAAATATCCAGTGGAAAAAAAGACAGTCTCTTCAATAAATGGTGCTGGGAAATTTGAACTGCTATATATAGAAGAATGAAACTCAACCATTCTCTTACACCAAACACAAAGATAAACTTGAAATGGATAAAAGACCTCAATGTGAGGCAGGAATCTATCAGACTACTAGAGGAGAACATAGGCAGTAACCTCTTTGACATCAGCCACAGCAACTTCTTTCAGGACATGTCTCCAAAGGCAAAGGAAGCAAAAGTGAAATTGAACTTTTGGGACTTCATCAAGATAAAACGCTTCTGCACAGCGAAGGAAACAGTCAACAAAACAAACAGGCAACCCACAGAATGGGAGAAGATATTCGCAAATGACACTACAGACAAAGGTCTGATATCTAAGATCGATAAAGAACTCCTCAAACTCAGTACTCAAAAAACAGATAATCACATCAAAAAATGGGCAAAAGACATGAACAGACACTTCTCCACAGAAGACATAGCTAAATGTCTTGGCTAAAGACACATGAAAAAATGTTCACTATCATTAGCCATCAAGAAGATTCAAATCAAAACCACACTGAGATACCACCTTACACCAGTCAGAATGGCCAAAATCAACAAGACAGTAAACAACAAATGTTGGAGAGAATGTGAAGAAAGGGGAACCCTCTTACACTGTTGGTGGGAATGCAAGTTGGTGCAGCCACTTGGAAAACAGTGTGGAGATTCCTTAAGAAATTAAAAATAGAGCTACGCTATGACCCTGCAATTGCACTACTGGGCATTTACCCCAAAGATACAGATGTAGTGAAAAGAAGGGCCACATGTACCCCAATGTTCTTAGCAGCAATGGCCACAATCGCCAAACTGTGGAAAGAGCCAAGATGCCCTTCAACAGATGAATGGATAAAGAGGATATGGTCCATATACACAATGGAATATTATGCCTCCATCAGAAAGGATGAATACCCAACTTTTATATCAACATGGACAGGACTGGAAGAGATTATGCGGAGTGAAAT
>CM053614.1:787856-798776 GCA_028646535.1 Procyon lotor
ATGGAGGACATTGGGACATTGAGAGAAGGAAAGGAAGGGTGATTTGGGGGAAATCAGAGGGGAGATGAAACATGAGAGACTGTGGACTCTGAGAAACAAACTGAGGGTTTTGGAGGGTAGGGGGTGGAGGGTTGGGTGAACCTGGTGGTGGGTATTGAGGAGGACACATATTACATGGAGCACTGGGTGTGGTGCATGAACAATGAATCTTGGAACACTGAAAAAATTAAATTATAAAAAAGAATTTTTTAAAAAGGAGGTACATACAGAAGGACTTAGGTAGGGGTGGTATGTGGTGATGTTTGGAGCTAACACTTAAAGAGGTCACACACTCAGACATGTACATACGTGCAGAAAAGAGAATACACTGTAGAAAATATTAACAACTAAAATGTAAGGATAAACTCTAGCAGGGTTGGACTAGGATGCACAGTTTTTAAAACTAAGGCAGTGGACTGGGAATCAGGAGAGGGAGAATGGGAGAAGAAAGAGAGAGGGTATAAACAGAAATAGGTTTCACAACTTATACCAAAATACACTCTGTGTAGAACAAGAGTTAAATAGGAAAATGGAAATATAATGCATTTAGAAGAAAGTATTATAAATTTATGATCAGGGACTAGGAAAGACCTCTCTAGTAGGATTTTAAAACCACACATACACCATAAAGGAACAGACTCCTAACTACATACACTAATGTATACAGAGAAAAAATTAAGACCAATGACAAATCAAGCAAACATATTTGCAATTCAAAGGACCAGGAGCAAATTTCCTTAGTATGTGACAAGCAGTTTACAGAAGGAGGACTCTAGATAATATGGGTAATATATAGGGGCGCCTGAGTGGCTCAGTGGGTTAAAGCCTCGGCCTTCCGCTCAGGTCATGATCTCGGGGTCGTGGGATCAAGCCCCGCATCGGGCTCTCTGCTCAGCAGGGAGCCTGCTTCCCCCTCTCTCTCTGCCTGCCTCTCTGCCTACTTGTGATCTCTCTCTCTCTGTCAAAAAAAAATAAATAAAATCTTTAAAAAAAAAATATGGGTAATATATAAAAAGATGTTCAACCTGACTCGTAATTAAAAAAAAAAAAAAACTAAACAAAAATAAGAACCTGTTTAACCTATTAGATTGGCAACAACTGGAAAATGTGATGATAATTATCTAGTATTGATGAGAACAAGGGGGAAATGGACATTCCTATAAGCCATTGGCAGGATGAAGAATGTCCGTCCTTCTGGCTGACCATTCTCTGAGCTCTCCTCTAGAAGTCACTCTACAGATATACATGTTTGCTGAGATGTATCCACGACTTGTTCACTATGGCAATGGTTATAAAAGAGAAATAACCAGGAACAGCCAAAGAGTCCACCACTAAGGAACATCCACACAGTGATTACTACACAGCCATTGTAAAGACCAAGTTAGATAAGTATGTGGGGGTAGTAAAAGATTTCCAAGAAAAGGCAACAAGAAAGAATAATAAGTAGACAAAGTAGCACGATAGTGTTTAACTTTAACAATAATTACAGCAAACATGATTGAGATGAATTTCCTTATTAAATAACAAACTTGAATTACATTGATAAAATCCACCAATAGATGCTTATGAGAAACACATTTGAATCAAATGAAATAAAAATGCCCTATATAAATGCATGCTCAAAAATGAATGAGGCAAATTCAAAAAAAAAAAAAAAAAGAAAGAAAATAGAAAATCACAGGGCACATGGGTGGCTCAGTCAGTTAAACATCTGCCTTTGGCTCAAGTCAGGATCCCAGGATCCCGAGATCAAGCCCCGCATCAGGGTCCCTGCTCACCAGACAATCTGCTTCTCCCTCTCCCTCTATCCCTCCCCCTGCTCATGCTTTCTCTCACTCTCTCTCAAATAAATAAGTAATTTTTTTTAAAAAAGGCAAAAGCCATAAAAAAATAGAAAATCACAATAAAATAAATGAATATTAAAATGCATCTGGAAATTCAGAGTATCAATTACACACTGTCCTGGTGCTCATGACAGTGAGCACACTAGTATTCTATGGTTTATAGCTAATGCTGTACTTAGAGGGCAATTAGTATTAAGCACATTTATTATTAACCAAGAAAGATGAAAAATAATGAACTAACCATTCAAGTCAGAAAGCTATTTAAACACTAAAGAATTTTTAAATGTAGGAAGTAGAAAGTATAAAGATAAAAGAAGTAATTTATTAGGATAAAAGTAAAATCAGCGAGTGAAGCCAATAGCTGATATTTTAGGAAAGAGAAACTAGAGGTGAATATCTCATCAGTGTTTAAAAAACTGCCAAGTACAAGATGAAGTCTCACCAGGGTTAAAACAGATAAAACAATGCAGATGCACAGAATGGGAGGCATAACCATATATGTGGAAATCATTTTAAAATGATAAAAGACTTGTATGCAAATTCATGCTCTTAAATCTGAAATTATAATTAAAATTACCTCCTATCAAAATAGGAAACACAGAAATATATAAAAATGACTGAGAATGATATTAAATCATCTCAGTCTTTATCAAAAATATACTAAACAGCCATTCTCTCTTTTTTTTTTAAGATTTTATTTATCTGACAGAGAGGAAAGAGATCACAAGTAGGCAGAGAGTCAGGCAGAGAGACAGAGGGAAGCAGACTCCTTGCCGAGCAGAGAGCCTGACGTGGGGCTCGATCCCAGGACCCCACGATCATGACCTGAGCCTAAGGCAGAGGCCTTAACCCACTGAGCCACCCAGGTGCCCCCTAAACAGCCATTCTTAATAATGGCAGCAATCTCAAGCTAAAGTGACATTTCCTTATAACAGTAAGGACCATACAACATATTTTTTAGATAGTGAAACCCTAAAGATGCAAAATAGGTTACCCATTATCATCACACTTTGGCCAATCCTTGCCAATGCAATAATACAAGAAAACAACATACAAGGTGTGTGTGTTTATATGTATTATATGAAACATAGTACATATAGTATCTATATACATGGATTTAAAATCAATAAAATCATTTGAAAAGTTATTAGAACTTTTAGAAAATGTTCCAATTCAAGATAAATATGCAATAATTGTTTCCTATAGAGCAATAAGAATCAGATACAAAGGATTCTTTTGTGGAAAAGGATCCCTTTCATAATAGTTAACACCTAAAAATAAACTTAACAAGGAATGTACAAACAATGATCAGGAAAAAAATACTTTCTGAGGGTGACATCAGCAACATGGCCAAATAAAATGTTCCTCACTCATAACCATCCCCTCCTACAGCAACAGTCTGGCATCCAACCACAGGTAGGAGTGCCTCTGTGGGAACTGTGGGATCCAGCACCACAGAGCAAGGGAGCCAGAAGGGGTCTCACCTACCCATGTGTCCAGTAATAGGGACACATACCTCAGTTTCTGTGGACCCTGAGGTGCTCTAGCCCCTTTTGGCCACAATCTGTGAGCCACTGGGGAGCACTGCTTCAGACTATCACCCACATATAAGAGAGCCTTTGTGAAGTCCAGGTTTCCAAAGGAAAAGCTCCACAATGCCCATGGGAATGCTTTGAGGAGGGCCAGAGGAGGAGTTACACTCTACCCATGTCACCTCTCCCCCAAGAAGGCACAGCTCAGGGCCATGAGAGATCTTCTTGGCTATGATTTCTCCTGCAGGGGAACGTGAGAGCATGTGAGTGAGCACCTAGCTTCTCTGGCTGTGTGGGACACTGCCAGAGGGAGTCATCCTTCCATCCAGAGTAGAGTCATGAGCTGCATGACTGGGGGTGGGAAGAGGCTGGAAGAGCAGCAGACAGGGCTCTCTTAGGGCATGACAAAGACAAGGACCTTACTGGCTATTGCAGCCTCCATCGAGAAGCCCGCTGGAGGTGCCTCACCTGCAGATCCCCCACGGGCCCCCAGGGCTGCACGTGCCCCACCCACACCCTGTGGCTGGCTCCCTGCACACACTCCTGATGGTGACAGCAATCTCTGGCAGACAGCCAGTAAGCACATGCAGAAAGCCAGCCCGAAGTTGTGGGCCAGGGAGAGAGCACAGACTTGAGCTTCAGCATCACCCGTGGGAAAGTCAAAGGGAGGTCATCGGCACCTGGCCTGGCATGATACAGAATCCACAGAAGGCACACAAGCCTAAGAATTCTGCCACAAGAGGAAGCAAGACGTGGAGCAAGTGTATCCACAGAAGGTCTGAGAAAGCCTCAGCACCCATACGGGGCCGACAGGAAGTACTTCTCTCCTGACACTACTCAGGAGAGACATAGAAGGCAACTGCTACTTTGGTTTGATGACAGCAACGCAGGACTGGAAAAAACGTGAAAATCAGGGAGATGTGACACCGTGAAAGGATCTCAGCAGCCTTCCAGTAGCCACCAAAGATGTGGAGAGCTACAACCTGGTAGAGAACTCGGAGCAGGTGTTTAAAGGAAGCGCAGTCAGGTGCAAGAAAACACAAAAGGAGCATACGATGGAATCAGGGAAATAACACACGGGCAAAATGACGGGCTCGATAGAAATAACAAAGAACCAAATAAGTTCTGGAACTTAAGAACAGAGAGAGTATCGCCATCAGAATGGATCTCGCAGAAGGAAGAATCTGTGAATTAGAAGAAAGGAACTTCGAAATTATCCAGTCAGAGGCAAACAAAGAAAAAAGAATGAAAAAGAGTGAAGAAGAAAGCATATGTGGCCTTTGTGATACTATCCAAGGAAACAATCTGTGAATTATGAGAGTCTCAGAGGAGAGAGGAAGGGGCAGAAAGCTTGTCAAAAGAAATAATGGCTGAGAACTGCCCTAATCGGTGAGAAAGTTGGATAGCAAAGTTTATGGAGCTCAGCGTCACCAAACAAACTCAATTTAAAGAGACCTTCCCCAGGGCACCTGGGTGGCTCAGTTAGTTAAACGTCTGCCTTCGGCTCAGGTCATGGTCCTGGGATCCTGGGATGGAGCCTCGCTGGCATGGGGTTCCCTGTGCAGCGTGGGTAGTCTGCTTCTCCCTCGGCCCCTCCGCCACACTTGTGTGCTCTCAGTGTCTCAACTAAATCAATAAAATCTTTAAAAAATATAGAGAGACATCTTCCCCAGAATACATTACAATGAAACTCAAAAACCAAAGAATCTTCAAAGCAGCAAGAGAAAAAAATTCCACACTCACAGGGGAACACCCATAAGGCTGTCTGCAGATTTCCCAGCAGAGACGTTGCAGGCCAGGAGACAGTGGGACAAAATATTGAGAGTGCTAAGGAGAAAAACTTCAACTGACAACACCGGCTCTGCAAAGGTGTGCTTCAGAAATGAAGAACATCTAAAAAGATGTTCCCAGACAGACAAAACTGAGGGAGGTCATTACCACTAGGCCTGCCTTCCAAGAATGCTCTTCTCAAGCTGACATGAAAATATATGACTATATTTGTATGTATCAGTAACATGAAAACATATGACCACGTACAACACACTAGTAAAAGTAAATACGTAGGCAAGTTCAGATTCCTCTGATACTATAACATGATGGGGTGGTAAACTCTTAACTCTGTATGTGGATCAAAGGACAAAAGTATTAAAAATACCTCTAGCTACACCAAACGTACGATATAAAAAGGTAAACTGTGGAGCTGGTTGGGTCAGTCGGCTGGGCGTCCAGCTCCTGATCTCGGCTCAGGTCTTGATCTCAGAGGCGTGAGACTGAGCCCCGCATCAGGCCCTGTGCCCAGTGGGAGGTCTGCCTGAGCCTCTCTTCCTCTGCTCCTCCCCCACTCGCTCGCTCGCAAATAAATAAAATCTTCAAAAAAGAAGAAGAACATACACTTGCCGGTAACGTGAAGCTTGAAAATCTAGAAAGCACAGACTAAGATATTTGAAATTAAAATACACCTCTCAGTCTTGGGTTCTCATGACATCCACCCTCTGGGTGTCAGAACGGAATGTGTGCACTCAAGTCTAGCTTCAGGAGAAGCAGTGTGTGTAGCTTTCCTAGTAATCCACCTTTCAAAAAAAAAAAAAAAAAGACAAATTCCAAAGCCAGAATGAACAATGACTTTATCAAGGCTCCTCTGGGTGGGAGCCCAGTTTTGTAACACAGTCCGTGACATTCCAGAAATGCCAGGTTTTCCTCCAAAAGTCTGCCTCGCAACCCTGCCTTCTGAGGCCTGTGCCTTTTCACGTGCCTGTGCACCTGCCACCCTCCCCACACCTGAATGTGCATGGAACTGTAGATTAGTGAACAGTTAGACATCTAATGCTTGAATTTGAGAAATTAGTGAGTTTACAAAGCAAAATGTGCAGTAACAATATGCTACCTTCAGGGGAAAAGTCAATAATTAATAGGAAAGAAAGGCAAAGAGGGAGAATAGTGTGACATTTTTAGGCATAATAAATTAGGAGGTGCTTGTTTCTATTTAGAGCTTCAAGATTTCGCCATGATGGACATGTTTTTAATACTATAGGTTAGATTAGCTCAGATCATTCTGTTTTTATAAACTGACCTCTCTTTCTTGTAACAGAACTCTGGCCTTGCTTTTTCCTTCCTCCGTTACAGGGGGATTAATGAAGTCTCTTCTTACTTTCGTTTCCATGCGCCAATTGGATGTTAACTGACTAATAGGATACAGAGGTCGTCTTTCTACAAATAGTAATGCTTCCATACAGTGAGAATTTCTTTTTGCAGATTTGTCTTGTTTTAAAATATCATTGGCACATTCTTAACAAACTGAATGAGAACAAAGTGATGTTGTGTTCCAGGGTAGGTTCTTTTAAATAGATTTCAGTCCCGTGTAAAGAACTGAATGGATCAAATGTTGGATCTTGTGCCCGAGAGGGTCGGAGAAGCCAGCTGGAGTCAGCAGTGCCTTTGAGCGGGCCCTGGAGCTGCTGGGGATGGCACAGCGTGCTGGGGCACTCTGGCAACACGGCTCGGTGACCTCCGACCAGAGCCGGGCGAGAGGTCAGGAGAGCCGCTGTGCTCATACCTGTCACCAGTGTGTACAGACAGCCCGAGCGTTGCCCACAATGCAGTGCTTGGTCCTTGAATGCCTTTGATCTTTATCTAGAAATTCTGCTAGCATATGTCATATAATTGAGGTATGGTCTTTTATTGCTGCAATTAAAACTTTTCAAGTGCATTATACTATCTCCACCCAAGCTAAAAGTCCTGACCATTGTTTAAAAAGTAAGGTTAGCGATTTGTCAGATGCCGTGGTTGACTCGAGGGGCTGCCCGCTCCCGCACCCACCTACGTGAGAGTTCTCTTACTTCTCTCATTGACATCTCACCAAACAGCATAATGGTCTTAAAGTTTGTTTAGTCCTTTGACTTCCTTTATCACGTAGAGATGGCAAACATTCTGTTGCTAACTTGAAGTGGTTCCAAGCAGCAAGACTGGGAGGATATTAAACCAGTAAAAGCTTATCAACTGATTCATTGATATGCTGTAAATTCCAGGCTTTTCATTTTGCTTTTGAGGGTGGTCATAAGTCAACACATTAGTAAGCAATTTGCTGACATCCAGACGGATCACTCAGAGGGGCCTCCCGGGTAGTCAAAGTTCACCTGGGTACTTTTGTTAGTATATTTTCTTTAATGTTTAGCCAGTATGTTACTTGTAAATGACCAGTAATTGCTTTACATATCAATAAGCTAAACTCTTACTTACCAAATATCTGAAATGGGAGACGTAAAAAGAAAAATACACGAAGACATTCATTCTTTTTAAAACTGAACATTTTACACACTTTGTAAAATTCTGTAGAATTAGTAATATTAATCATTGCTTTAAAAACTAGAACTCAACTGTCTTTTTTTTTTTCTTGGCCAGTTTCTGCCCTTTCAATTACTAAGGGCATCTGACCCAAGTAACAGTGAGGAAATAAAGAAAGCAAGAAAGGGCTGAACACAAAAGAACTTGAGATGTAAGCAATAGTTAATAATAGCTACACTTAGGACGAGGCTTTGAATTGGCCACAATAGGTGGTCGATAAGTATATGTTGATGTAACTTTATAAACATCGCCCTTGCTAACTTCTGAATATGTGAAGCTACAAGATTAAGGGCACACCAGTCACTTGTAGAAATCCGCTATAAATATATACTGAAGGGTTTTCAGTAAATATATTAACAAGCTAATGTCAATGTTATGATTAAAAGCTAAACGCCAATGCTTTATTGACTCTTGATAGTTGGAAATAACGTCAAATCATCCTCACAGGCATTGTTCTTTTGTTTTAATCCCAGAAAGGACATTGTGCTGCACTCCTTTCAAATGTGTATTTTGGGGCATATATGCGTCCTCGTTTCTAATCTCCTGCAAACGTAAAATTGAGATTTTTTTAATGAATGCTGAGGGCCTTAGCATGAATCAGGTGCTTCTCTGAGTCTAAGGAACTCATTCGGGGAGATAAGAAATACACACAGGAAAAAGATAACAGCACCGGCCAAGGCTAAGTGCCCCGGACAGGGGCCCCAAGCGCTCTGCGAGGCTGAGAGAGCGAGCTCATTTGAGAGGAGCCCCCGCACTCTGGGCACACAGGCAGTCTCCGGAAGCCACTGGTGCAGGAAGTCATGGAAACGGGAAAAGAGGACAGTTACTCATGGGACTCCGTAAAGTACCGGCCAGTTGGCCACTCCCTGCAGGAAAGTAACGAGAGGAAAGGTCGGCGCAAGGCCCCAAGGAATCTCAGCCTCCAGACAGGCCCAGTCTGAGGAGTCTGGGATCGAAGAAGAGGTGGCGAGGCCAGTGCTCCAAGAAGGCAACACGGCATCAGAGGAGAGCTGGAGGCAGCCCAGCTCCTGCTGCCACACAGGCCCCCGCGGCCCCCTCCCACCTGCCACCTGCCGCAGCTGGCAGAGCCCCTCGCCGCCCAGCTCCGGGTGGGTCTCCGGGCCCCCCACTCGGCCCTCCTTGTTCGCACCTGGCCTTCCGGCAAGCTGGGGGCCCCCTCGTTAGAGGGTCACCGGGGTCCCCGGCTCGCACAGCGCGGTGCCACCAGAGCTCGGCCGTTCCCGCACTGCTGTCCCGATCCCATTAATCACTCACCGTGCAAACACTGAGTGGTAGTCACTTCGCTTAGACTGAATAAACTATGTTTTAGTAGTTCTTAACCACCATTACATATAAAAAGAATTGTTACTTTACTCATTATGAAATGCTTTTAATTGCAACTAAGGAAGAAAGTGCGATTTGTTAAGTGTGAAAATGATATTACATTCGTCAGGCAGGCTGAGTTTGTACAAAAATACAAATTAAACTGTTCCAAGCCCCTTCCAGTGACTGACGCCTGCAGTTCTACACTTTGCAAAACTTGTCCAGCTCCCTCCCTTCCCCCCTAAATACCTAGGGCCGCCCCGTGGGGGGCGGTCCGTGGTCCCTCTCCGCTGCACCGGCCTTCACCTGCCTTCTGGAGGGAAGACAACACATAACATGCATCATTAAGAACATAAATTTCCAAAAGTAATGAGAGTCCAAAGTAGGAAGAGACGCAGGGGACAGGGACAAAGTGGGGAGCCAGGAGGACCGCTGAGATGACCATTGTATATATACCACATCTCGGTGCAGACCCCGAACCAGAGGGACTGCCCAGACGGGGAGTGGCTCTGGCCTGCCCCGGGGGAGGTCCCCATGTAGGGGGCGCACCGCAGGTGGCCGCAGCAGCCCCACCTGGGCACTCAGCAAGGGTGGGCCTGAGAAAGGATCCAGGACACAGGAACACTGCCCAGCGAGCACTCAGACCCTCGTTTAAAACCCAAACTTCCTTCTCCGGCCATTCTCAGTCTGCCTGCCTCTCTCTCTGTCTGCCCTGGTGGTTTTTATCTGCTATTTAATATTATTCCAAGCAAAGAAAAAAATTAAATTATTGGCATAAATTTTATGCCGTACAAAGCCAATCTGAAGCACAAATATAAGAGTATTTAGTTCATATGTGGAATCTCCAAAATTACAGTGTGCATCTCCCACCTCACACGTGTGTATTTAACGTGTATGCAAAAAGAGAAAATGCTAAACAGAACTGAGCCTGAGCCCTCAGCTCACGGCAGGGGAGGGAGTCTGGGTCCCCTCGCACCTCCCTTTCCTCCTGTGCCGTCATCTCCCCTGAAAGGGGCGTGCGAGGGAAGGACACGAAGAGCTCCATGCAGGAACCAGAATTTAGGACAGAAAGGGAACATGGGGACAGCTTCAGGCAGAAAGCCTACAAATTTTTTATATTGGAAGGAGATACACAGACTTAAGGAGCCCAAAGACCCCCCCCCCAATATGATTTTTAAAAGAAGGCGGCATGCATAGTGGGGCTGCAGGTCTGTTGGCAGTAGGAGCAGAAGCCAGGGGACTGAGCAGGACACCTCAGCCAGCCTGGAATTCCCCACACACCGAATGAAATCCCAGTTGGGAACAGAGGCCAGGGGTGCGTGGCTGGCTCGGTGAGAGGAGCGTCCCACTTCTGATCTCAGGGTCCTGAGGTCAAGGCCCACGCTGGGCATAGGGACTACTTAAAAAAAAAAAAAAAGGCAAATGAAAGACAATTTCAGAGAAAAATGGGGTGAGTGCCCCTAAAATGTGTTCACTGAAGGAAATTCTGAAAGATGCCTTTCATGAAGAAAGAAAATGATCCCGGACTCCAAGACACAAGAAGGGGCGAAGTGCAAAGAAAGTGGTAAAAATGTGGATAACTGAATGGGCACTGACTCTTAAAGCAAGACTACTAACGTCTCCTAGGACGAAAGGAGAGGAAGAGAGTCCCTGACCACACGACAGCGACACACCTCAGGAGAATATCTGGGTCAAGTGCTCCAAGATCCTTGCTTATGTGAGAGGAGGAAATTTGGATTGACTTTCGATGTTAATAATTTCAATACGCATTTCAAAGATAACCACTAAAAGAATGAAATGAAGGTTTTTTTATTCTATTATTTTTTATTAACATATAATGT
>CM053614.1:799276-818464 GCA_028646535.1 Procyon lotor
GCCTAACCACTGAGCCACCCAGGCGCCCCTGTATTTTATTTTTTTAAAGATTTTATTTATTTACCTGACAGAGAGAAAGATCACTAGTAGGCAGAGAGGCAGGCAGATAGAGGGAGAAGCAGGCTCCCCGCTGAGCAGAGAGCCCGATGGGGGCTCGATCCCAGGACCCTGAGATCATGACCTGAGCCGAAGGCAGAGGCTTTAACCCACTGAGCCACCCAGGTGCCCCTGTATTCTACTATTTTTATTTATTCTATGTAGTACTATCTTTATTTTCTTGCTCATGTTGTCCCCATCATCATTTTTAAACTTTCGTACATACATTCTTTCTGTAAAATTATAAATTAGAATCATTTCTGTTTCTGGAAAAATTATAGTACTAATCTCAACTAGATTACTTAGCTCTAATAAGCCGAAATATTAATGACAAGATTAACTTACCTAAAGTTAATGGTGGTGGTTTTGGATCAAGAACATACTCTTTTTCTGGATCTTCCTCTTTAGGGCCTTGTATAGTTTTTTTAAGTCCAGTATCTATTATTGCTTTTGTATTTCTTTTTAGAGATTTGGATCTGTTCTCTCTATTTTGTACCTTTGTCTTAGAAGGATCTGCTATTGAAAGATTTCGAAGTTGAAGATCATGTAAAATGTGATCTTGTAAAGCAACAGCAGTGACTGCTAAGTTATCCTGTTTAGATGAATGACCCTAAAAATTAGGAAAAAAGCCTTAGTTATGGAACATTATGTAATATATCATTTGGAAGAAAACTTAAGCTTTACTACTCAATCCGGGTGACATTGGAGACCAAATGTAACAGTGAAGAATGCTTGACCCAAGTTATGTAAGTGTGGGGAAGCCCAGTCTCGTCATATAGGTTGGTGACACAGTAATACCTTTTTATTTAATTACTAAGGTCTTAAATATAATAGGAATTAGTTCATTATGACCTATAAAAGCTGTGCATGCCTGCACACATTCTGTTTCACTATGATTAAATTAGACTCTAGGCAAAATATTGCTTCTGTAGTATGAAAGGGAATCTTGCATTTAAGTACGTGCTTTTTTGGCAAAAACTTAACAGAATAAAACCGCCGGGCGCCTATGACATGCTTGCAGTTGGTACTATGATGGATAGTTCCTCATTGGAGCGAGGTTTGCAATTATATTTTTATATCTTCAAATAGCTGAATTAAAATGCATGGAGCACCGGGTGTTACACGCAATCAATGAGTCATGGAAGACTACGTCAAAAACTAATGATGTACTGTATGGTGCCTAACAATAAGAAAAAATAAAGTACGATGAAAATATAAAAAAATATAGTCAGGAGTAAAACACTGTTTTATTTAAAAATTTCTAAAATTTAAATTCAATTAATTAGCGCATAATGTATTATTGGTTTCAGAGGGAGAGGTCAGTGAGTCATCAGTCTTATATAACACCCAGTGCTCATTACATCACGTGCCCTCCTTAATGTCCATCACCCATTACCCCATCCCTCCGCCCCCTCCCCAACAGCAACACTGTTTGTTTCCTATGATTAAAAGTCTCTTACAGTTTGTCTCCCTCTCTGATTTTACCTTGTTTTATTTTTCCCTCCCTTCCCCTTTGATTCTGTTTTGTTCCTTAAATTCCACGTATGAGTGAAATCATAGGATAACTGTCTTTCTCTGATTCACTTATGTCACTTAGCACAATACCCTCCTGTTCCATCCACATCACTGCAGATGGCCAGATTTCATTTAAAACAGCGTTTGTTTTAAAACAGGATTCTGTACCTTGTTTTTTGACATGCTGAGTCAGGCCAACTTGCTGCTTGGCTATATCAAGTTAGACCATCATATCACCTTCCTTTAATTCTTCCACTGTAAAAACGTAATCAACAGAAAGTCAAAGTTAGAGCACATGCAAACATCTCTTATAAAGTCTAGAGGGAAGATATGTTTGAGAGTCTGACCCATTCGGGAATGCCCGTGAGCGCAGCACTAAGCTCTGCACTGTGGTTCTGGGGGGATTCAAGCCAGTCGTTACTGATGGGGCCTTGCCTTCAAATCTCCCGCTAGCTGGAGGGAGCATATGAAGTTGAGTGAGAACGGTCCATTGCTCAATACAATATTATACACAAGTACAACAAAATTTGAGACTGAAAAGATCAGAATAGTAAGTGAAATACCTTTTTTTTTTTTAAAGATTTTATTTATTTGAGAGAGCGCGCACACAGAGGGAGAGGGAGAAGCAGACTCCCCACCGAGCAGAGAGCCCGATGCGGGGCTCGATCCCAGGATCCTGAGATCACGACCGGAGCAGAAGGCAGACACAGAACCGACAGAGCCACCCGGGCAGCTCAGTAAGTGAAACACGTCTTAAAGAGAGAACATTTAGGCCGGGACTTGCAGGACAGATCCCACGACACTACAGGGACCAGAGGAGCACAGGCGCTCCAGAGCGCGGCATGCGGTCATTACTTGGGAGGGAAAGGGAACAGTGAACCGCGGGACGCACAGTGAGTACTTGCTGCCTGCAGTCCGTCTGCGACACGGGGGACAGACTATGGGGGGCTCGCCTGGCTTCCCTCTGCTCTAGCTGTGTGCTGGGTGGCAGGCTGACTCCCTGACCGCCAGCTGCCTCACCGTGAAACAGGTGTAAGGACACAGTCCTCGCAGGGCTATGTTTAGGATGAAATGAAGTCACCTTTGTAAATCATCTGAACGGGCCCTTTCCCGGAGAAGATACTCTGTAAGTGGTTATTTTGCTCCAATTCCCTTTGAAACTGGTGGAAGAATTTGAATCGGCCCTTTCCGTTTCTCGGTAAGGGTACAGTGTCTGAAGACAAGGGTCCAAAATACCCTTAATGGGAAGAAACAGTAAGTGACTCAAGCGGTCTAGGGAATGGGGCCTACGTTGAAGACTAGAAAGGAGTTAATCCAAACTGTGAGGCTAAGGATCCACACGTGCATTCAATCAGTGCACAGGGTAGAAGTGGTGATGGAGACGGAGCTGCGAGGGGTCCCGGGCTCGGGGGCTGCGGAGCCGCTTTAGCCGCGGGCCGGTGGTCTTAGGGCGGCCTCCCGGGCTCGCTCGCAGTTCCGGCCTGCAGACGCACGCGAGAGGCTTCTGTCCGGTGTTTCGCCAGGTCAGGGCAGACTGCAGAGCTGGTGCTAGGTTTACAGTGCGGCGGATCCTTCCAGAACCCTCTGCTTTCAAAACGCCTACCCGCGGCCGCAGGGGGTTTACACCCCGCCGAGAAGGCTTCCTGCTCGCAGCTAGCGTCTACACTCCGCAGTTTCACCTCGAGTGTCGCCACGGCGAGCCTTGGCCCATCTCCGTCCCGAGGTGTCCCGACCCAACCCAGGGATCAGTGACCCCTCCAGATGCCCTAACGGGTCCGCAGCGGTGGCGGGTGAGACCATCCTTTTTTCTTTTTAAAGACTGTATGGACTCCTTTGGGGGGTGGGGGAGGGGGCAGGGCGCCCGGTGCGGGGCTCGACGCGGCCGGGCCCAGGACCCGAGCTGGGCAGACGTGTAGGTCCGAGGCCCAGGCCGGGGACACCCAGCCCCCCGCGGTCCGCAGAGCCGGTGTCGGGCTCGGGCTCGGGCGGCCCCCACCCCCCGGCGCCCGCGTCCTCGGCTCCCCCGGGTGACCGACCGCTGCGTCCCCGTGCGGACGAGCAGCCCGGCCCGAGCGGGTGGCGCGCCCTGGTTCCCACGCTCTCCGGGAGCCCCTACCTTCGGCGCGGCTCCCTCCCGGTGTCCGGACACCGTCCCCGCCTTGGGGCCTCCCGAGAGCAGCCACGCTGCAGCCCGCGGTGCCGGGACCGAGGCCCCTCCCGCCCGGCTCGCCCCGCAGCCCTCGCGCCGACCCCGACCCCGGCCTCCGCGCCGCTCGCCGTTGCCCAGCAACCCGGCGCGCATGCTCAACGGCCGCGCCCTGCCCCGCGCGCGGCGCCGAGTTCGCGGCCGCGGCGCGCGTGCTCGGTGGCGCGGCCCCGCGCACGGCCACACCGCGCATGCTCGGCGCTCGGCCTCGTGCACCCGCCCGACCTGGCCTCGCGGGCTCGGCGCTCCCAGCGGCGCACGCTCGCCGGCCCCGCCCCGCGCAGACCGCCCCGCGCACGCTCGCGCCCTGGGGGACGTCCCTGAGCCGCGGGCGCCCGGGCCGGTGTCCCACAGGCCCTCGGCCGTCTTCGCCCCGGGCCCCCCCCGCCGAGCGAGCGCCGTCACCTCCGCGTCGGCTCTGCTCATCCGGAGCCCGTCCCGTGGGCTCCGGGGGCCGTGCGGCCGCGCCCCCCAGCGCGCGCCCGGCCTGCCCGCGGTCACCTCCGCACGCCCCCCTCGTTCTCGCGCCCCGGCTGCTTTGGGGGCCGGGCCGCTGGGGATCATCGGACGGCCCTTGGGTGACTCCGAGCTTCGTGTGTGTCACGTGGGCGCAGTGGGGGCCGGGGGTCCCCACGACCTGGGCCGCGCGGGAGCTCGGTCGGGGCTCCGCCTCCCCCGGCCCCAGCGCTGGGGGCCGCAGAGCCCGCCGGAGACCCCCGCCCTTCGTCCCGGCCTCGCCCGGTGGGGGGGGGTCTCCTGCCGGTCTGGGCGCTGTGTCCGCAGACCCGCTGTTGGCCCCGCCCTGCGTGCGGCCTGCAAACTCCCTCGCTCTCCCTTGGCTCCAGGCTGACAGCCACGTGTCCCAGAACCCGTGTTTCATCCGTTGTCCGAGCGGTTGGGGTTTGACGTAAGCGCTTCAGTCTGGTTCCTGACGCTCCGTCGTGGCCAGAAGCACAAGTCAGTAGAAGTTAGTTTTGTTTTGCTTTTTAATGAAGTAACTCAATCGTGTTGTTTAAACTTATGTTTGGACTTTTATGGAAATAAACTTCAGCGGAAACTGTAAAGAAAACATACAAAATGCAAATAATCCCCCCCTTTTTTATTTCTCTGAAAGTTCTAAAGAAGGTACCGGGTTGATTGGAAATTGATCACTGATCATTAAAAGACCTAAAAGTTAAAATGTGTGACCTGACTTTGGAATAAATAGTATTCTACTGTGAGGTAATTTGAAGCTCGACTTCACATCACTGTTTTCCTAAGCTGGCCACGCCTGTTTGGAAGGTTTTAAAAGACAGACTAAAAACAAGCTAAATTTTTTTTGAGAAGCCAAATTCATAATTAAGTTAATTGTAAGTTATTTAAGCTTTTCTAACAAATGTTGTAAGCTTGATTTATGTTTCAGTGGTGATGGGTCAAAAACGCAAGTAGGGGTCTCTCTGTGGTCCTGAGAGTTTTTCCTTGCGTGACTGAGTTTTAGGACTGTGCAGAGGACTGGGTGGGAAAGCTTGGGGTTTAGATAGGTAGACCCGAGTTCAGATCTAGACTGACTTTTTAGGGGTCTGAGTTTGGCAAGTTACTTCATTTTCCAAAACTATGGGTCCCCTATCCATAAAGGGGACATTTGCTACTTCCCTTGTCAGCATCTGCCAGCCCTTTAGCAACAGCCCTGGGGATTCGTCATTCCTAGGATGGAACCCATGACCAGCCTGAGCTAGTCAGAAAACCAGTGTCCTGGCCACAGTGACGTAGCTGGCCTGGGCATATGACCTACCTGGCCAGTCAGGTGGACTCAGTATTTTTGTGGGAGCGACTGGAAAATTCGGTTAATTCTTCCTACTGACGTAGAAACAAGATAAGTCGTGAGCCTGCAGCGGTGGCCGCTCTCCCGTGTCCCAGCGCGGGAGCGGGCGCTGAGGGGCCGACCTGTGAGCTTCAGAAGAGGATCACGCAGGAAGCCACACAGATTGGGACGGGGTCCAAGCCCTGGCGACCTAGCTGATGCGGCGAAGGCAGCCCTACTCGGTGTTTTTACTTACCCACAGGAATAGGGTTCCCGTTTGCCTCAGCCAGCTTGGGGCTGGTTTTCTGTACTCGTAACGAATAATTTGGATGATAAATGGGTGTACTGTTAACCACCTTATGCCTGTGGTTAGATGAAAACCCGTCTCATGTATATGAGGTGCTTAGTCCAGTGCTTGCTGCTCTCCGTACCCATTTTAAGATATCTTTCTTCAACTCCATAAAGTTCTAAGAAAAACTCTCATTAAAAACTTCCCCCCTCCCTCTGAGTGTCTAAAATCTCTCAACAGTTTTACTACTGGCATGTTTTCCATCCAAAAGACACTGGTCTTTCTTGTTAGTGACACAGAGTATTTCTCTGCAGGCTTTTGCTTGGAAATTTAACCTTGTAATTATTACTTTGTAGTTCTGACAGGATCAGAGCTGACGTGGTTGATGTTTGAGGAAGATGCAGTGGGGAGCACGTTCCTTATCCTTCCTCCAGGTGGTATGTTCTCCTCTTGGTCCCACTCCCAAAGAGCGCTCTCGATGATTTATATTTTAATGTTTGGCGTTAGTGTTTTGTTTGTTTAAAGATGGGCCTACGGTACTGCACATAGGTAGAGTATATTTTGCATTTTCTAAAAACCTGGTGGATCCTTCTCCGTGGTGCTGTTCAGCGTGCTCTGCAGAAGTGCTCCCGCAACTCATTTATTAGAGTTTCAAAACATGAATCGAGCATTCTGGGAATGATCTGAAGAAAAAGGGCTGAAGAAGACAAGAGACACTGAGCGGCGTATGTAGGGGACCAGAGGTGTTTAGTTTCTCCGCTCAGTCACACCGAAAGGGGAGGGGCTGTGCCTGCGATGAAGGGCCTGCGCACCTGTGCCCTGCCGTACCTGGACGCTAAGCTGTCCCGCACGGTGCCATATTTAAGGAGATGCGTGTATAAACGTTGTGACGAGAAAGGAGATGATGCCTGTGCATCTCAGAGAAGGGGGTCCAAGAGCCTGGCTATTTACGTGGGAAACATTAATAAGGAGGGGAACTTACACTGTATCTTGTCTGCATAGGAGGCAAAGCAGAGAAAGTGTCCAAATTCTAGAATGGCAGCTGGAGTTTGCTGGTGGACGATGAGGTTTTTCCACGATGACCCCAGAGACGAGTCATGGATAGTGATGTTGGGAACGTATGGATCTCTGGTATGTCGTGCCCACAGGGTTTACGTTTGCCCGTCTGTGTAGTCGCCACTAGACACCCACGTGGATCAGAAAGCTTCTACTGGTTCAATGTTCTCCTTCTCTCCTACATTTCTTCTTTGTAATCCACAAGATACTCTCAATCCTACATGGTACGTATTCTATTCCTGCCTCTCTTAACCCAATCCTTGGCACTGAAAACAAATGTTAGGAGCAGAAGTCAGTTGACCAGAGTCCATCTTCTTCCTTAATTTAAGTGTAATTGTCACTGAAAACAAGTTTCCTGCAATTTAATTCTCTTAATCTTTAGTATTGCCTTTAATTTCCTATGAACGCCTCCAGATTTATTACTGATTTCTATTCCTAAACTTGCCTCCTCCCTAGTGCTTCCCCTGCCTCAAATAACTCAAGTCCTTTTCTGTATTTTGTGACACATGAGGTCCAGCCATTTTGGGGGGGATCTGTGGTCTCTCCTCTTCCCACAGCAGCGGTCCCTCTAGAGACTCAGGTATACTGTAGGCGTTCCTAAAATATTTTCTTTCCTAGAGATTATCCTCGATTTTCTTTCATTTTTGATAAAGAAAAAGAGCTTAGGACAAGATTTTTTAACTCCTCTGGCAAAATGCGTACACATTTTTTTTTTTTAAATCTGTAACAAGAGGTAGGATGATTATATGTTATTCCTGTTCACTTTACAATAGAGTGGCAAAATAACACTGATGAAAATATCTTGAACACTGGAGAAATGAGGAGGAATTATCTTATTTCAGTTCTTTGTCTGTAAAGTCATGGGTGTAACAAAAGAGCTCTGTTAAAAACTCATTTTCTGGATAGACAATGGAGCAAATTCATTCTTTGTGGTTGAATCCAATATAGTTAGAAGCAATTTATCACTTTGGTAAAGAAGAGTGTCCTGTTATAATCTAAAAACTGACATGATAAAGATATTCATGCTAAAAATGCTGTTGATCACCACGTACCAGACATTTAGAAAATCTTGTCAAAAGCAATTAGTACATATTCATTGTATCAAAGGACTTTGATTGGGGAATGTGAACCTATTTCAGACATTTGTGATTTTTCTGCCCTAACTGAAAGTTTTAAGAGGTGTGTAAAAGCATTACAAGCTCCAGGTTACTAGTACAGTCTCCACAATAACCTGGGACCTCAGTGCATGCTGGTTGCCAACCACTGCAGCTAAAGCACCGTTTCTCTAAACTTAAATTGGTTTATGCACTGATAGGTTTCATAGAGAGGGAGCTGTTTTCTGATTAAAGCAAGGTAAATTTTTTAAATAGTTCTTATTTAAAAACATTCATGGATAAATTAAGCAGATAGTACAGAGAATTATCATTCCATATAAGGTCAGCATTTCCCTAGTACCAAGACCAGATAAACATGTAAGATTACAAACCAATATCCGCATGAACACAGATCCAAATTCCTTAATAAAATATTACAAATAGAATTCAACAATGTATAAAAAGAATTATGTACCATGACCAAGTGGTACTTATCCTAGACATACAAGACTTAATTTAGCATTCAGAAATCAATTAATGTAACCCATAACCTCAACAGGCTAAGGAAAAAGTTCACACGACCATATCAATAGATGCAGAAAAAGTATTTGAGAAAATTCAATACCCATTTTCAATAAAAACTCTCAGCACATAAGAAATGGAGGGGAACTCCTCAACTTAGAAAGAACATTGTAAAAACATCATCCTTAATGGTGAAACTCTAGATGCTTTACCCCTCTGGCAAGGCAAGAATGTCTGTTCTCACCACCTATTCAACCTCATATTGAAAGTCCTAGCTAATGCAATATGACAAGAAAAGGAAATAAAAGTATACAGATTGGGAAGGAAGAAATAAAATTATCTTTGTTGACAGATGACATGATTATGTAGAAAGTCCCAAAGAATTGGCAAGAAAAAAAAAAAACCCAAATTAGAACTAATAAACAATTATAGGAAGGCTCCAGGATACAAAAGCAAACCACTTTTTGCTGTTGAGTTTTTAGTTCTTTATATATTCTGAATATAAAACCTTTTTTATATATGTGATTTGTAAATATTTTCTCTCATTCTGTGGGATGTCTTTTCACTCTCTTGATAGTCTTTTTTGATCCAAAAAAGTTTTTCATTTCAATAGTGTCCAATTTATCTGCTTTCTTTTGTTGCCTGAATTCTTGGTGACATATCTGGGAAATCATTGCCAAATCCAATATTATGAAGGTTTTCCCATATGTTTTCTTCTACAAATCTTATCATTTTAGCTCTTACAATTAGGTCTTTGATCCATTTGAAGTTAAGTTTTGTGTATGATGTAAGGCAAGGGTCTTGCTTCATTCATGTGTGGATATCTAATTTTCCCAGCACCATATTTTAAAGACTATTCCTTCCCCATTAAATGATTTTGGCATTTCTGTCAAAAATCAATTAAACATGAAAGTGTAGTCGAGGTTCTCAACTCTATCCACTGATCAGTGTGTCTATCCTTATGCTGGTACCATACGATTTTGCTACTGTAGTTTGTAGTAAGTTGGAATTGTGAAGTGTGAGATCTCCAACTTTGCTCTTATTTTTCAAGATCGTTTTAGCTATTCTGTATTCCTTGAAATTCCACATGCATTTTAGAATGTATTTTTCCATTTCTGCAAAAATGTTATTGGGATTTTGATAGGGAATTCATCATACTGAGTCTGTGTATCACTTGAGGTAGTACTTAATTGTACTAAACTTTCCAATAGTACTAAACCTTAATATTACTATTTTCTTTTTCTCTTTCTTTCTTTTTATTATTTTTTCATTGTGTTATGTTAGTCACCATACATCATTAGTTTTTTATATAATGTTCCAAGATTCATTGTTTACATGTAATACCCAGTGCTCCGTGCACTAGGTCCCCTCCTTAATACTCATCATCAGGCTCACGCATCTACAACCCCCTTCCATTCTAAAACCCTCAGTTTGTTTTTCAGAGTCCACAGTTTTTCATGGCTCGTCTCCCCCTCTGATTTCCCCCCTCCAATTTGCCTTTCCTTCTCCTAATGTCCTCCATGTTATTCCTCATGTTCCACAAGTAAGTGAAACCATATGATAAGTGACTTTCTCTGTTTGATTCATTTCACTCAGCATAATCTCCTCCAGTCCCATCCATGTTGATGCAAAAGTTGGGTGTGCATCCTTTCTGATGGCTGAGTAATATTCCACTGTATATATGGATCACATCTTCTTTATCCATTTGTCTGTTGAAGGGCATCTCTGCTTTTTCCATGGTTTGGCTATTGTGGACATTGTTGCTCTGAACACTGGGGTACATATGGCCTTTCTTTTCACTACATCTGTATCTTTGAGGTAAATACTCAGTAGTGCTATTCTTGGTGCATAGGGTAGCTCTATTTTTAATTTTTTGAGGAACCTCCACACTGTTTTCCAAAGTGGCTGTACCAACTTGCATTCCCACCAACAGTGTAAGAGGGTTCCCCTTTCTCCACATCCCCTCTAACATTTATTGTTTCCTGCCTTGTTAATTTTTGCCATTGTAACTGGTATAAGGTGGTATTTCAATGTGGTTTTGATTTGAATTTCCCTGATGGCTAATGATGATGAACATTTTCAGAAAAAGAAACATTGTTAAAATGTCTATGCTGCCCAGAGCAAGCTATACTTTCATTGCCATCCCGATCAAAATACCATCGGCATTTTTCAAAGTGCTGGAATAAACAGTCCTAAAATTTGTATGGAACTGGAAAAGACCCTGAATCATCAAGGAAATGTTGAGAAAGAAAAAAACAAAACTGAGAGCATCACGCTGCCTGATTTCAAGCTTTATTTCAAAGCAGTGATCGCCAAGACAGCATGGTACTGGCACAAAAACAGACACATTGACCTATGGAACAGAATAGAGAGCCCAGATATGGACCCTCAACTCTGTGGTCAAATAATCCTCAATAAAGAAGGAAAAAAAATATCCAATGGAAAAAAAATAGTCTCTTCAATAAATGGTGCTGGGAAAAGTGAACGGCTATGTGTAGAAGAATAAAGCTCGACCATTCTCTTACACCAAACACAAAGATGAATTCAAAATTGTTGAAAAACCTCAGTGTGAGACAGGAATCCATCAAAATCCTAGAGGAGAACATAGGCAGTAACCTCTTTGACATCGGCCACAGCAACTTCTTTCAAGACATGTCTCCAAAGGCGAGGGAAACAAAAGTGAAAATGAACTTTTGGGACTTCATCAAGATATTCTGCACAGCAAAGGAAACAGTCAACAAAACAAAGAGGCAACCCATGGAATGGGAAAAGATATTCACAAATGACACTACAGACAGAGGGCTGATATCCAAGATCTATAAAGAACTTCTCAAAATCAACACCCAAAAAACAGATAATCGAGTCAAAAAATGGGCAGAAGATATGAACAGACACTTCTCCAATGAAGACATACAAATGGCTAGCAGGCACATGAAAAAATGTTCATCATCATTAATACTATCATCTTAAGAATACTAAATCTTCCAGTCCTTGAACACAAGATATCTTTCCATTTATTTAGGTCTTTAAAAATTTCCTTCAGCAACATTTTGTAGTTTTCAGTATACAAGTCTTACACCTCCTTGGTTAAATTTATTCCTAAGTATTTTCTTCATTTTGATGTTATCATAAATGGAAATTTTTTCTTTTTTCTTTTTTAAAATTTATTATTATGTTCAGTTAGTCAATGTATAGTACATCATTTAGATGTAATGTTCAGTGATTCGTTAGTTGGGTATAACACCCAGTGCTCATTACAACACATGCCCTTCTTAATACCTATCACCTGGTTACCCCATTCCCCAAATCCCTCCCTTCTGTAACCCTCAGTTTGTTCTCAGAGTCCAGAGTTCTCATGGTTTGTCTCCCTCTCTGATTCCTTTGCATAAAGATTTCCCTTCCTTCCACTAAGGTCCTCTGCACTATTCCTTATGTTCTGTATAAGCATTGTGGTCTGGATATATGCAGGGAATAATCTCAGTCTTTTGGTATTGGTTGAGACCTGACTTGTGACCCAGTATGTGATCCGTTCTGGAGAAAGTTCGATGTGCACTTGAGAAGAATGGGTATTCTGTTGTTTTAGGGTGGAATGTTCTGTATATATCTATGAAGTCTGTCTGGTCCAATTATCATTCAGAGCTCTTGTTTCTTTGCTGTTCTGCTTAGGTGATCTGTCCATTGCTGTGAATAGAGTGTTGAAGTCTCCTACTATTAATGTACTATTATCACCACGTTTCTTTATTTTGATTATTAATTGGTTTATATAATTGGCTGATCCCATGTTGGGGGCATAGATATTTACAATTGTTAGATCTTCTTGTTGGATAGACCTTTTAAGTGTGATATATTGTCTGTCTATATCTCTTACTATAGTCTTTGGTTTAAAATCTAATTTGTCAGATTTGAAGCTTGCTATCCCAACTTTCTTTGGAGGTCCATTAGTGTGATAAATGGTTTTCCATCCACTGACTTTCAATCTGGAGTTGTCTTTAGATTCAAAATGAGTCTATTGTAAACAGCTTTGGATGGGTCCTGCTTTTTTATCCAACCCAAAACCCTGTGCCTTTTGATGGGAGCATTCAGCCTATTTAAATTCAGAGTAACTATTGAAAGATATGAATTTTGTGCCATTTTATTGCCTGCAAAGCCCCCATTTCTGTAGATTTTCTCTGTTTCTTTCTGGTCTGTGTGAATTTTAAGGTTTCTCTTTGCTTACAGAATCCCCCTTAGTATTTCTTGCAGGGCTGGCTTGGTGGTTACATATTTTTTTAGTTTCTGCCTGTCCTGGAAGCTCTTTATCTCTCCATCCATTCTGAATGAGAGCCTTGCTGTATAAAGTATTCCTGGTTGCATATTCTTCTCATTTAGTATCCTGGATATGTCTTGCCAACCCTTTCTGGCTTGCCAGGTTTCTGTGGACAGGTCTGCTGTTATTCTGATGTTCCTCCCTCCATAGGAATCTCCTATGGAGATTCTCTCCATTCTCTCCATCTCCTCTCCCTGGTTACTCTCAGGATAGTTTCTTTGGCTATGAAATTTGCAAGCTTCACTATTATATATGAGGGTGTTGATCTATTTTTATTGATTTTGGGATGAGTCTTCTCTGCCTCTTGGACTTGAATGCTTGTTTCTTGCCACAGATTAGGGAAGTTGTCACCTGTAGCCTTCTCTTTCTCTCCACGCCCTCTCCAGTAATTCTGACATTGGAATGTTTCATGGCATCATTGATCTTTCTAACATGTGCTATTAGCTGCCTATCTCTGTGTTCCTCAACTTCCTTCCTTTCCATCAGCTTATCTTCTAGATCACTGATTCTCTCTTCTGCCTTGTTTACTTTGGCTCTTAGAGTATTCTCATTCATAGCATTTTTAAGTTTAGCCTGGTTAGATCTCATTTCTGCCCTTAGAGATTCTATATTGTCACAGATGCTTTTTTCAAGCCTAGCTATTGACTTTATGATTTCTATCCTGAATTCTATCTCTGACATCTTGTTTATATCTGTATCCATTAGTTCTGTGACAGGGGACATTGTTTCTGGTTCTTTTCTTTGTTGAGAGTTCCTCCTCCTAGTCATTCTGTTGAGGGATGGTTGACTGAGTGAGCAGAGTCCAAAATATCAACCATGACCCAAGCAAGATCTACGCTAGCAAAATCTGGAGTGGTCAGAAGCCACCACTGAAAAACAAAACCAAAATGAAACATAAGAATAAAATAAAAAATTAAATTAAAAAAAAAAAAGAGGGGCACCTGGGTGGCTCAGTCATTAAGCGTCTGCCTTCGGCCCAGGTCAGATCCCAGGGTCCTGGGATTGAGCCCCGCATCGGGCTCCTTGCTCGGCAGGAAGCCTGCTTCTCCCGCTACCATTCCCTCTGCTTGTGTTCCCTCTCTCGCTGTGTTTCTCTCTGTCAAATAAATAAAAAATCTTTAAAAAAAAAAAAAAGAAAAAAGGTGGAGGGGGGCCTATGATCTCTCAGTGGGCAAAGCAGGATGTTCCAGCTGTTCCGGGGTGTATTTTGGTCTGTGTGTTAGACGACACTACATCTCCAAAGTCCAAGTAATGTAAAACTTACATATACACGTGTACAGATAAAATTGAATAGCATGACAAGACTAAAATGAGGCATATATCTGTAAAACATATAGGTGTGGAAAAATACAAGTTAAAAAGCAACCAGGAAATATAAGTTGATATAATACACATCTAGTTGAAATGAAAGAAAGGTAAAGGAAAAGACAGAGAAAAAGAAAAAGAAAAGGAGAATTATATCTGAAAAATAAACAAGTCATGAGTCAACACCTGGAGCTCAATATACTATTTCCTCTTGGTCTTGGGATTTTACAGTCTCTTGAGATCCCTGGGGTTGTCGTCCAGCTGTTCTTCCAGCCTGTCTTCTGGGGGAGGGGCCCACCATGCTATTTCTCAGGTAACCCCGCCTGGGCAGTGTTGCTCTGCCCCTTGTTAGGGGGATGGGCTCAGTGGAAACCGATTCTCTGTGTGGCTTTTGTTCCCTGGAGGCTTTCCATGCCTCTTCCGAGGATCAGAGCAAAAATGGCCCACACCCAAATCTATGGCCCAGAGCAGAAAAAAACATGGTCTGCTTTCTTTGATAAACCCTCAAGAACAGTCTCCACTTCCGTAGGTGCCCCTGAAAACCAGTCTCCCACAGTGCGTGCCCACAGCTGCTCTCTCAGGGGTAGTCCCAGGGGCCCAGGAGTGCCCCTGCCCTTTGTTATTTTAAAACCTCGAGTGGCTGCAGGCTCTTGTGCACACCCAAAGCTCTTGGATCATGTCTGGGTGCCGCTCTAAAGCCCTTTCTCGGCCACTACCACTCTACGAGTTCTTGCCCAGTTGTGGGTGCAGGTTCCAGACTTTTTCAGGCTGCTCAGGAGAGGAGTGATTATCCACCAGCCTGGCTCAGGGTTTATGGTGATCTGAGCTGAGAGTCCCTTCCTGGGCTTGCTGACCATAACCTGCTTCCTGGATCCTCTGCTAGAGCACTCTACCAGTTTAGGCAACCCCTTTTGCTCTGTTGTTCCTTGTATCCTGAGACCATAATTCCTTACCTAGTATTCTGCCTTTTCATTTCCAAAGTCCCTTTCAGAGAGTGATGTCTCTCACTAGAGCTGATTTCTAGGGCTCTGATTTTTGCGCTCCAGTGTTATACCACTTTTCAGGAGCCAGCTTATGGAGGCTCCCCCCCCCCCACTTTTTTAAAAAAGATATTATTTATTTATTTGACAAAGAGGAGAGAGATCACAAGTAAGCAGAGAGGCAGGCAGAGAGAGGGGGGAAGCAGGCTCCCTGCTGAGCAGAGAGCCTGGTGTGGGGCTCGATCCCAGGACCCTGAGATTATGACCTGAGCTGAAGGCAGAGGCTTTAACCCACTGAGCCCCCCAGGTGCCTTCCCTCCCCCTTTTGTTTCTCTTCTGATACCTCCCTGAAGATTCATGACTCTGCATATCCTGCCTTGCAGAAAGCAGTCACTTTTCTGCTTTTAGAAATCCAGATATATAGTCTTACATCTCAGGATGATTTTGTAGGTGTTCAAAATATTTTGATAGATATCCAGCTAAATTCAGGGGATCAGCTGAAATGGGGTCCCTAATCCTCCACCATCTTGCCTCTCCTCCTGGAATTATTTTCTTAATTTCCCTATCAGGTTGTTCATTGCTAGTGTCTCTTTCACTTAAAAAAAAGGGGGGGGGGCTTATTTATTCTAGAGAGAAAGAGACGGAGAGAATGAGTGGGGGAAGGGGCAGAGGGAGAGAATATCCAAGGAGACTCCTGCTGAGTGTGGAGCCCAACTTGGGGCTTGAGCCCACGAGCTATGAGATCAGGACCTGAGCTGAAATCAAGAATCAGTTGCTTAATCAACTGAGCCACTTAGGCACCCCCCTCCTTCACTTTTGAAGTGTAATTTCATCAGATACAGAATTCAAGTTTAGTGGGATTTTTTCTTTCAACACTTCAAATATTTACTTTCTTCTTGCTTGCATGATTTCTGAAGTGCAGTCTGGTGTCATTCTTAATCTTCTATAGGTAAGATGATTTTCTCTAGCGTCTTTCAAGATGTTCTCTTTTTCTTTGTTTTCTGCAGTTTGTCTATGATATGCCCTGGTGTACATTTTTTGGTATTTATCTTGCTTAATGTTCTCTGAGGCTCCTGGATCTGTGGTTTGATGTCTTTCATTAACTTTAAAAAATTCTTAGCCATTATTACTCCAAATATTTCTTATACACCTCTCTATTCTTTTGGTATTCTCATTTATAAGTATGTTACATCTTTTGTAAATGCCCCAGATTTCTTGGATATTCTCTTCCATTTTTTTCATTACTTTATCTGTTTGAGGATAAGGTTGGAAGCTTTTATTGATATGTCTTCAGGATCACTGATTTCCTTGACCAGCAAGGCACTCTTTGTTTATGCCGCAGTGTTGTTGATTTCTTGCATTTCCTTATGGATCTTTCTTAGAGTTTCCATCTCTGCTTATATTGCCCATCTGTTTTTGAATGTTGTTCACTTTTCCTTTTGGAACCCTTAACATCTTAACCATAGTTTAAAAAAATTCTTCATTTGATAATTCCAGACGTCTCTGCCATATTTGAGTCTGATTCTGATGCTTGCTTTGTCTCTTCAGTGTTCTTGCTTTTGTTTTTGCCCTTTTTTCCCCCTTTTTGCATACCTTTTTTGTTGTTGAAAGCTGGATATATGTCTTGGGTAATAAGAACCGAGGCAAATAGGCCTTTCATGAGAGCTGTATTTTTATCTGGCAAGTAGTTGTGTTATGTTTAATCTTCACTGTACTCGTAGGTGTCAGAGTTTGCATTTCCTCCAGTGTTCTTACTGGGTGTACCTCCATTATTCTTGGGTATCCCTTGAGATTCCTTTTTAAATAGATGCTGTGCCTCCATTACCAGCTCACTGAGTTGTGACCCATTCTGATTATACTGGAGCTCTATTGATGGGGGCAAGGTACTGGGGAGGAGAAGCATTCTATAATATTATGATTGAATCTTCATGTTTTAAATGGATTAATATCCCTGGGCTGTGACCTTTACAGAATCCCTCAGGCCTTTCCCCCCTCCCATTATGTGAGACAGGAAAACCAACAGGGTCTCAGTCTAGGTCACAGAGGCTCCAACAAGACTGCATCCCCTGAGGGCAGATCCCTAGAGCAGAGTGAAGAGAAGAGAATGCTCTGGCTTTATTTCAAAATGCATACTTAGCCCTCCCACTGCCATAAACTCTCGGGGATTTTTGTGGCTCCTGCAGGTAAAGCTCATGAAAGTGTGCTGGCCCCATAAGATGGCACCCGCTGTGGTTTTTAACGCCGAAGCTCGTGCACACTCAGTGTCCAGTGCCGCGGCCTGCGTGACAATCTCAAATCGGGACTGAGGGTAAGGGAATGAGGAAAAAAGGACAAAGAGACAAAGTATAGGAGCGGGAGGAACACAAAGGGAGGAACACAGTCTGATGTCCTGACTGTGTTCAGCTTTATTCAAGAGTGCACCTTCTTATATAGTGTGTGAAAAACAAGTCCAAAAAACGATTACACCTGGGAGTCACATGTTCTAGGAATTTGTTCTTAACACATCCAAACAAGCTCCCGTCATCACAGGCTCCAAGAAGTCTGGGTAAGACTACGAGTAGCACGTGCACATGCCTCAGAGGCATCGTTGCAGTTTAATGATCTAAACAATCAAACCTGCGCAGCTTGTCCCTCAGGGAGGTATGACCAGTCACAGACCAGCAGGCCTCAAGGCCCCCTGTCCAGCCCAGTCTCCAGTGCCCGCTTTCCGCCCATTCGGGCAGGGGTCACGAGTCCGGGCTCAGCAGGTCCCTTTAGCAGCCAGCCAGCGGCTGACCACAGTCCAGCCACTACCAGTTACCATGTAGCGTGCCTGCCGGCGGCGGCCCCACCCAATAAGTGGGGGTGTCCTGCGTTCCTATCTGTCTCTGGTTTTTGGGGGGGTACTTTGCCCTGTGACCCCAGTCCTCTGGTTACTCTAAGAAGAGTTGTTGATTTTCAGTTTACTCAGCTTTTTTTCTTGTGAGGGTGGAAGTAGTGGGTACAGTCTCTGTCTGTGTTGGAGTGAAAACCAGAATTGGTGAGTCTGGATAAACTTTTGTTTGTTTGGCTGTTTTGTTTTTCCTTTAACTGTGGTTTTCCTTTCATTCCCTTTCTTTAGTTTTTTTTCTTTCTCCCTCATTATCTGTCCTTTTAGTCTTTCTACTTTTATTTTCTATGACCTCAGGATGTTTTTCCATTTCCCTTTGTCCTCTAGTGCCTACTGTTTACTTGCATATTTCTAAGCTGTTCTCTGTTTTTTTCACTTTCATAAATTGTCAGGAAATTATTGAATAAATGGATTCACATCTTTATTTGTATATTTTCAAGTTTTGGACTTTCTAAAAGAATACCCGTACCTTTTCATCAAATGAAAGAACCTTGTTATAACATTTCTACCAATATTTAACTGTGCAAAGAAGAAAGTAAACACACACACACACATGCTTGCGAGTACACATACTTAAAATCTCACCTCCCAGAGGTAAAATTATCAAGAACATTTGGTGAACATCATTTGCAGTATTGCCAATGCACATATACAGATAGATTGTGAAAATTAGTTTGAGATAAAGGGAATCATGCTATATTTGCTATTTTAAAATAAAAATTATTGAGTTTTCTTCACAGTGTAGGCATAGAGGGTACATTCCTCAACATCATCAAGGCCATCTATGAAAAACCCACAGCGAATATCATTCTCAATGGGGAAAAGTTCTCAGCATTTCCCCTGAGATCAGGAACACGGCAGGGATGCCCACTATCTCCACTGCTATTCAACATCGTCCTAGAAGTCCTAGCCTCAGCAATCAGACAACAAAAAGAAATCAAAGGCATCCAAACTGGCAAAGAAGAAGTCACACTCTCACTCTTTGCATATGATATGATACTTTATGTGGAAAACCCAAAAGACTCCAGTCCAAAACTGCTAGAACTCATACAGGAATTCAGGCAAGTGTCAGGATATAAAATTAATGCACAGAAATCAGTTGCATTTCTATATACCAACAGCAAAACAGAAGAAAGAGAAATTAAGGAGTCGATCCCATTTACAATTGCA
>CM053614.1:818964-836689 GCA_028646535.1 Procyon lotor
ATAGGGTGGCTGGGTTGTGGACACTGGGGAGGGTATGTGCTATGGTAAGTGCTGTGAAATGTGTAAGCCTGACGGTTCACAGACATGTACCCTGGGGCAAATAATACATTATATGTTAATAAAAATTTAAAAAAATTGAGTTTTATTATTTGATAAAAGTTCATTACTACTAAATTTTTTGTTTCTAAAAGATTTTTCTAAAGTATAAGGAAAATCATAAAATCATTGAGGTACTAATATCCTACTTTTATTATCAAATTTCTTTACTGAACCATTTATAAGATTAGTGAATGTCCCTTCCCCGTCCCACTGTCATCTGTGCCATCGGGATTCTTGTGAGTGTCTTGCAGAAGGGATACTGCAAACCTGTAAAAATATAAGGCAAAGAGATTGCAAAGCTGAAATTACAAATCTTGTGTAAGATTTGGGATTCAATGTACTTGATAAAAATGACATAAAGCCATAACTGATTGAAAATCTGGCAGAATTAGCCCAGTTATCTATCTATCTATCTATCTATCTATCTATTTATTTTAAGATTTTATTTATTTGATGGAGAGACAGATCATGAGTAGGGGCAGAGGGAGAGGGAGAAACAGACTCGCTGCTGAGCAGGGAGCCCAACGTGGGACTTGCTCCTAGGACCCCGGGATCATGACCTGAGCTGAAGGCAGTTGCTTAACCAACTGAGCCACCCAGGTGCCCCTTTATATTTATTTTTAAGTAAATTCCACCCCTAATGTGGGGCTTGAACTCACAACCCTGAGATCAAGAGTCCTACGCTCTATCTACTTACTCAACCAGCCAGGTGCCCCAGACCAGGTTATGATTTTAGAAGAGAGAATTCAAAGGATGGTGGCAAGAAGGGGCTTCCAGAGAGAAAGGTTTGCAGGCCGAGGGTTGAGAGAGGCTCCTGGGAACATGGGGAAGAGTCTCCTGAGTCATTTGTGACAAAAGACGATGCTTTTGTTGAAGTCAGAGTTGAAGTGAACAAATGTGATGATGTAGTTTTTTGATCTGGTTATTTATTTAGATTAACTATAGTCAAAGTTTATGAGGCATCCACGTGGCTCCTGGTTATGTATCTGTTACAACTTGTGATAATACTCACAATCCTCTATGTCCTTGGTGTTGTGGAAATGAAGAGAGACCGGTCAGATGGGGACACGTAGGCATTCCTCCAGAGCTTGCTGTGCCTGGGGGCTCGGGACACCCCCTTGAACTCAGTGACACTCGGTGGCCGTGTGGGGGGGAAGCTTCCCAGGGAGAAGGGGAAGGTTCTAGAAGGCCCTGATGGAGGTTGCTGGCACAGGGAAGCTGGAGCGGGCTAGACAGAAGTGGGACCTCTCACATGGCTGGTTCGGCGCATGTTTGGCTTCCTCTAACTTGTCCTGAGTTAGAAGGAGGGGCCGCGTCACTGGCCTGGTCCTGACCACTGGGGGCCAGTTGCTGTAGAGACTGTGGTTTGGCTTCACGGGCCGGTTCCTGCAGGTGGCGGTTAGTGTTCTTTGTCGTGTGTCGTCTGGCATCGGTCTGTTTGTATATTTAGTGTCACTCTTCCGTCCTTCCAGTGATGCCGCATCCTAGCCCCTCCCCCACTCAGCCGGCAGTTTCAAGCAGTAGGATTCACTTGACGTACAAGGAAGCCTGCAGGTTGGTGCTTTGGGCTGGGCTTAGCTCCGAGGTTATTTTGGTCTCAACTGGGATCACTTACTGTACAAACAGGCAATTTATTGAAGAAGAAACCCAAAAGAGCTATTATTTCAATGGAATTGGCAGGCTGTTGGCTCCTCTGGGCTGGCTGGGGCGACTGGAGCACCTCGGCCACATGCCCCCAGCTTCCCGTCCTCCAGCTGGTGCCCAGGCGTGCTCCTCCCGGGGACGGCCAAGTGCGAGGGGCCGAGCCCCAGCGCGCAAACTGGTCCCAAGCCTTTGCTCGGGTGTCTGGGAATGTGCTTCCGGGCAAAGCAGGTCACACGGTGGGGCCCAGAGCCAGAACGGGCGTCCTGCAGAGTCACCTGGCACCGCGGGCGCTGTGGGGAGGAGTGAGGACCTGGAGCTGGCTTTGCGGTCTGTCTGGTGTCTTTGTAGTCCCCCCGCCCCCCACCGCCCGACCCTGTGCTTGACTGCATGACTTGCTTTGTCCAGGCGAGGGAAACTGTTGCAGGTGTAAGAAAACGACTTCACTGATGGCTGTTCGTTAGTTTTCACATAGGAAATGTATCATCACTACTTTTAAAATGAGATCTTAATCCATGAGCCTAGAATTTGTTCATACGTAGATCAAATCTTTAAAATGAGGCCATTAAGCTGCTTTTCTGTTGCTCGAATATCCCTGTATTCTTTCACAGACAAAGGTAATCTGAAAGTAAATGTTTTTGTGAACGTTTGAGTCCTCTGTCACTCCGAATCTGTTTTCACCATTGCTGAAACCGTCTGGGAGTTTCCACAGTGAAATGTCCGTTCGTTTCTCTTTGATTGCACTTGGATTCCTAGTCATGAGCCTTTAGGTAGCAACTGTACTGCAGACTGGTCGTACTTTTTATTCACATTAAATCCTACTATAATAACTGTCGCTGTCCCTTTATTACCCTTAAATGGATGCTAAGGAAAGTGATTGGAGTATATTTAAGTACAGCAGGTGTGGGATTTTATATCATCACGCTTTGTGTGCACAGCGATGCATACAGTCGAGGCCTGAAAGGTCCAGCTGCCTCAGCTGTGAGCGTCCTATTGTGAGCGCCTCAAGATGCGCTCTTACTCTTAAAATACTTGCTCATGGAGGGAGTAGATACTGCACCGTGACAAGTGTTGTGTTGAGAACTGTTACCGAGCTTAAACTTGATTAACAAAAAGAAGTAGTTTTGTGCTAGTATAAATACAAAAAGGAACTGTTAAATGAAAGAATAATATGTAAAATATTAGTTCTGGCTTTCTCTAAAATTGTTCTATTTTATTGTAATCCTCTCAGTGGTTTGGTTCAGGTGAATTTTCATGTTTATTTTAATTAGTGTCCATTTCTGTGTTACTCTCAACATAACCGATGTAGGAAAGCTGATGGCCAGTTCTTTAAATTCATGTTTGACTTGTTTGTTCATTAAACTAATATTGATTAGATGCTTATTTTGTGAAAGAATGACTGAGAATTGTAGCGATAATCAGGGAGCCTAGGCGAGACCCCTGCCATCAAGGAGATTGGAGTTTGGGAGGAGAAAGATGTGCACATCTTTCATCATTGACAGGTGGACAGAGCCCGGGAGGAACACTGCGTCAGTGTGGCGCGCTTTGGAGCGGAGAAAGCGCTTGTGCCTTTGGAGGTGCGGGTGTGGGATCGGAGCGGCCTTGGAGGGCAGAGCTGGACTGTGAGGACAGCGGGGGCGTCGGCCCGCTGGGGGGGAGGAAGCGCCAGGTGGGATGACGGATGTGCAGGCGGAGGAGACCCTCCTGGGCCTGGAAAGGGCCGGTCCAGCTGGGGAAGGGCGTTGGACCCGAGGGAGGGGAACGAGCTTATAAAGAGCCATCGAGGACCGTGGGGGCGAGAGCTGCTCTCCTTGTTGTTTGAGGGCTGGGAGCAAGCCAGGGGTCAGCGGGTGCGGGGAACTCCCGGCCAGGTCGGGGACCGCGGGGTCCCTGCAAAGAGGGGAGGCGGAGCCCAGGAGAACTGTCTCAGGCCGCAGAGCAGGTGGCGGAAGGGGCAGCAGGAGGGGCGGAGCCCAGGTTAGGTCCAGGCTGGGGGCAGGGGAAAGTGCTCTGCTGCCTGGAAGCTCATTGAACAATACTTCGCAGTGGAGAGAAGAAAGCTTTAGATTCTGGATTGAAAGTGCTGTTTTTCCTATAGGACTTTCTATAATAACCCTTGAAAAAGCTGTCTATAGCCATGAAACATAGGCCTCGCTAAGCAAACCCAGCGGAGAACATTCGGGTTTTGCTCAGGAGAGTAAAGATCCTTTCGCTAGCGCAGTGCGGTCCGCGCCCTGTTGGCTCTTCCTCACTGTCCTGGCGGCCGGAGGAAGCCCGCAGCTCTCATTCAGCGGATTGCAATGGCCCTGTTTTTGTTCTGTGATTATCAAGTGCTGCCCGAATGGCACAAATCTCGTTCCCTAATTATTCTGGGTCATTGTAGGGGACAGAGGGATTAGTGACAGTTTGGAATGTGGAATGGTTTGCTCAAATGTTTTGGACTTACTGATTTTTGGTTGCTGGCACGACATCTGAATCCAAAAAAATATTTTTAAAATAAGTTGGAAACATAATTCTTACAGAATCAAAAATAATTTTGCTTGTTTTCTTATTTATGGTGGTCCCACCACACAGCTCAGCACCCCGTCCTAGGGGGCACCCGATGAAATATTTGTGGAATTCACAAATTTCCCTTTGGAATACACATATAGTTACAGTTTTCAGGAAGGATAAACTAGGACAACTTTCTTCTCTCTGATTCAGGAAGGATTTGAAATAAAAGACCAGTGTGTCCCTTCTTTCGCCATGACGGCAACTCAAACGTTTGCTAGAATACAGTGTTCTTCCCCTGGGAATATAAGACAGCTAGGGTTGTAGGAGTAAGAGACTGGCTCAGACCCAGGCTCTGTCACTTCCCAGATGTGTGTGACCTTGGGCAAGTTATTTGACTTCTTTGTGTCTTAGTTTCCTCATCTGGAAGATGGGAGGAGGAATTTCTGCCTCCCAGGATCTCTGGAGGGACTAGATCAGCTCATCTACGCAGAGCCCTTCCCCAGTGTCGAGTAGATGGCTGACGCTCAGGGAGCCGTCACAGTCTCTGCTGATAGTGGTGGTTACAGGCGACAGAGAGCACAACTCAGGCAAAGCGGGTATTTCTTGCCCAATGTTATCTGTCCCTCCTTATTAAAGGGCCCCTTGTGGGGCCCTAATATCGAAGACATTTTTATACAGTCCGGTTGGGCACAGACACGCTACAAATTATTTCTTAACTAAAAAAAAACAGAGTCAAATTAACATGGTTTAGTTAAACTTACGCTACTTAGTTTAAACTTTACAATAGCTTCAGACAAGGGCAAATTGAAATCACAGTCCTTTGAACAAAGAAAATTTCAGTGCTTGTAGTATGTTTCACTTACGGCTTTTCCTCATTATTTAAAGCTCTTCATTCTTTGAGAATGTGGTAAAGTTCTATCATTTCAGACCTCAGAATTGGAATTGAAAACACGGGATTCTTTACCTGGGCTGATGAAAGTAATTTATTGTTTGCTGGGTCAAACACGGCTTGCTATTTGTCACACTGTGGTTTGTGTATCTTTCTAGAAGCTTTCAACTTTGATCTGAGTCAAAGTACACTCAGTAGCACAGATGACAGAGCTAAAAAAAAAAAAAGCCCGTGATGTGCATTGTCACTCATAGAAGCTCTAAATCAACAAGTAGAGAGCTGCAGAGTGAAAAACACTGTTCCTTTAAAGAGGCTTGTAGGTTCTTGTGAGAGCAGACCTCTGCCTTTCTTGGGCGAGACAAAGGTGTGGGACAATTTATTAGTTAAAGATTGAGTTCACTGTGTGCAATCAAAAGGCGCCTCTCCAAGGCCAGATTCTGGCCCTCGCCTGTATTTTTAGGTAAACACTCGCATTTAAAAGACCTTGCAGAGCAGGGCTCCGTGCACATAAAAGCGGCTTTCTTAAACTGTCATCAGAGTGGATTTTAGAATGTGCTTTTAATACTTACAAGGTTGATGTTTGCCTTTTAAAAAATGCTATTTGAGATAGCTTTTTATTTAACTTTCCCCTCGGCATGCCTTTTACCTGATTTGCAGCAGCATTAAGGAAACTCACCTTGTTGAGAGAGCAGACGAAGTTTTAGGGAAATGTTGCACATGTGACCTTCTGAAAGTCAAGGCTTTAAAAAATCCTTGTTTAAACACCATAAAAACTGGATGGAAAACAAAGGCATATACTCTTCATTTGAACATTTGGTTTCAGATTCTTTGTATTGAGGTCGAGTTGATTATACTGTGAGATAAATTAATTGTTTTCCAGGATTGCTCTGTACTTCAATTTCCTCTCTGGTTTTCTTTTTTTTTTTTTTAATTAATTTTTATTAACATATAATGTATTATTTGCCCCAGGGTACATGTCTGTGAATCTTCGGGCTTACACATTTCACAGCACTTAATAGCACATACCCTCCCCATTGTCCACAACCCAGCCACCCTCCCTCTCTGGTTTTCATGAGCAATGGCTCAGATCGATAAAAAGGTAAAAGAGGTTTGGGATGTAGGACATACGTATAGATTCAACTCTGAGTGTTCTAGACTATGATTCTCTTAAAATGTGTTTAGCTATGTTCCATCTGTGTTTGTAGATTTAATTATTGGAGATTTGAGCTTATAAAAATATTATTCAAAGCCACAAGCTACTGCCTGGTATCGACGTGACACAGTGTCTGCAGACACACCCCATCACCACTGGCTTAGCCTCCTCTTTTGAAGCAGTCGCTTTCCCATGAGTTTGTATTTCTAAACCCGATGTGTGTTTAAAATCAAGCGTATCGAGGTAAATGATGCACATACCTTTTAGACTGTACGGCTTCATACATTTTCACAGATACAAAGTCACGTGACCACCGACGTCAAGATTTGTAACATGACCACCATTATGAAAAGGTTCCTTGGGGCCCTTGGTAACCAGTCCCCCCCTTCACCCCCTGCCCCTGGCAATCACTCATCTGTTTCCTGTGCCTGTGACGTTGCCTGTTCAGAATGTTCACACATCATACAACACGTGGCCTTTTGAACCTGGCTTCTCCCCCGAGCGCCATGTGTTGGAGCATTCGCGTTGTGGCGCGCGTCCGTCTTCCTCTTCCTGGCTGAGATATATTCCGTCCGCCTCACTTGGATTATCCATCACAGGGTGGTGGACATCTGGGTTGTTTCCAGTTTTCGGTATTGATAAATACAGTCACTATAAACAACCACGCGCTGGCTTTGTTTTCGGTTACATTTGCGTTTTTTCTCGGATGGGTATTTCAGGGGGGGGCGTTGGGGCCTGTGGTGGGGGTGTTTCGCGGCGCTGTGGGTGTGCTCCAGGCACCCCGCATCCTCACAGCACCAGTGAGGTCGGACTTTCTCCCTCCGGCCTCCGCTCTGCGTCTTCCTCGGTGTAGCCGTCCGAATGTGGTTCTGGCTCAGCAGGGGCAAGTTTCCCCAAAATAGAGAGAGTGAGAACAGGGGGAGGGGCAGAGGGAGAGGGAGAGACCCTCGAGCAGACCCCACTGAGTGTGGAGCCCGATGCAGGGCTCAGTCTCGCGACCCTGACATCATGACCTGAGCTGAAACCAAGAGTCAGACGCTCGGTCAACTGAGCCACTCAGGCGCCCCCCCCTTTTTATCTTTTTTTGCCGCACTGCACTGGGTAGAACCTGTAGTGGGATGTTGAATAAATGTGGTGATTTGTTCTCTTGTTTTAGGCAGAAGGTAGTTTTTCTACCATTAAATGTAATCTTAGTTCTAGATTTTTCTGTAGATGCTCCTTATCAGATTAGGAGATTTCTTTCTTAGTTTGCTGAGTATTTATCACGAATTAGTGTTCAATTTCATTAAGTGCTTTTCTGTACCAGTTCACGTGATCGTGTGGTTTTTCTTCTTCTGTCTCTTATGTAATGGGTTCGATTGATTTCTGAATGTTGAACCAACTTTGTATTCCTAGGATAAGGCCCAACTGATAATGGAATATTACTCTTTTTTATGTCTCGCTAGATTCAATCGGCTAGTATTTGTTGCTAGAATTTTGTGTCCATGTTCATGAGGGTTATTGGTGTGTGGTGTTCTTTTCTTTTAATGACTTTGCCTGGTTTTGGTGTGAGGGTAAGGTGGAGTAGGGTTCCTTCCTCTTATATGTCTTTTATAAATATGTATGTGAACCCACCACCCCAGTGTGGAGACTCGAGGACCGCACCGCTTTGCATGGACCTCTGCTCCCTCCTTGTTCTATGTCAGGATTCTCCTGCATTCCAGCACGCTGAATTGGGTGCTTGTCATCTCCTTGCTTTCGTTTATATATTTATTTTGTGTTTCTAATCCTCAGCAACGTGTATACATTTTCCTCTTTATTTTTCAGCTTTATACAAATGGCGTTGTACTGATTATCATCTTCTAGGACTTTGTTCAATTAATGTTGTTTTTAAGATTCATTCATGATGTTGCCTATAGTTACAGTTTATTTTTTTATTGCTACAGAGTTTTCTACTCTGTGATGCTGATGCCTTAATTTGTTTACCCATTCTCCAGCGAATGGCCATCAGGTTTTTCTTAGTTATTTTAATTAGACCCAGGGCTGCTATGAGAGTGTCTCTCTGGAATGTAGAGGTGCGAGAACTTTGCTAGGGTATACGCCTAATAGTGAAACAGGTGAGTGAAATAGTGAAATAGGTGAGGTATGCGAATGTCCAACTTTAGAAAACAATGTCAAGACGCTTAAATTTTATTTATTTATTTATTTTAGAGAGGGGGGAAGGGCAGAGAGAGAAGGAGACCCAGAAGTGCAAGCGGACTCCCTGCTGAGCAGAGCCCAGTGTGGGATCCCAAGACCCTGAGGTCATGGCCTGATTTGAAATCAAGAGTTGGAGGCTCAACTGACTTGACCCTTGTCGAGTGGTTTCATAGTGGTTATGACAACATATATTCCCAAGAGGGAAGGTAAAGTTCTGACTACACTGCAGGGTCTCCAACATTTGGCATTGTTAAGCTTAAATCTAGTTAATCGTAACATGAAATCTCATTGCAGTCTAATTTTAATTTCCTTACTTACTAAGGTAGAGAAACTTTTCATATGCTGATTTGCCATTTATATTTCATCTTCCGTGAAATCCCCATTCATATCTTTTTTCTACTTACCTAATATCATTTACCTTTTCCTAGTACAGTTATATATAGTAGTTTATAGGTCCTTCATCAGCTAGGTGTGTTGCTAATATCCCAGTTATGACTTATGTTTTCATTTTATTTATATTATTTTTGGTAAGGAGAAGTCCTTAATTTTAATGTAGCTCAGTTTATCAAACTTTCTCTTTATGGTTAGTGCTTTCTGTGTTCTAAGAGATATCTCTCTGCCTTCAGATCACGAAGATGGTCACCTGAAGTGTCTTTGAATTACCTAGAATAAATAGTTTATGGTAGAATGTAGGAGTCCAATCTGATTTTTTCCAGAGTAGATACTTAATTTTTCCCAGGACCATGTAATAAATAGCTGTCCTTTCCTCAATGGAATACAGACTGCCTCTGTTTTCTATCAGCTTTCCAACTTTCTGCCTGGGTCTAACTGTGGGATTCCCGTTCTTCTCCAGTGCTTGGTTGTCAGTGGTGCACCCCTGCCTTGCGTACCCCGGAGTTGGGGTGTTTCTTGCTGTCCGGCGGCCCATATCTCCCCACTGTCACCCTCCTCAAGAGTTACCTTGGCTATTCCTGGCCCTGTCCTGCTTCATCTGAGTCTTCAAATCAGCCCATCACCAGCCTGTTCCATGGCATCCTCATCGGGATTTGGACTGTGGTTGTGCTGTGTCTGCATCCGCGCCGGGAGGACAGGATACCGGGTCTCTGCGCAGAAGCATAGTCTTTCCTCTTGCTCTGTGCTGCTTCCTTAATGCCTTTCGGCAACACGTCATAAAACGCCCGCGTGCAGGTTTCGCCCACCTTGTGTCACATTCATGCCTCGTGGCCATTCGGATGGTGTTCTGCTTCTTTTCTGTCTGGTTAAGAGGCGGTACTGGTTGTTGTATGTGGTTGTCCGGTAAGCTGTTTTGATAAACTCTGCTCGTTTCTAATACTTTGTCTGAATGTTCTTTTTGGGTTTTCCGGAAGCCACATCATCTGTAAATGATGGAATCCCTTCTTTCCCAGTTGTCGGGTCTTTAACCTCTTTCTCTTGCTGTGCAGGCCGCCCCCCTGCCCGGCGTCAGATTGGAGGGGTGGTGGCGGTCGTCGCTCTGTTGCCGATAGAAAAGCAGTGCTTCCGGTGTTTCGCCTCTAACGTGACGTTTGCTTCCGTTTGGGGCAGCTGTTCCTTATCTGGTTAGGGATTTCCCTTCTGTGCCCTCACATCCACCAGAGCCTGCACCGGCCCCGCAGGGTGTTGCTGCACCCCTGGGTCCGTGACTGAGCCGTGAGCAAGGCCCTCTACCACTGGGCCAGCTGCTCCAGCCACGGTGAGCGTGGCCGGGCTGGAAAGTGTCGCGGCAGGAGTGGACAGCCACACGTTTGCCGGGCGTCCCCGCTGGGAGGCAGTGCTATGTGGAGCATCTGTTGATAAAAGTGTTTTGTCATTCCGCGGGTGGCGGTTTTGGCAGAAGCACTGTGGGTAGGGAAGACACGCCTCTGCTCGGAGGACCCGTGCTCCGGAGAGGACGTGATGCAAGCTGTGCGGGGCGCCTGCTCTCCCGGGGCGGGTGGCGGGCGATGCTGAGGACACAAAGTCTGGCTCTGCGGTTGGCGGTCCGGGCAGTGGCCGTAGCCGCATCAGCCTTGGGGAGCGGGGGTCCGGGCTGCTCGGCCCACCCCAGCCCTGCTCCGGTCACCTGAGCCCGGCGGTTCAGGAGCCCCTGGGGCAAGGCCACGGGGCTGGGGACCGAGGCAGGCTGGTCACGAGCCGGGTCCTTCTCTGATGAAGCTGCCCTTGGGTGAGCTTCCCAGGGAGCTCGGAGGGAGGCACAGCACAGCCCGCATCCGTTGGAGCCGTCTCCCAACACTTCCTCATTACCGCCTCCCAAGTACTCCTCCCAAATCTATCCGCCAGAGGGATAGCTACTGTCCTTGGCCTCTCTGGCCATATTTCCTTTTGTGCAGAATGAACATCTGGGTGCTTTGCTTGGACTTCCTCCTGTTGGGAGGATGTCCCTCCACCACGGTCCTTCAGAGCCGTCTCACGTGGGGCTGCAGTGCCCCAACTGCCCGCTTTTCGGGGGTACGTGTGTGCGCCAGCCTGGCTCTCTGGCCAGAGGGTACTCCCCTGAGGCCGCAGCTGTAGGGCGCGAGAGCGCGCCGTGTGGTAGGGGCTGGGGGCTCAGCCGGCCGCTCCTGCGCCTTACTTGTGACTGCGGCGTCTGTGTGGCTCGGAGCCAGGATTTGCCGCTTCGCCTTGAGGGTGGGGAGCAGCCCCGCAGGCCCCAGGGTTACGGTTCTGTGGGTCCACCAGCGTCCGGGGCACGACCGAGAGCAAGACGAGCGGAGAAATGGGGCAGATGCAGAATTAAGTCTGATACTTGTGTTTGTACCTTAGTCACATAGGTGGGGCGTCTAGTGATGAATTAAAAGCCACAGCTGCTCTCTAAGATAAGCAATATTTCTTGTCTTTGAGTTTTACAGATTGTAGCTGAAAAAACGTTAAACCTTTTCTCTTTCTTGCATTCCAGTATTCTCTTGCCCTTTTTCAGGATTGTCGCGATGTAAGAAAAGGTCTCTCTTCTTGGCTTTAAATCCTGCACAGGAAGCTCAGTAGGGGGACCGCGTGGAAGACGGACGTGGCCATGACTCTTCCCCATGTGAAAGGCCGGAGTGGCCCTGTGTATTCAGCAGACGCCTACACTGGGCGCAGCAGCCAGTGAGATGGCCGAGGTCCCAGCTGGGCACTTGTAACGTAGCCCGCGTCTAGAGACGCGGACGGACCACGGTGCCAGGGCCCAGGCCGGACCCGTGACGCTGCTCGTGTCCACTGGGAGAACATCTCCAGGGCCATGGGTGGCTTCGCCGGTGACTCGAGAACCTCCAGGTCGGTGAGTGACACGGCGCCGCGGAAGTCGCTGGGCCCTGGCCTGGGCTTCTCGTGGTCACTCGGGTGCATGTTGTGATCACCCAGGAGCTTCAGAGCTGCCCCGACCAAGCCTGGCACCCGACGGCCCCTTGGCTCGTCCTGGCTTTTCTCTGCGGGGCTTCTCGGGGTGGCCCTGGGTCAGCAGGATGGGCCGTGCGGGGACTCGTTACCCACGGAGATTCCTGCACCCCCAGACTCCCGGCGTCAGGACCATCGTCCTCTCACGAGCTCTCTGGGTGCCTCCCGTGCAGCTCAAGTTCAAGAGCTGCTGCCCCTCGAGCTGGGCCTCCCCCAGAGAGTCATCCTCACGCCCGGCTCCCTACCGCTTCCTGTGGCCAGGGGGCTCCGATGCCAAGCCCCCGCCTGCCGTCTGGGTGCCTCTTGCCAGATACGAAGCTTGTCAGATGTGCAGGAAATAAAAACCATCCTCAGGTTTCAGTCTTGGTCTATTGTCACCGAGAAGTCCTTCGGAATCAACTGTGATAAATTGCTGTCAATAATTTTTAGGAATAAAAGCGACGTGACGTGTGGATTTGTTTTACGCCTAGCTGGGAGAGGTCCTTGGGTTCGAAACAAAACATTTATGCCAAGAAAAATTGCTTAATGTTCTGTTCATTTCAGGCTGAAATGAAAACAGAATTTGCCAGATACATTTTCTTTGTTTTCTTTAAGTAGTGGGAAAAAAGGTTCTTCACCAAGACCACGTTCTCAGAGTCTGACTGCGATGAAAGGGTCCTAGACGCGGCGCCTGACCCGGAGCTGGGGTCAGTCCCCGACAATGTGCGGCGCCTGACCGGGTATTTAAGAACACCTTACAGCCTCCGTGTTTGCCTGCTTGCGAGGCTGCCTCTGGGATCGTGCAGGTGTTCCCTGGGGACTGGGAAGGTGTGCGAGTCCCCCGGTAAGGACCGGCCTAGTCCCTGCCTGCGGCTTGCCCGCAGTTACAGCTGGTGGAGAGATCGGCCAGCCAGGGTGGCTGTCCCCGTCCTCGCTGAGGTGAGGACTGCAGGGGGGAAGCTGAGTGCTGAGGCGGGGGGAAGACGTCACTTGGCCCCTCACCCTTCCTCTGCGGAAGGTAGATCGGGACAAATGACGTAGATCGTGCAAGGTGATAGGGTTATTTATTGTCAGAACTCAGAAGTCTCATCTTCTGGTCTCGTATCATTCCACGACACCTTCAAGGGGACTGAGAAGACCCGGGTCACAAACACAAAACGAGTGAAAATAATTGTGTCCGCACGTTCCACAGACGGCCAGGGAGAGGAGTCAGCAGGAGCCCCAGGTGTGCTGGTGGGAGAGTCTCGCCCAGGTGGGTGTGGGCAGGCGGGGGGAGCGAGCCCGGTGGGCAAGAGGGGTGGGGACACCGTGATGGCGGCAGACGGACCCTGATGCGCCAGGGGAAAGGGACCAGCTGCGTCTGCCCGCGGTGAACAGAGGCGGCGCGCTGGAAAACAGGGGGAGTGATGGGCGCCACATCACCGAGAGCCTGGGCCTCGGGGGAGCAGGGGAGGTAGGACTTGATGTCCTCACTTCCTGTGCAAAGGTGACGTGGACATTGATGGAGCATCTGATTTTCGCTGTTTGTCTCTGTTTCTGCATAATTTATACATATATATATAGTACGACACATTTGATTTCCCAGCTAGTTGCTTTCAATGTACTTGTCTTTCCGGAGGCCTGGGGCTTCATGAGGATGCGGAACAGGTCTGTGATGTGTGTGCCGGTCGGGTGTGCGGCACAGACCAAGTGGTGGTGCGGCGAGCGGGCGGGCGTGAGGTCCGAGCGGAGGGGTAGCAGGATAGCGGTGTGTCGGGTGTCGGGGCTGGGGTGCAGGAGCCCAGGCAGATGAGGGGAGAAGCCTGGAGGCAAGGGGAGAGGACACAGGGGTGTTGTGTGGAGGGTCTGGACCCGAAGGGCAGGAGGGAAGAATGCGGGGACCGTAGGCGGGGTGTCGGTGCTGTGGCTGCGGCCGCCCTTCCCGTGGGACGCGGGCGCTGTGTCTGTCGTCATTCAGGGGCCAGCCTTTGTCCCCTGCACATTTGTGGTCTTTCCTCCCCGGTTGCTTTTGAAATCTTACCTCTGGGTTTGTGCGGTTTGTGCGGTTTCACCAGGGAGAGGCCGACTTGACTCCCATCAGGCCTCAGTGCGCTCCTTGATCTGAGAAGTATTTCTGAGGGAGCCTTCGACATTCTGTCCCTTTGTCTTTTAGTCTCTGCTCCGCCCTCTCCCTCGGGGCGCTGCCCTGGAGCACTGGTGCAGCCTCCCAGCCCCCCTTCCCTTACGCCCCGTCTTCCGCCCCTGTTTTCAGGCCCTGGCGTAGGCAGTCCTCTAGCTCTGCCCTGCAGTGCCGTCATTTCCTTTTTCCCTGTGGCTTTCAGGACCTCGGGTTTTTTATTTTAGTGGTTACATTTTTCAGTTTAATGGTCATTTTGTTCTCTACTAAATGTGTTCTTTTTAAATTTTTAAATTTTCTTAAAATCTCTTTTTTTTAACCTTCAGACATTTTGTTTTTTTTCCCCAAATATGTTTATTTTATTTTTTCAGTGTTACAAGATTAATTGTTCATGCACCACACCCAGGGCTCCATTTATTTATCAGAGAGAGAGCTGCAGAGAGCGAGTGAGAGAGCACAAGCAGGGGGAGGGGCAGAGGGAGAAGCAGACCCCCCGCTGAGCAGGGAGCCCGATGTGGGGCTCGATCCCGGGACCCCAGGATCATGACCCCAGTCGACGGCAGACGCCCAACCGACTGAGCCCCCCAGGTGTCCCATGACGTGTTCTGTTTTTAGAGTGCCTTTTGTTTCCTCTCCACCCCGGTCCACATCCTCAGTCTTACTGCTGCTGTAGTTCGTAGTTCGTGGTAATTCCACGATGCTGTGGGGGTTCTTCCCGCCCCCGCCCCCACCTCCCCTCTCTCAGGGTCTGGTCGGCCCCAGCGTGTGTGCGCTGCCCACACACCAGGCCTTGCCGTTCCCCAGCCTGTGCGCTCCTCCCCTGCCCTGCCGGCCCCCTGACTCCAGTCACCTCCCTAGTGTCTGCGGGCTGTGTGCACACACCATGTCTGGTCACCCTGCTGCGTCCGTCCCTCTGTGCCCCCCCCGCCCCCCATCCTCACTGCTCACAGGCCCAGCTCGCCAGCGAAAGCTTTGCCATCATCCAAGACACACACTTAATAGTGATTACTCTGCCCTGAGCTCCTTTGTCTCCCCTTCCCTTTGTTACTCTCACTCGCTCACTCGGGAAAAATTCAGCATCTGTTGCACCCAGAAAAGTAACACGTGTTACCTTGAAGATTTAAATGAGTAGGAGCCTTTCTTAGAAATCAAATGCAGGGCACCTGGGTGGCTCAGTGGGTTAAGCCCCTGCCTTGAGCTCAGGTCACGATCCCAAGGTCCTGGGATCGAGCCCCACATTGGGCTCTCCGCTCAGTGGGGAGCTTGCTTCCCCCCTTTCTCTGCCTGCCTCTCTGCCTACTTGGGATCTCTCTCTGTCAGATAAATAAATAAAATCTTTAAAAAATATCAAATGCATTTGTAAAGTCAAGTTTTCTTACTGGCTTCCTTCATGATACTTGAAAAAAAATGGAGATCATACTTATTAATCCTAATATCCACAAATTAGCAATAGTGGTCCCAATCATACTAGGAAAGCATTATTTCTGGTGTGCAGTGAAAACAACCACCACGAATTCACTTTCACCTCTGGCTGGCTGAGTATGAGCTTGGCACGGGTTTGTCTTGTTGTTTTTAGCATCTCTGGCTCGGGGGCTGCCGTTTCACTCTGCCATGGTCCATCCAGCACCTCCCGCTCAGGTGGGGCGGAAATCTGCCAAGTCGGGGTGCAGTTTGAGTCTGTTTCTGAACTTCGTGTCTTAATCACGGGGATGTTGAAGACGCGGCCACTCAGACGGCAAAGACTCATTTACTTCAATGTGATTTTTATTATTTCAGTTAAAGACTGATTTGATTTTATGAGATCATGCATTTTAATCTGATGAAAATTTTATAGTTAAATCCAGTGTAAAAGATCACTGCGTATTAAAGTAAAATACAAGCAAGCACAGTGTCAGGGTTATATTGTACTTCTCTGGAACCGAGTCCTCGGGTAGAAACAAATGGCTCCTGACATAACTGTGGGGACAGCTACAGAAAAGCAAACTTGCCTCATTCCGCGGTGAATTTACAGGCGCTTGTTTGCTTATTAAATATATCAAGTCTAATGAAGCCTCTGGTTAGTTTTCTGCAGAACAGAAAAGTTGCTTTTCTATTAGCTGATTCTTGGAGGAAGGGGTTTTGTGGACTAAAGAGAGCTTGCTCCCTTGCTGTTACTCTGTCGGTGCGGAGCGAGCGGTGACAATGGAGGCGGCCACTCAACACGCCAGCTCCCGGCCCCCACGTTTCACAAAGGGAGGACGCTCAGGAGTCCACCGTGGGGTGTTGGTGCTGCTGACGTGACAAAGCCATCGCGGGGCTGCGAAGGCCAGCTTATGACTTTGGAAGTTTCCATGCGGGTTTTGAAGCCTTCTTTGTTTTGTTTTGATGGAGGAAAAGAATGTAAAGGAGTATTTGCACTAAATAGATTAAGCTGTTAGTAAACATGTCCTCTTTCAATGAACTGACGTGGGGACAAAGGAAGTGCTTTGCGTGGTCAGCTGGATTTGTCTTAAGTCACAGGGACAAACAAGTGAAGCCGCGGACCCTCTTTAAAACCTCACTCGGAGAGGGTCTGTGAGATGAGTAGAAACTGAATTGGTTTCTTCTTCCCATTTATTTTGGCTAAAAGCCCGCTCTTGTCCTCCTTGCCTTTCTTGGGAGGGAAACCTGGTTTTTCCAAAATCAAATTAGCATAGGAACAAATATGACTCAGGAATGTGAGTCCTTTTCAAGGTCTCAGCACTTGTGATGAATGGCTCCGTCTGGTGAGTGGCTAATGGCACAGACCCGCGGCAGCCCTTGGGCCCGGCCGGCCGTAATGAGCCCCGCCGTCAGAGCCGGAGACAGAGGGAGCTTGTTCCTGGTGGCGGTGGGGCGGGTGGCGGGGCTGGGGGTGGGCTGAGCCCCCGAGAGCGGCCCTGCGCCCATCAGGCCCTCGCTTCCTGTGGGGCGCTGCGTCGGTCGGTCACTCAGGCCCGCGCATCAACAGAAAGCAAACAAAGAAAGGACTCTGGGTTCCCAGGGCGCGGGGCTGGGTCTGTGGGTCCTGGGGAGGGGCTGTGAGGCCCGGAGGAGTTCTCTAGAAGGAGACACAGCGTGGGGACCCAGTGGACAATGAGAGGACCCAGCTCAGTGGAGTAGGTCCGGCTGCCTCTTTAGCTGTGTTAGTTTTCCAACATGTTGTTGGGTGAACGTGCCCAGAGTTGTGAGAGGTGCGCAGGAGAGGCCCCGCCGAGGCGTGCGGTCCCTGTGCGGACTTTCTTTTCCGCTCCACAGCTTGATTTTTTAAAGGGATGGTTACTTCCAGAAGTTCAGGTGGTATTAGCATCCAAAGTTGGGGGTCAGCAAGGAAAGCTGAGAGTTGTGACAAGGGGGTGTTGGGGCCCATTTTCAAACGCGGGGTTAACACGGCTCCTAGGAGGCCTTCGAGAAGATACCAGGCTGGGTCCCTCAAATACAAGGACCCGACCATCTAGAACAGGGCTGCCCCCACCTTGAGGCTGCCAGATGCCTGCGGGGACATTTTCGTGTCACAGCTCTTGCCGAGCCCTCGGGCCACGTGTCATGGGTGGGAAGTTGGTGCTGGAGGGCCCGACCTGTGTGCTCATCTCCGCGGGTCTGCAGGAACCCGTGAGTCGGTGGCCCTGGGGACAGGGGTGTGTCCTTCCGTGCTCTTGTGGCTTCTTCAGCCCTAAAATGGGCCTCTCAGCCCTGCGTTCTCAGGAGGAGGGGAGGGGCCAGGCAGGCACCCCATGTTGCACACCGTGGCGCGGTGGGGCCCGATGCTAGTCCCGGCTGCTCACTGGGG
>CM053614.1:837189-855774 GCA_028646535.1 Procyon lotor
GCCCGCGGACGCAGGGCTGCTGACTGGGGGGGGCCCGCAGATGCAGGGCTGCTGACTGGGGGGGGCCCGCGGACGCAGGGCTGCTGACTGGGGGGGGGGCCCGCGGATGCAGGGCTGCTGACTGGGGGGGGCCCGCGGATGCAGGGCTGCTGACTGGCAATGGGGGCAGAGCCCACCGCCGTCTCCGACCCGAGCACACAGAGCCCCCTGGGGTCCCGGCCCCCCTGCCACGGAGCTGGCCGCGGGACTGAGTGCCGGCCGCCGGGCGTGACATGCTTGGGGCCTGGCCCAGAGCGCCCCTCACGGGCAGGCCTTGGGCCCTCCCTGCCTGCCTTTGCCATCCACACCCCGAGAACCTCGGCAGCGTGAGTGGTGGTGGGAGACCCCGTGGGTCGGCGTTTGCGGGAGAAGCGCAGTGTCATTGACGTAAGCCCCGGAAAGTCCGGGGATTGTTGGTTACAGAGCCGCAGTTTTCTTACTGCTCCTTGGTAACAGCAGTGGGACCACCAGGCCTCCTCTCCTGAACCAGAAAACAGGCACCAACTTTAACGTTTTCTTCATGCTCATTTCCAGGCTGGTGGCAAAATCAAATTTTTTAAAAAACTTATGATTTTAAGGTGATTTCAAACTTAACCATCATATAATGATAAAAACTAAGAAAAACACCTAAGAAATTAACACTGGCACAATACTGCTTAGTTTTTATTTTTAAATTTTAATTCCAGTTAGTTCACAGTGTTACATTCGATTCGGGCGTACAATGTAATGATTCAACACTGCACACACCGCCGGTGCGCATCAGGGCGGGGCCTCCTTCATCCACATGGTCCTGCTGTTCCTCCCTCTGACCGCCCCGATCTCTGGGACGGGAGTCTGTTTGCGCCTCTCTCTTCTCTTCCCCCCTTTGCTCGTTTGTTTTGTTTATTAAATTCCACATGGGAGTGAAATCACATGGTATTTATCTTTCTCTGATTGATTACTTCGCTTAGCATAACAGTCCCTATTTCCAACCATGTTTCTGCAAATGGAAGATTGCATTCTTTTTTTTTTTTTTTTTTAAGATTTTATTTATTTGACAGTGAGAAACACAGCGAGAGAGGGAACACAAGCAGAGGGAATGGTAGCGGGAGAAGCAGGCTTCTTGCTGAGCAGAGAGCCCGATGCGGAGCTCGATCCCAGGCCCCTGGGATCATGACCTGGGCCGAAGGCAGACGCCCAATGACTGAGCCACCCAGGCGCCCCAAGATTGCATTCTTTTTGATGGCTGAGTAATTTTCCATTGCGTACACACCCATCCCCTTTGTCCACTCATCAGTCGATGGACACCTGGGCTGCTTCTATGCCTTGGCTATTGTTGATAACGCCGCTTTAAACATAGGGGTGCAAGTATCTTTTTGAATTAGTGTTTTCATATCCATTGGGGAAATACCCCCTAGTGGCTCAATACTATTAATAAAAGTTAAAAATAAAAACAAAGCAGTATTGTGCCAATGTTAATTTCTTAGGTGTTTTTCTTAGTTTTGATCATTATATGGTGGTTAAGTTTGAGATCAGCTACAGACGTTACTGGATCTCACTAGCTCAAGGACAGGTGGGGTAGAGCAGGAACAAAATGTGAGGTTCTTGCGTGGTCTGGATTGTAGACACAAAATATGGCCCGCACGTCACCGGAAGACCAAGCCTCCAAGCAGGATCCCCGGCAGCACAGAGCCACAAACATGTTCCCTGAGGTATTGACACCCTGGTCGAAGTGACTAGAAATGTGGGCCTCCTTTGACCCCAGCAGTGGGCACCATGGGACTGTTCCCGAGCGGGTAGAAGGTGGAACCTCGGTGAAGTCAAGAGAAGCAGCAAAGAAAAAGAATGTTTGGGTAAGAATGTAAGTATTTATAAACATTCAGAGTTTTCCATAACGGTACAGTTGCAAGGTTGGTGCGTGCAAGGGTCCTTGTCCAGCAGGTCTGTTTCTGCTCCAGGGACTGATCGAAGAACCCACCGGGAACACATGTTTCTTTTTTGCTTGGTCATTCTGCTGCTCATGATGTGGGAGAGGAGTGAGCCTCAGAGCCAGCTGGGAGCCCCACTGCTCGGCTGCGGCCCTCTGCTCTTACCTCTGTTCGGGGGTGAGGCGTGTTCTCTATATGCGGGTGGGCTGCGTTCCACCGACGGGCCTCACCAGCAGCGGTGCACCTCTCTCTCCTCTCCCTTGGTTCCTCTCATGTCCACATGTAAAGTACACGCAGGGTGGAGCATTTGGGGAATGAGGGCAGGCGGGGTCTGAGGTAGGGCACTGCGTCAGAAGACAGTGGTGAGTGGAAGAGCATCGTTACGAGTCTCTTGGGGACCTGGAAGTGAGGGAGGGTGTCCACGGAGGGAGGAGGGAGATGAAGCAAGGGAGACAGAGCCCGGGGAGAGGATCCGTGTCTGATAGTTGCTTCGTGCCCGTGTCTTTGTGGGCCGGGGCCGCCGTAACAGAGCCCTGTGGTGGGGCTGAGATAGCAGACGTTTACTGTCTCAGCTGTGGGGCTGGAAGACCCGGGTCAGGGTGTCAGCAGGGGTCTCGCGAGGCCCTCCCCGGCCTGCAGTCGGCTGCCTTCCCTGCGTCCTCACAGCTGCCTTTTCTCCAAGCCCGTCCCTGAGGCCTCTTCCCTCCCCTGAGGACACCGGTCAGATGGGATCAGAGCCCTACCTTTATGACCTCATTTAACCTTGACTGCTGCTTTAAAGACCTTTTCTCCAAATACAGTCACATTTAGGGTTAGGGTTTTAACTTATGAATGTTCGTGAGTCACGCTTCAGTTGATAATAGCCTATCTTGACCGTAACGGCCAGTAGATTTGAGCCGCGTAGCCTAGTTACGGTCCGTTTTAAAGAAGAGCAGGAGGCTGTCTTGCTCTCTGCAGTGGCCCACAGTGGCCCCAATGGCCCTTTGAGTGCTAAAGCCTCAGATGCTAGGAATAGACGCGCTGGTCAATAGTGAACCAAAGCAATTCTCGCCCTGTGCGCGCCACACAAACACCTGGCCCAGACTCACATTCTTAGCACCATCTCCAGTTCTGTCTGCGAGCAGGGCCCCAAGAGGGACAGTGCACGTGGCCCTGGCCCTGGGTCTGCCCTAGGCCAGGCTTGTCATTGTCAACAACCCCTACTTCAGTACTGTTTTGACCCACAGTTTCCTGTCACCCGCTTATTCATTAGATGTGCTTTTCCTACGTCACAGGTTTTTGTGAAGATTGGGTAAGATTGTGTCAGGTCACATAGCGAAACCCTTGGGCTACTGGACTCGGGTGCCTTAGTTTGGCTCTTGGGTTCCGCAGCTATTCATTGAGAGCTTCTTGTCTTGCAGCAGGTGTTGGCGATATAAGATCGAAGAAGACAGTTGTTTTAAAGACAAAGGAAAGACGAGGGAACGTGATCTCATATGCAGATCATTTTAGAAAGACAGCGACAGCACGGTGTGATGTCTGTGCACGCAGTCTGGGCAGAAGGTGGGCGGGCAGAGAAGGTGCTGGTCCCTCTGATGTCCTGTAATCTGACTGAAAGAAACCGGAAGCGTAACTCCCGACTATTACTCTAAAAAACAGAGTCAGGAATGCAGCTGAGGAAATCACTCAGCAAATATAAAATTGTTCAGATATTGGAGTCAGTGTGTTCAGATATCGCACTGGGAAGTGTACACAGAAAATCCTAAAGAACCTACAGGTGAACTATTAGAATTCATAGGTAAAGTTTTTAAGGTTGTAAGATAAAAGATTGATGATAATTGCATTTTTATACGTGGTCATTGAACAATTAGAAATAGAATTTTAATAACTTATCTCTAGCATCCCAAACATGAAACAGCTAGTCATAAATCTAGTGAAAGATATGTAAGATCTCCCTACTGAAAATGATAAAGACCCTCCTCATTTACGGAGAGACCTGCTGTATCTTGATTTGGAAGACATCCTATTGTAAAAATGTCATTATTTCCAAGTACCTCTGTAGATACAGTGCAATTCCAATAAAAATACTGCAATACTTTATGGAAATTGACAGGCTGATTCCAAAAGTAATATGAGAATGAAAAGGGCCAAGCATAGCAAAGGCAGTTTTGAAGAAGAGAAATAGTTGGAAGACGACCTAGCTTGTGAACGTCCAAAGTTACCATAGATTAAAATGGCCCCAGAAGTCAGGGAAGGAAAGCATGTCTCTGAGTTCCTCCTGTTCAATCCTTTCTGCTCTTACCTTTATTTCCTTCTGTCTTAGTCAGCTCAGGCTCCTAAAACAAAATGCCTTTGATGGGGCAACTCAGACAGCAGACGTTCATGTGTCCCGGCTCTGGAGCAGGGGAGGCTGGGGTCAAGGTGCCACATGGCCCGGCTCTGGGGGGAGCCTCCTCCCTGGGTTCGCAGACGTCTGCCTCCTGCCTGCGTCCTCCCTGGGCGGAGCTCTCTGTTGTTCCCTCTTACAAGAACACTAGTCCTGTTGGATCGGGCTCCCACCTTTGTGACCTCGTTTAACCTTGATGACTTCCCCATGAGCCCTTTCTCCAAGCACAGCCACACTGGGGGTCAGTGCTGCAGCAGACACGTTTGGGGGACCCAAACTTTTGGTCCACACCGACCTCCCTCTCCTTTCTTAGGAGGGACGAGCTGAAGCTATCCTCTTCACTCATCAGTTTCTAAGTTTGTTCTCCTAACTGCACGGGAGGCTAACTATTCCCCTTCAGGTACCATGTGAGCTCTTTCTTAAATTTTGGGAATGTTCTGGCGCTCATTTCCTCTTGCTCGAAGTTCCCAGCCTCCCTTCAAAGGGACCGCTGTTGGCTGGGACACAGATTCTCCCGTCTCATTCGGCTGTGTGAGTGCAGCGGTGGCGAGGTTCAGAGTCGGACCTGACATTGGGTTTTAAACACTGTAGTCTGGCCAGGTTGCCTTGGCTCAGACATTAGCTGTATTCCTTATCAGCACCTCGACAGCAGGGAAAGTGTCATAATTCTTGTGCCGTTCAGTTTCCGCAACTCAAAAGCGGGAAAAATAAGGTGTGTATTGTGGTGTTTGTGTGTGTGTGTGCATATGCGTGCGTGTGTCCACATGTGTGCGTGGGCATGCACGTGCGTGTGTGCGCGACTTCCATCTGTCCTGGTTCGCAGCGCCCCACGCAGTGTTCACTGCACTCGCAGCGCATGTAGGCTTCCGTGGTTCCAGACTGAGCTGAGGTAGTTTCTGTGCTCGGAGCTCCTGCTCTCTGGGTTGCACATCCAGACTTGGTCCCCTTCTTGGACTTGGCCATTCTGTATCTTATGGAGAGATGGCAGGCATCCTGCCACGCCCCCCGCGCTGACCGGTGGCCTTTGCAGGTTCCAGGCTGACCCCAGGCTGGGCTGGAGTTCGCTGCTGCAGGTGCTGGTCACGCTCAGAAGCTGTGGCTCCACGGTCAGTCCCCGATCCCTGGAGTCTTATTTCCTCCCCTGCCTTCTCTTTTTACTCTTCTCCCCTTGGATTTTCTGCTCTTTCTGTTAGGCTCAGCTATTTTTTTTTTTTTTTAAATTCTATTTTGAACTAGTTCCAACATGATGGAATGGGAGAAACCTCATTTGCATGAACCATGGCCCCAAATTCCTAGAAGTAGGACACAATATTCAAGCTCATCGGGGCACTATGTCTTTGCACAACTTTTGTTTTATTCAGTAAATGGAACCCCTTTCACTGACCTGGAGCAAGTAAGTCTGGATTTAAAAAGAAATTAGTTCATGCAGTTCATTTAATCTATACTTTTCTGCATGAGAAGTTGAACTGTAGCAAAATTATTGGCGTAAGCATCTTCCCCACTCAAGCTTAGTTTGGTGCTTAGGGACGAGCCTCTTCCACACATGGTATGAAGACAAGGCCAGACATCTAAGCTGCTGAAGACCCTCCTCCTCCCTGGGTAAGTCAGGCTGCACTGTGGACGGGCTCTGTCCACTGTGTCACGTGTACTATTTGTCTGATGGTTTAATAATCCCACTGCCTGTGTCCATCTGTGGGTATTTCATGCAATCCCTCTGCTTCCTTCCATATGTTGATTATGCTGAAAATCCACTGAGGACCAGCTATTTTTTGCAGCATAATGAAATTCTAATGACATCTCAGGAATTCTTTGGAAAGAAATGGATAACTATATAAAAATACATCTATGAGTATATTGAACAATCTCAAGAAAAGTGTTATTTGGGCACCTAAAATTTTTCAAATTCTCCTCCTTTTCTGTTTTGTTGAATTTCATAGGAAGCTTAAGTTATAAAAATGAAGCAACCATCTTGCACCTTTTTTGGCTGACAGCCTGGAACTGTTTTAAATTGGATCTTATAAATATTCCAAAAGTCCTGCTTTTCTCCTGGCAGTTAGCTTGTGTGGATGGCATCTTGAACGTTTATACCATTTTTGCAAAACTTGACAAAAACATATCCATATCCAGTACTAATAATTTGGTTAATGAATTACTCAGTCCTAAAACTATATGTTATTTAAGAAAATTCTTGAAGGCAGTCACTCTGCTGTTTTACTTTTTGATACTTGGCAAGCCGTTGCTAGCCTACAAAATATCGATTTCATGCTGTTTCTCAAAAGGGAGCATTTAAAAAATACCCAAGGCAGTATTTCTATAATAACTTCCCCTTAAGGAGAGGCAACCAAGGAAGCAAGGTTACTGGCCTCATTTAAAGAACTATGAAGTAGGTATCATCCCTATTTCATCCACGAAGAAACTGAGTCTTTGAGAGGTTAAGTCACTCAGTCCATGTGATAAATCTAATAGGTTTCAGAACCAAAATTCACACTCAGGTCTGAGTGCACACTGTGCTCTACTGCCCAACTGCTCAAGTTTTCAAATATCTTTAGTACAGAACCTCTTTCTGGAAAAAAAAATGAACCTGGAACCTCAAGAGACAAAACAAAAAATAATGATAGTATTTTGGGTGTATATAATACATAATAAATATGTGAATGTCTTATTATAAAGTAAATCAGTGAAAACAATAGTGACTTCTGATGAGCATCTGAAATCAAAAACTGTGGGTCGCATTAGCAATTTTCCAGGTGCTGCATCCCATTTACTTTTGGCTTTTGGTCACACAGCACCCTACATGGCTGAACATGGCAACGTGTCTTTAACATTTTACCTGTTAGATAAATATCGGTTAGATAATGACAGCCCAACTGGTGAGGCCACCAGGCTGTGTCCTTTATTCGTTTCCTGTTCTCCATCTGAAAAGTGTACAAACCCAGAAAGAGCAGGGAGACAGTCCTGAGCAGTGTTAGTGAGTGGTGAGGCGGGAAAGATGAAAACTTCACTGACTAAATTGAGATAATTGTTTCATGGGGAACTTAGTGTTGGGTTAAAATCTATGCTCTTCCCTCCCTTTGTAGCTCTGATAAACCCAGGTCTGAGAAGATCTCCTGGAAAGAAAGCTGGGCATAGATACAAATGAAGAAAAAACTCAGCTTGCTTGGAGCTTTCATTAATCAACTGGTTTATTAATTTATCCATCTGTTCACCAAATTGGCACTAAGGGTTTCTCATGTCTTGAGGTCACAATGCCTAAAATATAGTTGATGTACAATCATTGGTGGGTGTTCTGATCATTTTTAGTGGCCATCCCTCTGCTGAGGGATGTTGAGCAAATGAGGCTCCATCCTTGCAGAGCTCCAAGCTTGGGTGGAGTGCTGTGATTGGTCAGGGTCAAGTTCACTGGTTATTTGGAGGCCATATTTATTTGGGTCTTGGCCTTTTATCCACTCTGATAAGATAGTCTGTGTCTTTTAATGAGTGTATTTAGGCCATTCACATTTAAAGTGATTGCTGTCTGTACGTTTGTAACTGTTTTCTGTTTGTGGTACTCTCGTTGTTTATTTCCCTCCCCTTCTCCTTCTACCTCCTCTGGTTTTATTTGATCTCATATGATCAAAATGTCATATGATCCCATTTTCTCTCTTCTCTTTAGCATATCAATTATACTTATTTCTAGATTTTCTTTCAGTGGTTGCCTGACGGTTTGGAACATACATGTACAACTAATCTAAATTCCCTTTCAGATAACACTATACTGCTTCATGAGGTGGGCAGGCACCTTATAACAAAGTGTCACAACCCTCATGCTCATCCCTCCTACTGCTGCTGTCATTGACCGCACGTACCCATACGCTGCAGTCACCCAGTGCATTGTTACTGTGATTACTGATGGGGGGAAAAAGCAGTTATCTTTCAGATTAAATCTGAATATGAAAAAAATTTGCATTTTCCTTCATTTATTCCTTCTCTGATGCTCTGCCTTTCTGCAAGTACACCCAAGCTCCTGACCTCTCTCCCCTTAGGGGAGAAAGGAAGGCTGGAGGGGGCTGGAGTGGGTAACTGTCTTTGCTCAGGTGGGACGAGTCTTTCCCCTGCAGAGCAGGCCTTCGTAATGGTCTTTCAGACTGGGTCCTTCCCCCTTGCCTGCTAGAAACAGAGGAAGATTTTTCTTGACTCTCCATCCAAGAATCTCGAGAATCTCATGGGGCTCCTGGAGGTAAAACCCATAAAACTGCGGGGTGCCCAGAAAGTGTGGTCCCCAAGAATTTCTCACTCTCAAGCTAGTCCACATATAGCCACTAGCAAGTCACCAAAATAACCATGTAATCCCTCCAGGTAAGGTGGTCTCACTGTGATTCTCTTCATTCTTCTGTGTCTCCAGTTTTCATGTAGTAGATTCACAGAATCTATTGGTTTATCCTGAATAAACTATGTCTAGTGATGCATTTCCTTATGGAGGAAGCATGATTTTCAAGTTTGTGTAGCCTAACTCAGCTTGTTGCCACACAGCACAGGTGGTATTCTTCAGAAACAAAGTCTCTGTCTCCTTACCAGTGGGTGTTTCCATCAGTGTGCCAGACCCTGATATCACTGCGGTTTCACAGTAAAATTGGATTTTCACTTTGTAAATTCTCGGAAATATGTTGGTGCAGTGTGGTTTCTATTACTATTATTGATGTATGGTTGAAATCCATTTCACCCTTCCAAAAATATATTCTTCTGGTAAGTCATCCTTAGGACAGCCTTGGTATTGGTGAGCATGGTCACCAGTGCTGCAGTCTGTTACTATGCTATGTGGCTACTAAACACTGTAGCTTGTTACTATGTAGCTACTAAGCACCATAGTTTGTTACTATGTAACTACTAAATACCACAGTTTGTTACTATGTAGCTACTATATACTGTATTCTGTTACTTTGTAGCTATGAAATATCATTGTCTGTTATTATGTAGCTACTAAATACTGTAGTTCATTACTACATAGCTACTAAATATTGTAGTTCATTACTATGTAGCTACTTAATATTATAGTTTGTTACTATTTAGCTATTAAATGTTGCGGTTTATTACTAAGTAGTTACAAAATGATGTACTTTGTTACTGTTAACTGTTCTTATTTGTATTTCATTGCAAATACTCTAGATTGAAGTAATATGGATCTTGAGGCTTTGAAAAATAAAAACAAACCCGTGATATATTACTTGGTTATATTTCACTTGATTATATTTCTGATTTCAAACTTGTGCACAAGAATTAATGTGACCATCATGCATTTTGGCTATTAACCTTTTAGGTTTCTCACACCAATGACCAGACTTGCTAATAAGAGAACTTTCTTTTTTTTTTTTAAGATTTATTTATTTATTTATTTGACAGAGAGAGAGAGAGAGAGAGAGATCACAAGTAGGCAGGGAGGCAGGCAGAGAGAGAGGGGGGAAGCAGACTCCCTGCTGAGCAGAGAGCCCGATGCGGGGCTCCATCCCAGGACCCCGAGATCATGACCTGAGCCGAAGGCAGAGGCTTTAACCCACTGAGCCACCCAGGCGCCCTGCTAATAAGAGAACTTCCAAATGGAACTTCTAATTTTCCTTCTTTTATGTGTATATACTGATTAATCCTACAGATATAGGTGGGAACCTTTACTTTTTGTGTATTTTCTATGTGTCTATGATTCTCAGATTGTTATTTCCAACCCACATCTCCATCCAAGGTTCCAGAGGGACATATCCAGCTGCATCTTGTCACTTACGTTCCATTGTCTCAAAAACATGTTAAATTTAATGATTCAACCCTAAAGATTGATTTCTCTCCATTTTAACCTGCAATTCTATTAGTCTTCCCCATTTAGAAAACATGATCAATGTCCACTGTTTTGAGAAAAGCAGAAATTGAGAAGACCTGGTTATAATAAATGGACAGAGATACTTAATAGGAATCAAGAGTGGCGTATATAGGAAAAGGTGTATGTTATTATAAGTGTTACCTGTGGATCTTCTAGAGATCTTTTCAAGAAAAGAGCATAGAGAAAGTTACTGTGCCATTAAAGGCTAAAATTTATATGCTATTGAAGTTTTTTTCTCTTAGATTACCTAGGGAATTAATATTATTAGAGCATACAAGGAAAGAGAGAATATAACACACTCTTACCAGAAAAATATCAGAGCATGTGGGGACAATGATGTTATATGGACAGGTGTAAAATGAACTGAAGCTAAGGAATTGTTCACAGTGACTTTTATAGATGATTAGCTCTCTAACGTTTGAGTGATCCCCTTGTAGAGGTAACATAACATACTGACAGTTTTGTTTAGGAAAAGGAGAATATGTGCAAAGATGGCTCTGATAGGCCACATAGTACATCACGTGCATTAGAAAACGTTGGAGTTTCATTTTAACGTGTAGCAATGGTGCATGGAAGATAAGGCTGTAAAGAAAGAAGAGTGTGAATGAGTTAGGATTAAAAGCATCTCTGTGTGTGGGATTTAGGTGAGGGAGGTAGGTGGGTTCTGGTCCAGAGACCGTGAGAGGATCCTTTGGCTTGTAGGATATTTAAATATGTCTACATTGCATGGTCCCCAAGTCCAAGGACTTCCTCCCTGGGCTTCCGTGGCCCGTGAACTCCCCCGTCAGAGCAGACTGAGACCTCTTCATGGTGGGGTTCCTGTCTGTCTCGCACGCCATTGTATCTCAGGGCCCAGCACAATCCCAGTGACTGAGTAGTTCTCTGTAAATAGTTGAGTAAATAAATTAGTGTTTGATAGCTATTAAATACCTATTATTTGTTCAGCAATAATGAAAAATAAACTTTAGGTTTGGTGGGGACAAAATAAAATAAAGCAGTTCTGTAATAATACGGGTCTATGCATAACTAGATACCAAATATGTGAAGGTGACAAGTTCAACGAGGTTTCCGAGAGGAAGGTGTTAGGGTGCGTCAGCACTTTCAAAGACAGTTTCTTGGGAGGGGCAAGAGTGCGTGAGCAAGCTGGAGGCTGGGTCGCCTCTCAAATAAAGGTGATGAGATTCTGTGAAGCGTGGAGACCTTGAACTTCAGATGAAGAGGACTTTTGGGGGGACTTCATGAAAAGAGCAGAGTAGCCCCTTTAGGACGATAAGTCTGTCAGTTGTGCCCACGTGGGGAGACTTGCTGGGATCGCGTGTTGGTGAGGTTGCAGTGGCGTGAGTGTGAGGGGTAGAACCACGGGCTGCGGGGGCACCGTGAAGTAACGGGCAGGAGGGATGGAGCGGCCTGGTCCAGGGGCAGAGCGGGCGGGGGTCTCAGACTGGAGAAGTTTCTAGGAGTAGCCCCCCAGGGTCTGTGGAAATGGGGGATCAGGCTGGAGGGCTGGTGGATGATGATGGTCATTCGGACACGCTGGGTTGGGCCAAGGAGCGGCCACAGGAAGGAGCGACAGCAGGAAGGGTCAGTGTCCCCTCACAGGGGCGGAGGTTTCGGGGGGGAGGGGTCGGGAGAATGGAGTGTAGATTGGGTTAAATGCCCCAGAGAGCCAACGAAGAAGGAAGACTGAGTTGTGATGGAATTCGCAAGGGAAAGGTATGGAGCGCTTCAGGGAGACCAGCGTTTGGGTGGAAGGCAGAGGGACGAAACCATGTTTGACTGTGATCGGGGCCCAGAGAGAGCGAGGAGATGATGCCCTTCATTGCCGCGCGGTGGAGAGATAGCTGCTGACGAACTAGATCTGGGGAGTCAGGAAATGCTCGAGGGAGATGGTGGGCACAAAGGGTCACACCGCGCCTCCCCATCATGAGGTCAGCGGGGCACCGGCTGGCGCGCGGCAGCCCAGCTCTGTCCCCCTGGTGGAGGGGGGGGAGCTCCCCGTCCGCTGGCAAGTAAGTGGAGGGCAGATGTCGGGCGGGGAGAGGCTGGGAGGGGGGAGGGCAAGAAGCTCGGGGTGGGGGGGCTCGCCGTGCCAGTGTCTCCTTGTCCTGCCCCTGCTGCCCCCCACTCGGGGCCGTCCCTCGTGCCCTCAGCTCTGCCACCCCACCTCGCCTGTCTTCTCCCTCCTCATTGTGCACAAATTCCAGTTTAGCCCGAACTGTTTCCCAGTGTTGGTTAACTTAACATCTGAGTGACTGTTACGTGCACAGCGGTGCCTGCTGAGGATCGAGGGAGACAGTAGATGACAGCTCTCTCCAGTGTGTGGCAAATACACAGAACTATCGAATCCAACGTCGATGAAAACTAGTGTGGGAGATACTGTGGGGCCAAGGGAAATGGGAGCAAGACGGGGAAAGTGACGAAGAATAGAAAGGACTTAGAAGAAAATGCGGCACGTAGAGACGGTCTATCCAAACGAATTCCTAGACTGTAGTTTTTTTAAACTCATCTAAACGGGAGTGGATATCAATTACTCATAGATTTTTTTCTTTTTTCTTTGTCTTTTTTTTTGGTCCTGCTTTTTGAAAGAACAAATCCATGATGAGAGAGATAGGATTGGTGAGCCTGAGCTTCCCTCTGTAAATAAGTTTGATGAAGGGAGGCTTGTGGTGACCTGTTACTGTTCGCTCCCATTGGGGAGGAAATGGAAAAGTCTTTCTCCCATCCTAAAATTCTCCAGAAATTAGTGACAGATCTTTAATGGAGCCCTTGGATTGTGGTCTCGGTTTCAGACTTTTTTTTTAATCTAATATTTTGTTTGTTACTGTTTCCTCTTCATGTTCCTTTTTTTTTCTACATTGTGCCTTTCTGTTGTTGTTGTTCTAAATTTCCATGAATTGAACCCTCATGAAAAGCACATAAGTCTTTTCATGAGGGTTCAATTTTTACCCTATTTGGTAAACACAAACACCAGCAAACAAACCCGAAAGACAAAAAGCAAAACAAACAAAAACCTCTTCTGTTTTTTAGCACTGTGTGCTATTTTAGAATCATTTCCTTTTACAAGACATGAGTAGCCATGTGAAACTTTTGGCAGTAAGAGGGCTGATCGTTATAACCCATTGGGTAGTGATTTTATATTCTGATAGATTACTTAATAATAATTACATTGAACTTGTCATTTAATTAAATGTTTATTTGCCATGTAAATTTTATATTTCATCAAAATTATGTGATTTATACAGCAAGGATAATTATCCTATGATTATGAGGTGGTGACCTTGAATAGTACCTTAATAATTAGTTACAGTTTCTGATGTAATTAAATCATTGAACCAGAGCTTGCTGGGTAAGAAGGCAGCTAACCACATGCACAGAGGGACTCAGACGCATAGGAGTTGTGATAAAAATCACACTGCCTCACTAACGAAGATTAAAGAGTGGGCTGTACGGGGACCTCCCCTCCGGAGGCTGCAGGGTCTTGGCTGGGGACCACACTGGGACCACACTGGTGTGTGCTTTGAGTATTGTTTGTATCAGCCCGCATTTGTGCTGTTCCAAGAGTGTGAACCCATGGAGTATCAGCCCCCGGAGCTGACCTCTGGCGAGGAGCTGGCAGATCTGGACGTCATCCCATGACCTGTCCACCGACTGGTTTAGGGGTGGGGACGTGACCCCGTCCTGGCCTGTGGGAATGAGGACAACTTTGCTGGGGGCTGTGGGAGACGCTCTTCCTCCCTTCAGAGAGAGAGTCCCAGAGAGCCCCTGCTTCTTCCACTGGTGTGCTCGTGACGGTCCTGTAGCCAAGGTCACTGCTGGGTAACCTGGAGGGAGGGAAGTCATTGTGTTCACGGTGCTGTCCCTGAACCACGGTGTTAACCTTCAAAGCCCAGATGGCTCCGGACGTTCTCCTACTGCGGGTTGAGTTTCCCTGTTACCTGAGGGCCCCGGCGCGCCAGCTCATGTAAATGACTTACGCGTGGACCCGCATACAGCCCTTGTCCCCGGGCGACTTGTGAGGCCGCACATACATACCCTTCGTTCTTAAGCCTACGTACATGCTCCACTCGCTGGTGTGTGGTTTTTGGCCAGTCCCAAAAATTGAACTGTAAATGGGTGGAGATTTGGCACTATTGAAACTATCGAATCAAGTGACCTCTGAAGGAGGCGTGTCAAGTAAATGTTAACAAGTGGCCCACGGTAGAGCAGGCATGCTGGGTATGCGGGGTGTGCATGTGGGGTGGCCCGTGGGGGGGCCGTTATTAGCGTGGGTTTTTAAACCTCCCTGTGCACCAACATTTTCTGATTAAAAAAAAAAATTCACGATGTCATTGGACCAGCAAGCATGACAAATATCAGAATTCCCCCCCAGGAAATGTCTTCTTTATCTTTAAGGATTGCTCACATTATCTAATTTAAAAGTATTATGTACTGGTTTGGTATGGTGGCGAACTTTATTTTTTATTAAGAGTATTTAGTCTTTTCCACATTTTTTGTATTCAGCTAGTGGTTTCATATTTGCCTTACATGGACCTCCTGGTCTGTTGCCTCCGCTCATGTGCTTGTTTGTAATCACTTACGGTTAGTTCATGTTCCCACACGAATGAGAGCGCCATGGCCCATCTATTTGATTAGGTATATTCTTGTCAGTATAATATTGCTTCAAAGATTAATTTACAAAACATACAATTTGATGCTTCTAATTAATAGCCTGCCGTGGTGCGCAGTTCAGTGGTGTGACCTAAGGGTCGAGACCTGCAGTTTACGAACTGTTAATCACCCCATTAGCCCATCTCCTCACGTGACCCCTTGATCCATCCGCTTGACTGCGAGTACAAAGCTAAATGGTCCCAAAAGATAGTTTTTGTAACTTCCAAAAAATTTCCAGAAGTGGATACTTGGATGAGAAAGAGCAGAAGACGTTTTCCGTGATCTCCAAGGCATTTTGCTGCCTCGCGCTGCAGAGCAGGGGACGGTCACGGGGACGGCGCGTGCTGTCTCCATCACTCCTCTGACGGCGCGGGTGTGGTGACTCGACTCTTTTTTCCTTGTGATTCTTATAAAAGGAGGGGGATCAAAAATAATTCCTGCGGATCTCGGGAATGCTCACTATCCAGCCGCAGGTCTAACTGGGCTTCATTTACTAAGTGCTGCATTACCTCACCCTTCAGTTTTAACTATGGATTTTCTATAAATCTTCATATGGCCAAACATGATAAACTGCTCAACATATCACAGAACAAGGCAGGGCTTATTAGCACTTGAGAAGTTATTGATCGCTTGTCTTGATTAATCTTTTATGGGTCTCTGTGGTATTAACTGCGGCGCAGGGACCAGGGGACCTGTCGCAGAGCTCATTCCCATGTCCACCCCGATCGCGGGGTTTCCGGCGTCTGCAGCTGGGGTCTAATCATGACTTTTCTAGCACAGGTTGTTCTTGGTCTCTGCTTATCCGCAATGAGCATTTTTAAATTAAATTCATTTTCGAGCCCTGCCGATAAGATGAAAAGTGTGCCCAAATGGTGTGTTTCATGCTTAAGGGTTAAAAAGGAATTTTTATGTTTTAAAATAAAATTTACTTTTCTTGGTTATATAAATTAAGTATACATATGTGTGTGTATATATATGTATGTGTGTATATATGTATGTTTGTGTGTATATACATGTATGTGTATATACATGTGTGTGTATATGTGTGTGTGTGTGTGTGTGTGTATTTATTTTGTGAGCAGGTTGTTCTTCACCTGACAAATCAGGAGTTGTATAGAGGAACCATTTTTCTGACTTGGAGGCTGACTTTTACCACTGATTGTGTTTGCTCTCTGAACTAGGACTAGGTCACGTGCTGGCGTTCTACCGCGGGCGAGGCGGTGTTCGTGTCTCTGCAAGCGGCTGGGCCCAGAAGGGAGCCGTGGAGGCTGCAGAAGGCTTGGGACGGAAGGCGCGGGCGGGCGCAGCTCCCTGGTCTGGGGCGGGGCGGCCTGGGGCCCGGCCTTCCGGCTCCGTCTGCTCCATCTCCTTAGGACCGGAGGGGGAGTCGGGGTGGCTGGGGCCCCCACATTTCTGTTTCGCCTCTGCCGTTGGGACGGATGGCTGACCTCACACGAGGCGGGCGGGTGTTGGCCCCAAGACGTCAGCCATTCGCCCCGAGTGTCACTGCTCAGAGCAGCGTGTTCTCCACGTTTCTGCACGAAGTGCCCAGTGTCCTTGGGTGGGGCTACGTCAGGTCCCGACAGGTGCCAACAGAGTCTGCGCGTCCCGGCGCTCCATACAGGCTCAGTCAATTCAGCTGAAACTACCCCAGACTTAGCTCGTTAGGTGAGGGCTTTGGCAGGGCTACCTTTGGGTGGGTTCATACAGAATAGAAGGAACCAGAGGGGCAGTTTATGAAGAAGCGTCCATGGATGCCCACTGATGGAACACGAAAATGTGTCAGGGTTGCCCTGGGCGGCTCTAAGTACTGCCTTGGACTTAAGATATAAGAAGTGATATGATTTAGGGGCGCCTGGGGGGCTCAGTGGGTTAAAGCCTCTGCCTTCGGCTCAGGTCATGATCTCAGGGTCCTGGGATCGAGCCCCACATCGGGCTCTCTGCTCAGCAGGGAGCCTGCTTCCCCTCCCCCCACCCCCCACCTGCCTCTCTGCCTGCTTGTGATCTCTCTCTCTCTCTGTCAAATAAATAAATAAAACTTAAAAAAAAAGAAGTGATATGATTTAATATCAACAAACTCTTATGTAGCAGATACTCAGAGTAAGTGTCAAAATTCTGCTGATTACTCTTGTTTCTGGCTTCCATTAAACCACTTATGCTCAAGAAGGGTCATTTTTTTTTTTTTTAAAAGCAGGCTCCATGCCCAGGATGGACCCCAACATGGGGCTTGAACTCATGACCCTGCGATCCAGACCTGAGCTGAGATCAAGTTGGACACTTAACCTACTGAACCACCCAGGTGCCCCAAGAAGGGTCATTTATTTATTTAAAAAATTTTAAAATTATTAATTTTGAGAGGGAGAGGTGGGGAGCAGAGGGAGAGAGAATCTTAAGCAGGCTTCATGTCCAGCATGAGCCCAACGTGGGGCTCGATCTCATGACCTTGAGATCATGGCCTGAGCTGAACCTAAGAGTTGGATGCTTAACCAACTGAGCCATCCAGGTGCCCCAAGAAGGGTCATTTTTAAGGGAAGTTTTAGGTAATCATATTTGCCAACTTGTGTAATGTCTTGTGTCTCAAACACTTGTCTGTATGTTGCCGTTTTGCCCATCAGAGCAAGATGAAAACATAAACATTCCCCTACCCTGAGGAACAGCAAGCAGGTTCAATATACTGATCTCAAATTGGAAAGGCAAGCCGCTGTGCGTCGTCCTCATTTAGTCTTAAAGATACGTGTTTATGATTTCAGCTCAGCTGAGTTTTGTTGGTCTTCTTGAAGTTATACATTTTGGGGACTGCAGTGAGTGTCATGTTCAACTGAACGTTCTGACTCTTCCCAGAGTTGGTCAGCAAACACTGAGTTTTAAGTTTCCTCTGAGGCCAGAAAGGCCTGGCTGGATTTGGAAACCAGCTCCTTCATTTAGCAGCTTTTTGAACTTGGAGAAATTACTTAATCTCCTTTATTCATTGTTTTCGTTTGTATCTCGAAGCATTCTTGCAAGGATTAAATTAGGGGAGATGTTCCCCCAAACAAGGAGATGCTCAGAAGATGGTGGCTGTTACTCAGTGACCTGAAGTTTCGTGGAAGCTTTGGTGTGGTGTGATGTCAGTGATGACTGATGTCGGATTAGCTAATATCTATGTGCTGGGAATTGGGACAATAAAGATGAAAAAGCTCCCACGCTCTGGGAGCCCAAAATCTGCAGGGAAGTGTTTTTCTCGAGTGCTGATTTCCAGGCGCATTCTCTCTGTTTGGGACTAGAAGTGTGGAATGTGAAGGGCTGGCTCCAGGATGGCCCACTGGAAGACCACAAGTTTGAAATTTGTGTTCTCGAACAGATGCTCCATCTTTTTCCGATACAGGTGAAGGCTGGGGGATTTGTGGGGGCTGATGTATGTGTGGTGTTGAGGTGGGGTGAGAGGGGAGGCTGAGGGTATGACGTCTTAGAGTATGTTTCTAGGACAATGAGTAGGTCTGGCAATTAAGAAGTAAATCCAAGTCGGCCAGATATGGGCTCGAATGGTTAGCTGACAGAGAAGAGTCAGTGTCTTGAATTATGCCCACAAGGCACTGGGGCCACTCAGGAGCACGTACGGTGTAGTCTGCAGGCTGTGCCGACAGACTGTTGCTTCGGTCCGGGGACTCAGGTAGAGGGGCCCCCTCCCCACTCCCCCAGGCCCTCCTTCTTCCCTTCCCTCTGTGGGAGAGTAAAACTTCATTCCTCACCCCTCCGAGGCCCCTGGCTGGGTCCGACAGGCGGACCGACAAGGACGGGTGGGCAGG
>CM053614.1:856274-875845 GCA_028646535.1 Procyon lotor
GTGAGAGGGGAGAGTCGATGCCGGCTGGCGGTCGCGCACAGGGCATCCGTGCGGAGAGCCCGTGGGTGCCGTGGGAATGGTCCCAGGGCCGCCCAGGCCCTGACACACGGGTCTGTTGGCTGGAGCTTGTCCCTGCTGACCGTGTGGGGGCACGGCTGCCCTCTGGCCGAGGCTTCCATGGGTCTGTTTCCAGGTGGCTTCGCTTTCCAAGCCTGCACGGTGCCCCGAGGCTGGGACAGCACAGCTGCAGTCTGGGAAGGGGAGCCTCCTGGCCACGCCGCGGACTGGCCGTCAGCGCCTCCTGGAAGGGAAGGTCTGTGCTGACTGCCCGGGCTTCTGACCAGGGACCGCCATCGGGTCAGTCCCCAGCCTCTCCTTAACCCTCCAGGACTCCGGTCCCAGAGCTGGAGGAGCCGTGTCCATGTTTCACCGCCAGGTCCCGCCGTCCCTGCTCCCTGGACGGGCAGCCACGGCCACGGCCCATCGGCTGGGAGCAGTTTCCCATTTCCGCGGTCAGTCCCATGATGTGTGGATGGTGCCTGGGCCCCTCATACAAACCTTACCCTCAGGGATGCAAATGACGATGAACAGTTTCCCCCTTTCTGCCCGTGTCTGCGGCCCCACGTGTGTGTCGAAGTCCGAAGCCCAGATCCTGAGAACGCAACTGCATGTGGAGAGAGGAGTGAGTGAACACGATGTCCCTGGGCTGTGCCCTTGGTCGCCTCTGACTGTGTCCCTCTGAGGGGAGCGAGAGGGAGTGAGAGGCAGCGGGGAGGCTGTCTGGGAGCCATGCAGAGGCCTCCGGAGGGCAGCAGCCCGGCCCCCAGAGCCGTGGGGGAGTGAGGTTCGGGAGCGCAGGCCGCCCCATCGTGCTGGCCCAGCTGCCAGCGCGGGCACGTGCTGTCGGGCCCCTGCTGACCCAGCGCGCTCAGGAGGCTCCCGTCACGTCCAGCAGTGGGGCCCGACCGCGGACGTCACCTATGCGGGCCTTCGGGGGGCAGGTTCGAGACCGAGCGGCCCCTGATGACACATCGTCTGCACCTGTAATGAGCCGAAGCGCATGGAAAAGAGATTGATCCTAAGTCACCCGTTATTACCGGGTTAAGTTACTACTTGAAAAGACAGAAGTGGGTTTGGGTGTGTGTCCCTCACAGCCCATGATGGCCGTTGTGCTCGGAGCACGCGGTCCCGTCGTGCTGAAGAAACTGCGGCTTGGTCAGCGTGGGTGGCGTGTCTCGAGCGTGTCTCGAGCGTGTCTCGAGCGTGTCTCGAGCGTGTCTCGGCGTCACTAACGTACCCGCCCGTGACGTGAGCTTCCGGGAGCGCATGTGGCTCCTTCGGCCGGTGCTGTATGGAGTTTTCTGGTTAGTCCTCTCTGGGGCGTGGGAAGCGAGGTGGTATTGGTGCGAGCCGGGAGGGGGAGGTGAGGCCCAGACGGAGGGCTGGCCCCGCTCGAGATGCCCCACTAGCTCCTCAGCCGGCGGGAGGCAGCGTCGTTGGCTGAGACCGGCCGCGAGGGGCCCGCAAGCGGCGCGGGAACAAGTGGAGGCCGCGGGCAGGCCGGAGGTCAAAATTAGAAGTATGGAACAGGAAGAGGAGCCAGCAGCGGCGGCCGGGGGCAAGGCTGGCCGGTGGCCGTTCTCACGGCGGCACTGTTTGCCTTGGCAGGCCTTCTGAGGGCTCTCTGAAATGTCACTGTCAAGGGCATGCCTTTGTCTGGCCCGAAGTTGTCGCTTCCTCAAGGCAGCAGCTGACTTAGTGCCAGTCCAAGCAAAGAGATTCTGTGCTTTTCTATCTGGGCTCAAGGAGAATTGATCCCGGTTTCGTGTGCAGCGTATTAATAATAGAGGAGTTCAGATGGTGCATTTTCCTTCTTGCTGTTCCCACAAACACTATTAACGGCCCCGGGTCTTGAGGTCTACTATAATTTATACATAATGATACCTGTAGGATATGTGTTAAGCATTATCAGTGGCCTACTTTATTTTTTCTTCTGTTTATTATGACAGATTTTAAGCCTAAAAATAACAGGATGTAACAGACACGGGTACGCAGATATCACCCACTTCGTGAACATTCCGCCAGAACGTTTTTGCTGAATCCTATTCAAGTAAATTATAGACATTCTAGCCATCAGAGTGCTTTACCCTGCAGGGCCTCAGCACGTACTCGTCCAGAGCCAAGGGCATTTTCCTGGGTAAACACAATGCCTCCATCACAACCCAGGGTCAGTCACTGTGCCCTCGACCTGGTAGGCCCTTTATTTCTGTCTCTGGCCGCCAGGGCCTCAGACTTCCCCTTTTACTTGCTAAATGGTGGTGATGGTGCCCACATTTCCTATTTTATGGGGCTGTTCTGAGACTGGAAAGAACAGACTTGAGGTCCCTTTGGAAGCACAGTGTTAATTTCAGGGGTCACTTTGATGTGGAAGTGAGATCGCTCAGAGACAAAGCGGGTGGGACTTGCTACCACGTCATCACTCCAGCGGGTAGACTGTGGGTTTAACAGAAGCCTCTGAGTTTGGGGAACCGTCCAGACAGGAAGCCCCGTCACCGCAAGAAGACGATCTCTGGTGCAGGAAGGGCACGGAGGCCCACGGAGGGTCCTGCCTCCCAGGTGACACCTCGAGGGATGGTCAGGCAGCCGTCGGGGTCTGCGGGAGCTTCGGGCCCCCCACCCACCGCTCTGTCCGGGTGAAGGAATGCGTCCGGTTTCTCCTTCCAGAGCTTCTCCGGGGCTGGCTTCTCCCCCTCCAGCCCCAGGGATCTCTCCAACTGACCCCACACTCAGAAATGTGACATTTGCTATGACACTTGGCCTTATGAAATCAGGTACGTCTTGAATTAGGTATTTTTAAAACGTCCTGGGTGTCTGATCTCCGCAAGTGAGTTGTTTGCCCCCGAAGTCTCAGCGTAGCGTCTCGGGCTCTCCGTATGGCGCAGACGCTCCCGTAATGCTCTGAATCTGTGCTGGTGACCGGTCGTAATTATCGCTTAATAAACAAGATGACTTTCTTCTTCATCTTTGAATAGTAAGTCAGCAATGGGGACGAGTGCCAATTTTATAAGTTTGATTAATTTCGCAGTCAAAAGAAAAACAGGGGTTTTCATGACAAAGTTTATGGCATAAAGCCCCTGGCTTCTCTTGTCACCATTCTTCTGGGAAATATCTTGTACCCTTCACTTCCTTGAAGAATTTGACCTTAGATAAAAATCAGAGGCATTAAGGAGAGGGGACAGCAGTCTTTGTGGAATGCCTCCCGTTGGCATAATTTCAGAAGAAGAGAAGCCTGGCCAGGTAGAAATGCAGGATTCAGGACAAAACCAAGGTCTTTTAATGATTAGCTCAGCCCTCTCGTACACTAACAATAGAGCGCGAACACCCCAACCCTCGGTAATACCTCTTCCCGGTGTTGTCATCCTGGGTCACTCGTTACCCATTGTCAGCAGCATTTACTGCGCCCTTAGCCGGGAGACACTCTCCCTTGTGCGCGGTGGTGCAGTGCTTGGGTTTGAATCTGCTGATTGCTTACTGACCTTGAGCAATCTTAAGGCTCAGTTTCCTCATCTGGAAGGGGCATCACAGCCCCCTCTCCCAGGACGGTTCGTACGGCCCCTGAGACACAGGCACTGCCCAGCAGATGTCCACTGTTCTTGTTCCTCGGGTGTGCATGTATGTAGCGCCTTGGGTTTGCCGGTGTGCCGGCGCTGCACTGAGCTGAAGGACGCTGTGCACGGAGGCTTCTTAGACAAGCACAGTTCTGCGCACAGGACGGAGTGTAAAGTACAGGCGGCTCACACGGCGCTGGGCTGGCCAGGCAGGACTGGGGGAGGGGGGCAGGAGGGTTCTAGTCCAGGGCCCACGCTGTCCCGGGCCCCAGTGTCTTCATCTCAGTGGGGAGGGATCCCGTTTGGCCAACAGTTCCCAGCCTTTTCTTGGGGGCACTGAACCTGTAAGGTACTTGGTGGGAAAGGAATCTCATTGTCAAATAAATTTGGGAAAAAATGAACATTTTCTCTCCCTCTTGAGAACCACAGTGTCTTTAAATACTCTGAATAAAAGAAACCTGCCTAATTTGGTTAAACTCAGAGTTTCCTGGAATTATTTGTCTGTTGATTCTCTCCCCCTTTTGAGTTCGTAAGATATACTTTAATTTTCTGTAAACCTCTAACGTTTCACAAAACATACTTAGAAAATGTTGGACCAGGGACCTCAAGTCCCTTTAAAAAGTCTATTTTTAGGTATAATACAAGGCTGACAATCTCCTTAATCTCTGTGCTGATGTCCTTTTTGATTTCCTCCCGTTTGAATATCCTCAGTACTACTCCTCTGTGACCTCAGATGAGTTGTTTCTGGAAAGTTGAGATATACCATCCTTTGATTTATTGTTTAGATTTTGCAAAAGATTGTGTACTGTCAGACCCTCTAAATCAAACTTCATCAAAATAAAATGGAATTTTGAAGCTATTATGATAAATAAATGGGATTATTAATGTTCCATGAAGGAGATGACATGAGAACCACGAAATTAGCACCAGTAGACTTTGCCTGCGAATTAAAAATCCACTTGTAAATGCCGTATGATTTCCCTCGTATGTGGAATTTAAGAAACAGAACAGATGAACATAGGGGGGAAAACAGGGACAAACTGTAAAATAGACTAAATTCTAGAGAACAAACTGAGGACTGCTGGAGGGGGGCTGGGTGGGGGTTGGGGGAGCAGGTGGTGGGGTAAGGGGGCCCCAAGTCTCCTGTACAAGCGATGAATCCCTACCTTGTCTATTGAAACTAATATTACACTGTGTGTTAACTGACTGGAATTTAAATACAAACTTGGGGAAAAGAAAGAAGAAAATCTACTTGTAAAGTTTGATATGTGGCCCTTTAGGGTAACAATGGATAATAATCACAGTAATACTTTGTTCTTAGGAATCAGAATATCAAGGAGGGGAGAAAGCAGTGAGTTCTTCCCTTACTCGGAGGCACAGTGTTTAATGTTAAGATTTAACTAGTAACCTCACTAAACCATCTTTAAAAATTTATGGGCCACGAGAGCCTATTGAAGATGAAAATTACACAGACTTTCCCAAAATGTCAAGAGGGCGCAGGCGGCACAGGTTACAGGGAAGCCTAACCTTGGAGCACAGTGACTGGGAAGTGTGTTGCTGTAAAACTTGGTCGCTCTTGCGCACGGGGAATGTCCCCGTCACCCATCTGCTTGTGATCCTCGGAAGTCCTTGTCAAGGGGATGAACTCGGCTGTGATTTTGTTACGGGAAGCGATACCCAGTGGACAAAATTGAGTCTTTTTGTGCGACCGAGAATCTTACAGTTTGTCTGGGTCATGATTCTGAAAGCGAATCTTGTTTTGTCTGCGAGGTTGCCATAGAGGCCGGCCAGTGTGGCCCGTGGGGACAGAGTTCTCACTCAGCCACCAAGTGGGCGGGCGAGCCAGACCTCCTCTTGCCCGAATGAAGACGGGGGAGCATGACAGGGCCTCCCGAACTGTGTTGCTAAGAGGCCCCCTAAGAAGGGCATGTGAAGCTCTTAATGTTCGGCATACGGTCCTTGGTAAATGTTAGTTCTTGTTATGAACTTGGGTATTAAAGTGTCCACACCACCTGAAGCAGGCTGTGGGGCCGGCGGTCCTGGGGAGCACAGGAGACTCAGTAAAATGTCTGTGGACCCCCCATCCTGAGATGTTGACCCTGAAACCTTCCCACCACGAGGCCCTCCTTCCTTGGTGCACAAAGGAACAAAGACCCATAAAAACTTGCCCTTGTACACGGCACTGTCCAGCGCCAGAGTGCACCGTTATATGGACTTACTGACTCCCCCATAAATACCGACCTGCCACGTTCCTGGGCGCGACTCCCCGGCCTCACTCCCGTGGGAGCTGCGGAACCTCGCCCGAGAGCCCATCCCTTAACGCTTCCCTCTCTTCTCGCCGGGCTCCTGTTTTCCCGCCGATTCAGACTAACACAGTCTATGGATTCAGTGCAATCCCTGTCACATTCCAGTGGTCTTCCTCACAGAAATAGAACAGACAGTCCTAAAATTTGTATGAAACCACAAAAGACCCTGAATAGCAAGCAGTCTTGAGGAGGAAGAACAAAGCTGGAGGCATCATGCTCCCTGATTTCAGACCGTGTTACAAACCACAGTAATTATAATGGTGTAGTATTGGTATAAAATGGGACGCATAGACCAGTGGGACAGAGTAGAGCTCAGAAATAAAACTCCGTATTTATGGTCAATTAATTATGATAAAGAAGCCAAGAATGTACAGTGAGGAAAGGACAGTCCCTTTGAAAAATGCTGGGACAACTGGACCACTGTCTTACACCGCGTATAAAGTAGCTCAGTATGGACTCAAGACTTGAACGAACATCCCCAAACCATAATACTCCTAGAAGTATATCTAGGGGGTCAGTTTGTCAACGTTGGTCTTGGTGATGATTTTTTTAATCTGTCACAAAAAACAAAGGTGACAAAAGGAAAAATAAACAAGTGGAACTACATCAAATAAAAACACTTCTGCATAGCGAAGGGCACCATTGACAGAATGAAAAGGCAGCCTATGGAATGGGAGACGATATTCGCACATCCTATATCTGATAAATGGTTAATATCCCAAACATAGAACAAACTCATATGCTCAATAGCAAACCCCTCCAAAAGCAAAAATAAAAACAAAAAAACCCCCCAAAACCAACCAAACAAAAAAACAAAACAAACCCACCCCGGTCTAGTTTAAACATGGGCACAGGGTCTGAATAGACATTTTTCCTAAGAAGACACACGGATCACTGATGTGTACGTGAGAAGATGCTCACCGTCACTCACCATCCAGGGAACACAAGTCAAAACCGTGATGAGATACCCCTTGTACCTGTTAGCATGTCTGTTTCAGAAAGGTCAGAAATAACAGCTGTTGACAGGGAGGTAGAGAAGACGGACCCCTCGTGCCCCTGCTGATGGGAAGACAAACGGTGCAGCCCCTGTGGGGAACAGTATGGGGGGGTCCTCAGATTTTTAAGACTAGAACTAGCCTATAATCCAACAGTTCGACTTCTGGATATTTATCCAAAGAAAACAAAAACACTAACTTCTGCACCTGCACGTTCGCAGCAGAATTATTCACAGTAAGACATGGAAACAACATAAGTGTCTATTGACGGCTGGCAAAAGAAGTTGTCAAACACACACATACACACAGTGGAATATTACTCAGCCGTAAAAGGGAATGAAATATTGCCGTTTGTGAGGACGTGGACGGCTCTCAAGGGCATTGTGCTCAGTGAAGTAAGTCAGACAAAGACAAATATACATCATCTCCTCTCTCTTGTATGTGGAATCTAAAAAAAACCAAGCACATAGACGCAGAAGAGATTGATGGTTGCCAGAGGTGGGGGCTGGGAGAAATGGGTGAAGGGGATCAAAATGTAGAAAGAAAAATAAAACAGTAATGCATATTCACCTTAGAAACTTTATATATTACAGGTACACAAAAGGAAGAAAATGCAATGTAGCATAAGTTTGCTGAGCAGAGGATTGCCTCTTTCTAATTAGAATGGAGGCCACCAAAATAATATATATATTCTCAATTATTTATTTCAACTCAGTTTAGTTAACATATACTGCGTTATTAGTTTCAGGGGTAGAATGTAGTGATTCATCAGTTGTGTACAGCACCCGGTGCTCCTCACGTCATGTGGCCTCCTTCATGCCCGTCCCCCAGTTACCCTACCCCCTGCCCCCCTTCCCCCTGTATTTGACTGAGATGTGCACTCAGTAAAATTCTGCTGTTCTCCACAGGGAGACATCAGTGATGCCCCAGCCTTAATAAAGATGAATAAAAAATAACTTCATATTTTAGGCAAGAAATATGAACCAAGGGGCAGTTGATGAAGAATGAAATGTAGAACCCTTGAAATACTGTTAAGACTCTGTCTTTCCCTGTCTGTAGGTCTCATTCTGGGGCATAGGATCTGTGAAAGTTAGAACACAGCTTACTATCCTGGGTTGAATTGTGTCCCCTCCAACCCCAAAGTTGTGTGTTGAAGTCCTGACCCCCACAGCCTTGTTCGGAAATGGTCACCGCAGCTGTAACCTAGTTAAGGTGAGGTCATCGCGGTGGCGCCAACAGAAAGGGGGATGCAGACCTCGAGGCAGACATGCGGGGAGGACACCACGGGACAGTGGGGGGGTCAACTACAGGCCAAGGGGAGCGCCCTGGAGCCGACCCCCTCACAGCTGCAGAAGGGCCAGCCTGGTCGGCCCCTTGAGCTGGGACTTCTGGTCTCCACACCGAGACGTTTTCTGCTGTCTAGGCTGCACAGTTAGCTGTGCTTGGCGGCCGCGGCCGTAGCAAACGAATGCACTTACTAAACCCTTTGGATTCTTCTGCCTTGAGCTTTGGTCTCAGGGGTCAGGGGCTCCTGCTGTGACTCACTTTTCCTGCTCACCCTGGTCCCTGTCGAAATCGCTCTTACCCCGTGATCTTCCCCTGCCTGGCGTTTCTTCTACGGTACCGCTCGCCGTTTGCTTCCTCAGGAATCCGGGTTCTGTTCAGCCTCTGTCTCTGTTCAAGAGCCAATTTCCTGGTGAGGCTTGTCTTTGCAGTGCCGCCCCCCCTTCATCCTCGCACCCACTTCTCCACTTGCTCCCTGGCTCTGACCTCACAGTGACTGCCCCAACGCCGTGTGTAGTGTGGCTCGCCGTCCTTCCGGATGCTGGTCGACGGCGGTCACACCATCCGTGCATGACACGCACAGCAAGGGCTCGGGGGCGTGGAGGAGCTCGGTAACGAACACAAACGAAAGGCATTGTTCCTAGAAGAAAATACATGTTCCTTAAGTTACGGGTCGTGTGAATTAGGATGTTCTCTATTTCCAGTGTTGGGTTACCTGAAAGCCAACAAGGTCCCTAGGGCTCCATGGCCTCCATCTTCCTAACTTCTGTGCCTCCAGTGACATCGGACATGGGCCTCAGATGCTGAGTCACAGGTGGTGGGATGGCATTTCTGTCATTTCCATGCAGATGGGTGTGGGGACTGAGTTACAGAGGGTCCCTGGGTTGTATGTCTCTCAGCAGGGTTCGGGGGTCCCTTGTAAGCACAGGATAACCATTGCTGTGGCTGCCTGTGTGAGCCCTATTAGTGGGTTGTCTCTGTTCTTCCCCAGCGCTGGGGCCACAGGTCGCATCCGGGGGGCCCTCCGGCCGGCTGCCCAGAGAACCACACCTCCCTTGCTTTCCTTCTGCTTTTGTTTAATTTCAGAAAGTAGGTCACTGGCTCTTTGAATTTGAAGAGGTTCTGCTGGTAACAATGTGAGGGCCCGGGCAGCGGGGTCCAGGGGCTCATGAACTGGTCGGGGGGCGCTGATAGTGGAATCTGGGGCCCAGCCCTGTGCTGGGCGGAAATCACTTGTCTCTTTGGGGCCCTTCTTTGTTTCTCCGTGTTTGGGGAGGACATGTATTTCTTGTTTTCTTTTTCATCATATTTGCATATTTCTCATTTTTCTCTGCTCTTTGATTTGCTCAAGTTAATTAAGCCCAAGTATATGCAGAGCCTGGTGCCAGGTCCTAGCTGAGGATTTTATAAGATTCCTGTGACTGCATGATTAAATCTGAACAGGGCAAATATAAATGCACTAGCTAATGAAAAGTGCACGGAACTATATAATCAAGTCCTAAAATTGCACAGTATTGTCTCCGCTAAAACCGGGGAAGCAGAAGTGGCCAGAGTTTTCTGGGAATAGAAAAAAATGAAAGTAAAGTGCTTCTGATCCGTTCCACTCACTTTGTCCCTGGGGTTTGGATTTGGGGGGAGGGGACAGTCCGAGCTGTCACTGGACATTGTCCCTCCGGGCGCGGAGGGGGCTGGGGGAAACCGGTGCTGAAGGGCGTGTTGAGGTGTGTGCGAACCTCGCAGGTGTCCTTAGAAGGTCAGACGAGCTAAGGCATTTGAAATCGTAAAGAAAGAAGCCAGTCAGCACTGCCACTCAGTCCTCTGGGCTGCGCACGCTTCCAGGCACCGCGGGCCTCGTTCGCCTAAATCTTAGGAACGCCTACTGCACACGAGGAAACTCTTTGAAAGGAAAAAGCAAGCGGATGCACAGACTAATTCTTATTTCTTGCAAATGCCACCTTTCCACAAATGTAAGAAGTAAGCAGTCTTTGTTATTCAAACTCTATCAGAGTTTAAGAAATTCTTGAGAGATTTGGTGCAGTTTTCTTCATTAGAACACATTTTGCATGTTGATTAATTTCTCTCAGTTTATGGTTTTTGGCCCCTTGCAGCATTTATTCCTTCTAGAAAGGAATTTTAGGTTTTTATTTGAAAGTCTTTCCTGAAATAATGGGTTTGTTGTTGGGCTTCCTTCCACCTTTATTTCTAGAGCTCAAAACCTATAAAGTCTCTTCATGGCCGTTGCTTTTCTTTGCAGGTTAGTTCCGTGTAAAGGGTAAGGTCTGTTGTTGGGTGTCCACGGGGGAGGCACGGCTTTAGCAGGTCTGGGCACGGGGAGGGGGATAGTCCACGGAGGCAGAGGGCAATTAACAGAGCAGAGGATGGGATTTTTACTTCCTGGCTTCATGATTTACTGGTGTCAATATACTTTACAAGGGCACAGAATCGCTTTTATTTATAACCCTCTCATTTGGCAGACAATAAACAATGCTGATGTATTTCTGCTATTAGATTGACATTTTTATTTTTGATGAGGATGGAAAAGAATAAGTATTTAAAGATAGAATTGTATTAGCTGTCATATCTTTGCATTTTCCTCCATGTATATTATAATCCATTTGATACTTAGTAGCTTTACATCTGACATCTGGTTTTCCTTCAGTGATACCATTTGACCAAAATCAAAGAAAACTCTGCTATGATTTTTTTTTTTTTTTAGAGCGAACATAATGAAGAGTTTAGTTTTGAACATAAGGTCAAGAAATGTCAGGTATAGATCATCAAATTAAAAGTAATTAAATTAATAGCATTAGGAGGCTAAAAATACTTCTGCCCAACACTGGAAAACTAATAGGTCCGCAAAGGCATCAGATGAAAAAAGTGTTAATATAATGGAACACATTTCAAATAATTCAAAGCACAAATGAGGAGGGGAAGGAGGAGCAGTAGGCAAGTCTTACATGTAAGATGGATGCACAAGAGAAAGGCATAGAAACACCCAGCTTTTCTTTGTGGCGGCCCTGGGACATTCATCCCTGGAAGTTATCACCATAAACAGGTTATAACTGACCTGCTCTGGGTTCCCCTTCGCATGTGTTCTGCTCTCCAGGGCGCGCCTGTGGGGACAGACTGGGGGGGCTCCACGGGGACCAGGAACTAGAGGCCCGCATGTTCTTGACTACGGCGATGGCAGTGGGGGAGGGGGAGGGGCGTGAGGGTGCAGAGATCACAGAGGAGGCCTGTGCTTGCCTCTCAGTATCTCTAGGACATTAGCTGGGTGTCATCCTATGGGGCAGCCCCAGCATGGGCTCCATCCTAACCCGTCACTTCACAGCCTCAGAGACAGAGCGACTCCCCCCACTCAGAGAGGGCAGCCCAGGGAACGGGATCCTGGCAGATGCATGGAACGTGTCCCCCCAGGACACTGCTCCTGGGCGGGGGAGAGCGCGGCCTGCTCCGGGGCAGACGTGGGGTCCTTTGTCCTAAATACTTGGCCTCCAGCCATCATAGTGGCCGAAGTTCTTGGTTGACAACAGTGAACATGATGACCATGTCAGATAAAAAGGGGGATTTATTGGAAAGATACGGATGAGGCCCAAGTTTGACTGAAGGTTGAAAGCCAGGCGCGGAAAGGGGGCCGAGGCCCAGGGCGCCCAGGGTTCTGAGAAGCAGCCACAGAACGGCCCCCTGCAGGGCCCCCCGGCCGGACGTGGCCCCCGTGGCCCCCACGTGCAGCTCCGTCAGAGAGAGCTCCCAGCCGGCCAGCACGGCTCGCACGACCTGTGGCGGTGGGGAAGGGTGTCTAGGCCTCCCGAATGCTCGTCCAGATGCCGGAGGGGGCCGGTGTGAACAGAGTGGGGGTGGGCGAGATGCTGGACGCAGAAGAATGTTCACCAGAAATATGTTTACCATTTTCTTACAACGTGCTGTGCTTCAAAGGAGACGAGGCTGTCGGAGCGAGAGACAACAGGCTTGGTCTGCGAGGCACATCAGGCCCCTCCCCACGAGTGTCCGCCTTCCTTGTGCTCAGACTCCTGCCTCGTGAGGATGAAGACAAGTGTGCCTCCTGTTGTCACGTCCCACGGGCAGGTGTCGATTTGCAAGAAAAAAAGCACCTTGGGAAGAAGGGATGTTTTTGAAGGAGGACCGTGTCATGTTCATCTCCATGTATGGTGTAAGAGAATGGCCAAGTCTCATCCTTCTACATAGAGCTGTCCGATTTTCCCAGCACCAGTTATTGAAGAGACTGTCTTTTTTCCACTGGATATTTTTTCCTGTTTTGTCAAAGATTATTTGACCATAGAGTTTTGAGTCCATATCTGGGCTCTCTACTCTGTTCCACTGGTCTGTGTGTCTGTTTTTGTGCCAGTACCATGCTGTCTTGGTGATCACTGCTTTGTAGTAAAGCTTGAAATCAGGCAATGTGATCCCCCAGCTTGGTTTTCCTTTTTCAACATTTCCTTAGTGAGTCGGGTCTTTTCTGGTTCCATACAAATTTTAGGATTTTTTGTTCCAGCCCTTTGAACAATGCTGGTGGAATTTTGATTGGGATGGTATTGAAAGTATAGATTGCCCTGGGCAGTATGGACATTTTAACAATGTTATAAAAATAACCTTGTTAATGTTATAAAAATAACAATGTTTATTCTTCCCATCCATGAGCATGGGATGCTTTTCCATCTTTTTGTGTCTTCTTCAATTTCTTTCATGAGTGTTCTGTAGTTACTTGAGTACAGATCCTTCACCTCTTTGGTTAGGTTTATTCCCAGGTATCTTACGGTTCTTGGTATGATACTAAATGGAATTGATTCTCTAATTCCCCTTTCCATATTCTCATTGTTAGTGTATAGGAAAGCAACTGATTTCTGTGCACTGATTTTGTATCCTGCCACATTCCTGAATTGCTGTATGAGTTCTAGTAGTTTGGAGGTAGAGCCTTTTGGGTTTTCTATATAAAGATAAACTCAAAATGGATAAAAGACCTCAATGTGAGGCAGGAATCCATCAAAATCCTAGAGGAGAACATAGGCAGTAACCTCTTTGACATCAGCCACAGCAACTTCTTTGAAGACATGTCTCCAAAGGGAAAGGAAGCAAAAGTGAAATTGAACTTCTGGGACTTCATCAAGATAAAACGCTTCTGCACAGCGAAGGAAACAGTCAACAAAACACACAGGCAGCCCACGGAATGGGAGAAGATATTCCCAAATGTCACTACAGACCAAGGGCTGATATCTAAGATCGACAAAGAGCTCCTCACGGCACCAGGTGGTTTGAAGGGGTCACACTCACATTTCAGTCCCCTGAACCTTACTGTCCCAAGTATTTATGCTATTTCTCCCCCTCTAAGTGATTAAATAAAAATAATTCCCTGGGAACTTTCTTAGGAAAACCAGTGTCACAGAAACAAAACTGAATTCTGGGAAAACATCTGGGGTCCCGACCTAAACGAAGTTGCACGAAAGAGACCAAGTGGAGAGATTTGGGAAGTACACCGTGTTCTCAAATGTGTTCACGTGTGGTCTTGTGTTAGGAGAGCCCACGATCGATGTGGTTGGTCAGAGGGGTGGCCGGGATGCGAAGGTGGGAAGCAACAGAAGAGACCGCTCCGAGGGGTGCGCCGCAGTCCCTGGCTGTTGAGATGAATGTCCAGCGTTGTATTTTATTTTAAGATTTTATTTATTTATTTGTCAGCGAGAGAGCAACAATCACGGGGAGTGGCAGGCAGAGGGAGAAGCAGGCTCCTCGCTCAGCAGCGAGCCCGGGGTGGGACTCCATCCCAGGGCGCCGGGATCATGACCTGAGTCGAAGGCAGACGCTTCACCGACTGAGCCCCCAGGCCTCTCAAATGTAAGGCGTTTTAGTTCAAAAATATTGTTGCTTATGGTGTGTAAAGCACTGTCTTCATCATGTTGAGATATGAAAAAACGAGGAAGCTTGACCTCACCTGTCTTTGCAGTCGTAATTGGGTCAGAGAATACGCCATAAGAACATGTTTTTGACATTAAGTGAGTCACGGGAGGGTGGAGCTGGCCTGGGCCGGGTGGGGGCCGGGTGGGGGGGACACGCAGAGCTCTGGTCAATCCAGGCCAGCTGTGGGCGAAGCCGGCTAGGAAGACGGGGCAGACGCGTGGCTAGAGGACAGACGGCTTTAAGGACAGGCGGGAAGGCTGTCCTTGGGCAGGTGTCTGTGAGATGGGTGAGTTAATTGGGAGACAGGGAGCAGGCTGAGCGTTGGGAAAGTCCACAGTGTTGGGCTGGCGGGTAGAGGGCCAGAGACGGACCAGCAGCCGGAGGTGTCTCAGGAACGGCCATTAACATTCTGATGGCCCGGAGGAAGCATGCTGAGGAAGGGCTTAGAACTGTTGTCGGGTAGGAGATCGCTCACGCTAGCTTGCGGGAGATTTGGGACGACGCACATGACAAATGCACATTTGCTCAACAACGGTTATCAGGTGCAAACCTGTGATAAACGTGTAGCCGCCCCTCTGTATGGGAAAGCCGAGAGATTCTGCCCATAACACCATAGGTGGCACGCAGGGGGAGCGATGGGAACGAGCCGCAGGGCCAGAGCTCGCAGGAGGGAAGCCTTGCTTCGGGTGGGAGGGCTGGAGAGTCGAGGCGGGAAGGAGGGAGAGCGGAATCAGAAGGGAGAATCCCAGTTCTCTCCATGCGTTACCGGGATTTGAACGTCTGGAGATAGTGGAATAGGGTTTTAAGAAACTGGGTTAGAAGGGGCAAACGATTTGGGGTCGGAAACAATAAGGTGTGTATGGTTACTGGGAGTAGGCGTGTTAGGAGTGAGCGAGCGGGCTGCGGCCATCAGGGGGGCTCTATTCTCCAGAACAGAAAGGGGTTCCCCTTTGTCCACATCCTCACCAACCCTGTCATTTCCTATCTTGTTAATTTTGGCCATTCTGACTGCTGATTTGTGTTTCCCTGATGGCTAATGGTGTTGAGCATTTTTTCATGTGTCTGTTAGCCATTTGTATGTCTTCTTTGGAGAAGGGTCTGTTCATATCTTCTGCCCATTTTTTGATTGGGTTATTTGTTTTTTGAGTGTTGAGTTTCAGGAGTTCTTTATAGATCTTGGATATCAGCCCTTTATCTGTAATGTCATTTCCAAATATCTTCTCCCATTTCCATGGGTTGCCTCTTAGTTTTGTTGACTGTTAACTTTGCTGTGAAGAAGCTTTTTATCTTGATGAAGTCCCAAAAGTTCATTTTTTTCTTTTGCTTCCCTTGCCTTTGGAGACACGTCTTAGGAGAAGTTACTGTGGCTGATGTCGAAGAGGTTACTAGCAATGTAACTCTAGAAAGAGAAATTAAGGAACCAATTCCATTCACAGTAGCAACAGAAACCATAAGATAGCTAGGAATAAACCTAACCAAAGAGGTAAGGGAACTGTATTCTAGAAACTGCAGGGCACTTATAAAAGAAATTGAAGATGACATAAAAAGATGAAAAAATATTCCATGCTCATGGATTGGAAGAATAAACATCGGTAAAACACCTATGCTGCCCAGAGTAATCTACACTTTCAATGCTCCTTATGATTTTAAGCTTAATGAGACCTGCTCTGTGGTCAGTCCTCTTAAATGCTCCGTGTGTCTTTGAAAAGAATGAGAGTCTTGCTACTGTTGGGAGGACAGTTTTCTGGATATCCGTGGTTTGACAGTGTGGTTTAAGGCTTCTGTCCCTACCAGCTGTCTGTCTGCTGGATCTACAGTTTTGGGGAGAAGATTGGAGAAGTCTGCAGCTATAACCTCTTTTTCCAATTCTGTCAGGTTTTCCTTCCTGTATTTTGGAGTTCTGTGGGTAGGGGCACATGGGCCTAAGTTATTAGACACTTGCGCTATACTGAGCTCTTGTCATTGTGAAACACACCTCTTTGTCTTGAGTAATATTCCTGAGATTAAAAACTACCTGTTGGCTCTTCATCCAGCCCAGCCCTCTCAGGGTGAGCTTTGCATATTCTTTCACTTTTACTGTCTTTGTATTTTCAGATTTAAAATGTGTCTCGGGTAGACAGCATATAGTTAGACTTTGCTTTTACACACAGTCTGGCAACTGCCTTTTTGTTGGACTGGTTAGTGGATTTGTATTTAATGTCATTCTTGATATGGTTGGATTCGTGTCTGCTGTTCGGCTGTCTTGTTCTTCCTTCTTTTCTGCTAAATATTCCCATAGAGCACTTTACTATCTCCATTGACTTCTTACCTCTAGTTCTTTTGTCTGATTTTCTTTTAAAATCATTTTGTGGTTGCTCCAGTGGTTACGTTGGCATGATAAACTCAGTACAGTTGCTTCACAGTAATGATGGCTTTTTTCTGGTGAAATACAGGTATTCTGCTCCGGCATAGTGAGTAGAATTAGCCACGTATGCACACACACGCACACACACACACACCTGTGCACGTGTGTATTCTGTATGTTAGAACCTGTCAACACGTATAGTGTTTGCTTTGAACACCCTTAAAGAAGGTAATAGATGAAAGAGAAAAGCAGGTAATTTTGCACGTAGTTACCGTATCTGGCTCCATCCTCTCCTTTGGGTCCAAGTTACTCTCTGGGGTCGGTTTCTTTCATCCCGGAGGACTTCCTTGATCAGCACTTACGGTGCAGTTTCAATAACAGTAAGTTCTATCAGTTTTTGTGCATCTGGAAATATCTTGATTTCACTACTGGTTCTGAAAGATCATTTCACTGGACACAGAACTGTTGGTTGAGGGTTATTTCTGTTTGCACATTGACCGTGTCATTCCAGCATCTTCTGGCCTCCATCATTTGCGGTGAGAAATCAGTTGTCATTTGTATCTTTGCTCCTCTCTGTGCGATGGGTCCTTTTTCTCTGGGTGCCTTCAAGATTTTCTTTTTATCTTTGGTTTTCAGTGGTCTGACCAGGCTGGTGTCCGGGTGTGGTTTTCTTACTGTTTGTCCCACCTGAATTTGGTGACCTTCTTGGATCTCTATCGTATTATTTTTTTTAACTAAATTGGAATATTTGGTCTAATACTTCAAATATGTTTTCTTCCCTTGCCGTGTGTCCTTCTGGGACCCCTGGTGCGTGTGTTGGGACACACAGCATTGCTCTTCTGGCTCGGAGGCTCTGCGCGTCTTTGCTCAGTCCTCCTTCCTTCCCTTCTTCGGACTGAAAGGCCTCTGTGTCTTTGTCCCCCTCGCTGCTTCCTCCCCCCGCCCCTACCCGCAGTCGGGCCCATCGGGTGACATCCCTGTTCCCACCTCTGTGCTCTTCAGCCCTCAGTCCGGTTCCCATTTGTGATTTCCACGTTTTTCCTATTCCTTCTCTGCTCACTCATGCCTAACACATTTCCCTTCAGTTCTTTGAACCTATTTTCCTTTGAAGCTTTGAACATATTTACAAAAGCAGCTTTTTAAAAAAAATCATTGCTGAATCCAACTTTTGGTCCAGATGGAGTCACTTTCCATTGATCGCCTCCCACCCCTCAGGATGGCTTACGCTTTTCTATTTGTTTATCTGGTAACTTGCATTTGGAAACTGGCCATTTGAGGTGCCTGTGCCTCTGGTCTGTGCCGCTGGGGGTGTCGGCAGGTAGCCCTGCTGGGCTCAGACCACAGTGTCCCCTGTGCGGTGCACAGCGAGCCCTCTCTGCCCCGCTGTCACTGGCCCGCCCCCCAGAGGTCTCCCCACGTCTGGGTAGTTTGGCAGTGACTTGACTAGAGGTTATCCTCTGACATTCAACGCGGGAGGGACTCCACCCTCTGCCCCTTGGGCCCTGTGTGGCTTGGGTTTGCATGCGAAGGGACAGCGGTCTCATGGATATCTCGTGCCTGCACGCTCACAGCCTGCCCAGGGTCCCCGCTTGAGATGCCACGTCCTGTCTGCCAGTGGCTTGTGAGCATGTCTCAGCTGCCCGCTGGCTCTTTATTCCCAGTTCCCCCTTGCTTCTCTAGCTGCTTTGCCCCCAAGCCCGGTCCAAGCCCACCTCCTCCAGCCCCAAGCTGCAGCCCCTCCCCACCTATCTGGCGAGGAGGGCTGGGAAGGCCCGCAGCAGGAAGGTCACAGGCTCGGGGTTCTTGGCTGCTGCAGCTGGTTTTCCCCTGGGGGACCAGCCCTCAGGCCGTGGCCCGTGCTGGGTTTTCCCGGTGGGCCAGGGCTGGAGATGGGGAGTGAGGGCTGGCGGGGACGCTGAGCAGGGGAGAGAGCAGGGGCGTGGGCACCCGCGCTCTAGTCCACAAGACGGCTGTTGGGACTCCCCGAACTCCAGACCAAGTTGTTAGAAACTGGAAAGTAAGCGTAAGAGAGAGTAACATTGCTGCGAAGGGAGACAGGCTACCGTGTGGGCATTGTGGACAGCCCCGTGAAGAGGTTGAACAGCCGTGTGTGGAAACATGGTGGGGAAGGCCTGTTCTCCTCGTCTGGGAGTTAGAGCTGAGACACAGCCGCTTTCATCCGGTGTAGACCGTGACCGTGGAGAAGCAGCCTCCCAAGCCGCCCGGGGCCCACCTTGCTGCTTCGGCTCAGGACGCAGGTGCCTCACCGTCTGTGCGAACGCTCTCGCTTCTCTTTGCTGAGAGGGAAGAGGGGAGAATATGTATTTATTGGTCTAAACCTGTGGCTGTCACTGTGTAGGAAGGCCGTGCACATTCCCCGGGACCAGCAAACGGTGAGCCCCTCACATGGAAAGGGGCACGAGCACGGGCTGACCTTGGTGGGGACACAGGCCTGGTGCCCCTACAGGTGTGTGGGGGCTTCAGGGGCAAGGAGGAGGGGAGACATGCGCTTGGGGGCCAGAGTGGGGGCCGCCGGGGCGAGGAGGGGGGAGACACACGCTTGGGGGCCGGAGTGGGGGCCGCAGGGGCGAGGAGGCGGGAGACCCGGGCTTCTGTCACCAGCTGTGTGACCGCAGCTGAGTCATCTCCCGGCTCGGTCCCGAGCCTCTTCTCTGCCCCCCAGGGGACTGGATTTGAAGGCATCTGAAGACCTGCACAGGTTCATCCTTCGTGATGATTCTACTGGTCTGCTTGGGGAGTATGTATTTTAACACATTTCTGGATTCTTGTACCAGTAGTTCCTTTGATATATGAACAAAGGAAATATTGCCTTATAATGAATTGGCAAGATCGTTTGATAATATTTTTGCTACATTTGTGATCAAAGCTTGAGATTTAGTTAAACCCTCTTGGCAATGCTCGCGAGGCCTATGCTGCTAGCTTCCTGCCTGCCGCGGTGCCGCCCCTGCCGGGTCACCTGTGTGCAGTCGCAGGCTCACCTGCTGTGGTGACGGCGCACGAAAGCTCGTCTGCTCAGACCTGTGCTCAGGTGCTCGGAATTCTGCCCGTAGGGGCTGCTTCCGTAGACGTAAACCGCCGTGCTTCCAGGACTTGTCGTTAGGAG
>CM053614.1:875945-889380 GCA_028646535.1 Procyon lotor
CCGCTGGTCGGTCGGCCTGCGTCCTGGGTCCCTGTCACCGCTGGTCGGTCGGCCTGCGTCCTGGGTCCCTGTCACCGCTGGTCGGTCGGCCTGCGTCCTGGGTCCCTGTCACCGCTGGTCGGTCGGCCTGCGTCCTGGGTCCCTGCCCTCCATTCTGCCCTGAGTCCACTCGCCAGCGCAATCTTCTGGTTACGGTCAGACTTCCGTTGGCTGTAAACACCAGAAACCCGTTCAAGCTGGAGTAAAGGAAGTGGGGAGGGGCGTTCATTTTAGGCCCCGGAGAAGTCGAAGACAGGTAGTGAGCAGTTGGGTGTCGTGTCGGCTGACACAGTGGCGGGTCGCGCTGCCCTCGTTGGTGCGTAGCCCTCTGCTCAGACGTGGGTCTGCAGTGGCCCGCTCAGCCCGGCCTGAAGCCCTCCCGCTCCAGCTCCCCTCACTCACCGCCTGATTCCTCCTGGCTTCTTGGCTCCGACTTCTAGGAGGAGACTGACTCGGCTCCGCTTGGCTTGGGAAGAGGCTTCGGACCGTCCTTGCCGCTGTGGGGACAGCAGGGTCACAGGAGCCGCTGCTCTCACACCCGCCCCAGACGTGGAGGGGATTTCTACAGTCTGCAAGGCACACTGAGAACTGCTCTGAGTGTGCCATTTATGTATGTACTCTTTCATTTTTGGTTAACATACAAGGTACTCTTTGCCCCCGGGTACGTGTCTGTGGATCGTCAGGCTCACGGCACTCACCATCGCACACCCCCCAGTCCATCCCCAGCCACCCCAGCCCTGCCCCCACCCTCAAATCCCGTCTCTCACCAGACTGCCCGTGGTCTGGCTGTTCTGTGTGCCCAGCCTCAGTTAGCGCGCCCTCGCCCGGCCTCCCCGCTGTCCCGCTGCATCCAGCCCACAGGACACTTGCACTTGCGGTCACCTGCACGTTGCAGGCCCTCATCTCCTTCAGGTCTGTGCTTGCAGTCCGTCTTCTGGTCTCAGCGAGACTCCCCCCGGGCACCCTGTCCCCTGATGCGATAGGAGGTGAAGGGGCGCATCGCCTCTGGGGCAGATCTGCAGCCTGGGACGGCGTCAGACAAGTCCCACCGAGGGGCGTTTGGTGCTTCTGAAGCCTGTCAAGGTCATGAACGCGGGAGGGCTGGGGGGCCGAGGAGGACCAGAGGCTAGGGGGACACGACGACCCCAGGAAGTGCGTGTGCTGGGTGGGGCCCTGGAGCCGAGGAAGGACGTCGGCGGAACAGCTGGTGCGATGTGGGCAAGTCTGGAGCTCTGCTCGGACGGCAGCAGCTCTGGCTCCTCGTGGTGCTAGAGGCACCACAGGGGAAACTGAGGCAGGCTCTCTGCCCATCTTGGCGTCACTTCTAGAAACGTAAAACTATCCTGAAGTCAACATTTCCATTACCTGGACATTCTCTTTGCATCCTCTGTCCTTAGTTTTCTCTGTAGTGTTTATAGCTCTGGGTCTGACATGTTTTGCTAATTTCATCACGGGCGCCGCCCCGTCAGGATGTGAGTTCCAGATCGGGAGTGGGGGCTGGATTCCCAGGATGATGGCAGCACCTGGTGTGTCATCGGTGCTCAGGAGGTAGGAGTCGAGGGACGTCTACACTTCCTCTGGTGTCCAGGCGCCCGCTGCCTCACCGGCCATTGCTGCTGCTGCCGATCAGAGAGCCTCCCGATGCTCGCACTGCCCGCCTCATTGGGCAAGTCGCTTCTGCGGCTGGCAACGCCCTCCCTCCTCCTGTCTGCACACTCAGCTCTTCCAGCTTCTGGGTCGAATGTCAGGCCTTCGATGAAGCTGCCTCTGACCCCCCGAGCAGGAAGCAGCCTTCGGCTCTGTGCCCCATGGCGCCCCCAGCGGCCTCCACCTGCTCTGCGCCTTCCTCCACCAGGCCCTGAGCCTCTCCGGCTGGCCGCGCCCTCCCCTCATTTTATTTCCCGGGCTGCAGACACGCGCTGGCTCTCTGACCGTCTGTGGCGCAGGTAAAGCCGAAGGTTGCCTGGCGAATGTTGGCAGGGCCGGGAGGGTGGATGGCAAGTCAGTCACCACGGCCAAGGTCCCGCTGGCTGGTGGTCTGTACGTTCAGTGTGAAGATAAAGAAGTAGTGGATCCGTCCTGAAGACCCAAGAACCTGGATGAGCCCTGGAGGAGGGTGTGCAGTGGGTGCCTGCGGGCCCGAGAGTGAGGGGATGGAGCGATGCTGGGGGGGGCTCGTGTCGGACAGGAGCCTGGCGGTGTGAGAGGAGCCCGCGGGCGGCCAGGGGCCGGGCCCAATCTGCAGGAGCCCCGCGGAGCGCATTAATGTGTAACCGAGGGCACAGGTCTCTGCCGAGCCCCGGGCTGCGCCTGCGCCCGGAGCCTGGTGCGGCGGCCGCGTTTCCTCCCAGGGTTAGTGCGCCTGCCGGGAGGCCGGCCGGGGGAGCGCGTGAGCGGGGCAGAGGAGGGCATTCCTCCGGCCCAGCCACGTGGAAAGGGACGTTTTTGCGCAGCCCGATGGAACGGAGAGCAGACTCAGACGGGGCGAGTGGACCCGAGGCCACAAAAGGGACACACGGATGGACAACCACGTGGGTCTAGTAATGAGTTTGTAAACCGGGACGTGTGAACCCCCAGGCCGGCCGCTCCTGGAAGCCCGGCGGCTGGCATGCTGGAGACTCTGCCCTCGCCGCCTGGGGGTCCCCGGGAGGGCCTGTGAACTGAGCACGCCCCGAGCCCGGCACCCACCCGAGTCCCGCCAACCCTCGCCTGCACTGGACTTCAGAGACACAAGGGACGGTCGGAGCAGCTCCGAGTTACTGAAGAAATGTGAACTTTGGACCAAGGGAGCCCCCGGGACCGGCAGGCCTGGCCCCCGTCTCTGGAATGCAAGCCCCGCTCCGCTCCACTGCCTCGCTCGCGGCTGGGACTCCGTGGCCTGCGGGGCATCGTTCTGGATGCGTGGCCTAGGAAGTGGGAAGGAGGCCTGGCGATGTGGCCTCTAGGAGTATTTCTTCCCTAAGAAGCACCACCTATGGGGCCGGGCACACGGCCCGCGGCAGTGTCGTCCAGCTCTGGAGAAGGGGGCGGTGGGGGGGGGGGCAGGAGAGCGGGTTTGACGAGCCCAGGTGCTGGCCTGGGGCTGCCACACTGCACCCCGGACGCCTGGAGAAACCCGAATTTCAGAAAACAACAGATAGCTTCTTTGGTATAAGTGTGTTTGTGAAATACTTGAAATACACTAAGAAGTTGTTCGTTGGCAGTAAACTATATTTTGCCTGCTGATTTCTCTGCTCAGTCTTGCGACCCCAGCAGACCTCGGTCCTCGTGCTCTTGCACCGCGGGCGGGATCCCCATCTGCACGGCCGGTCTCATGCGGTAGATCCCTTCTCGCGGCGACAGACCTGGAGCCTGCCTGGGTCAGCCTTGGTGTGGCTGCTGGGGGCTGGCCCCAGGGCCCTGAGCACTGCCCACCGGTGAGTGCGGCAGCGTTTTCCGAGGGAAGGTGGCCGGGTGCGGATGGCCGTGGTGGTGACAGAAGATGGAAGCGTGTCGGGAACAGAAGCCTCACATGCTGTCCTCAGCTGCCCTCGGTGGGCCCTGCGGCTGTGCTTGGAGGGGGCGCTGCTCTTCGCGGTGAGAGCTCCCGAGGTGACAGCCCTGTGCGTGTGTCTTCCATGCTGAGCGGGCAGGGGGAGGTTGGGCGGAGGCCCTTCTGTGCAGAGGGGCAGCAGGGCCGCGAGGTTGACCAGCCTGTCCTTGCTCCGCCTGCCCGTGTGGCTCCCAGGGCTGGAGGCCGGGCATCAGGAAGCATCAGTGCCTGTTGAGCATCCCCCGAGCCCACTGTCCCGGGCTTGGAAACCCCGTGGGGAAAGGTACCTGCTGCAAGGATTTTCTGCTTCAGAAAGACAGGGGGTGGCATGAGCACCCACAGTGACGGCCGACGTCTGCGGACGGACGTTGGTTCTCCCACAGAGTGTTGGCGTGGCCTGTGTGGACAGGACACAGAGCCTGGCTGCTTGCAGGTGCCCGGTGAGCCCAGGGAGGAAGGAAAGGAGACCCTGGCCTTGCCGCCTCCTGGAATCCTGGCGAGGGACAGCCGCGTGGGGAGCCCGTCACACCCACACCGTTCCTGGACGCCCCAAGGATTGGGCCCCTGGGTGCGCTCGTTCGCGGGACTCGAGTCCACCTTTGCCTGGCGCGTGCGTCCACAGCGTCCTCCCGGCGCTGCAGGGTCTGTTCCCCGAGTCTGTTCCAGGCCCCAGGGCACGTTTGCTGAAGCCCGTTCCCTCGGGACTGCCAGCTTCCTGGCGAGTGAGGGGAGGGAAGAGTGCCGCCACCCGGTACCTTCCCCGGCCGCGCTTTGTTTGAGCCGACGGATTCTACGGGTTCCTCTCTGTTGGGGGTAGAACATGCCCTGCCCGCGTGGAGCAACCAGCAGAGCGGTGCCGCAGTCCTTCAGGCTTTGCCTGGATGATCCGCCCGCCGCGCTTGTCTCCCGGCAGAGTTCTGTTTCATACTTTCACGCTGTCCTTAGGCTGCAGGAGAGACGTGCGGCCGTTTGCTGGGACGGAAGCCCTGGGCCTGGCCGGGTGGCATCTGGTGGAAGACAGCTGGGGAAGAAGGGCGGGTCTGCTCTGGAGACGCTGCTCTTCCCATAGTCGCCTCCTTGGCAGGGTAGCAGGGATCTTGGAAACATCGTTTCTTTGGACTGTTTGGTCATCAGCTTGGAAAGGTTGGGAATCCGTAGGATCTGGACCGTGGCTGCAGACCCAGCCAGAAGGTCCGGTTCTGTTCCCCTCGACAGGCTGCTTTGACCTGGGGAGGGTCGCTGTGCTGGGGCACTCGGGAAGGCGAGCCGGAGCCGTGACCTTGAGTCAGGCAGCAGGTCGGAAGCAGGAAACCGGGCCCAGAAACAACCAAAACGTGAAGCGTCTGGCAGATTCCAGGTGAGATGCAGGAAGGAGAGAGGGTGCCAACGTCTGGCTGACTTTGGGAGCAGGGCCGTGGGACCAGCATGAGGCGAGGGTGACCCACGGTGCACGAGCCTCTCTCTTCATTGATTGAGATAAAAAACCATTACCTTGGAGAAGATACTTTCCAGAAGCCGAAAACAGCTATTCTCTCTGTCGGTCTAATGCATTATGTTCACCATTAGCTTCCCCGGGACAGAAAGCAAGCTCGCATCGATCCTTGTTATCGATTTACAAAAATGAGAGCGGTCAGGGCACACCTGGCGTTTTAGAAGCCCGCGGAGAGCCGTGACCCAGGAGAGAATGCATTCTTCTGTCTGGCCTCCCAGAAGGGCTGTGGAAGGAAATCGTGATGCCCGGAGCTTCATATCACATGAGAAGTCTGCCTTATTAACTTCTCACATACTCATTTCGATGCAGTGGGGTTTCTTTTTGAAATTCTGGTTTGAGTTCCCAGGGACACCTGATCGGCAGCACACAAACGCAAAGCCCACGGTATCGACCGTCTGGCTTCTTTTTACGGTAAACACCTTTCAAGCTAGTGCATCTGTTGGTGAAAATGCCCACTGTCCTTTCTGCAGGGCGTGCGGCTGGATTGAGTGGGCCCCCTCGGAGTGCACCCCACCCCCGGGAAGGTGGCCGGGAGCCGGGGCGGGGCCGGGGTGGGGTCGGGGGCAGGTGCCTGTGGTTCTCGGAGGAGGACGGCTTGTCCGCGAAGGTGAACAGCAGGCACATTCAAAAACTGAGCAACTTTTCTAAGTAAGTTGAAAGTGACAAGGAGGTGCTATAACGCAGTGCCGAGATGTCCTTCTTGTCGAACTCACCGTGCTCTTTCAGGGGGAGGAGAGCGTGACCGTGATGATCCTGTTACTGCGGAGTGGCTCCCGTCTGGAAACTTGGGGAAACGCTCCTCCGTCTCTCGGAAAGACCCCAAGAACTGCAGTCATTGGAAGGTTGGTGGAAGACAAAGTGAAGCCCAGAACTTTATTAATTTACTTAGTGGATTGTTTTTAGATTTGATATATGTACATATGTAAACAATCACCACGATTCGTCTGCTTAACAGTCACTGCCTCACAACACAGTTACACCATTTTTCTCCCATAAACGAGGACGTCTGAGATTGACTGTCCTAGCAACTTCCAAACACGCGCGACGGGGGTGTGGGCTGGAGTCTTGAGGGACCGCCCGTCTCAGGGGGGACCGGCCGTTAGAGCCACACTTCAGGAAGGGCCGGGAGGCGCCGGTGCTCTGTGTGCCCGTGTCCGGGGTGGAGCTCGCTGCACGTTCCCTGAGAGCGGCCTGGGCCGCGTGCACGAGCACCGGCGGTGGGGACCGGGTGTCGGCAGACCCTGCGGCAGCGCGCCTGGCGCACCTGCTCTGCGCTGTCGTTCGAAAGCCAGTTCCGCTGACTTCCCCGCGTCGTTCCCTTTGCTCCCTTGCAGGTGAGGACTCAAGGGAAGCCCTCCCCTGTGCTCGCCCGGCTTTCATCTCCGCAGACAGAGAGCTGGGGCTGCGGCCTTGATCTGGCGTTCTCAGGGCCCACCTACTCAAGGGGCCCGGTCACCCTCAGGCTTTTAAGGGTTTTTTTGGGTTAAATTGATGAGCATGTATAATAAAATGAAGCTTTGTTGTTTGGCAGATTTTTTCCCTTGTATTTGTTATTTTATCAGTAAGAGACTGCGGGGGGGGGGGGGGGGCATTCGGCTTCCTCCCACGTCTCAGATCTGCCTTGAGATTTGTCATCATCGACCGGGACGGGCTTGGATATTAGAAGGTCTTTTGTATGCTTCTCCTCTCCTTCTCAAATAGTGACCCTGCGTCCGAGCACCCGAGCGCCAGTGGCCAGTGTGGAAAGTCCCGGTGGCGTCCGTGCGGGGCCTGGTCCTCCTCCTCTGTGTCCCTCGGTGCTGAGGACCTGACTGGCCCGGCCGTCTGCTCAGGGCCCGCCTGGTGGCTCACCCACCCCGCGGGCTCTTCAGTCTGTCGTTTTCTCCTGTGTGTTTGCATCCTTGGAATTTCATTTTGCTCAGAGCAGAGCTGAGTGAATTCAGCGAGTGTCTGAGCGATGAGGACCGCATGGTTCGAGAAGCAGCCGGCTCGGAAGGGCCAAGCATGCTTGGTCCCTTACCTATGAAATCTGTAAACAGTCGCTTTCAGACAGGCTGGTCTGGGCTGCGAACACGTGAAGTCAGCACAGCCTATGTCGGATTTTGGAGCTGTCTGTGGAAAGGGGCCGTTTACAGCGGCCGGTGACGTATCTCCGACACCGAAGACAAAATGATGTGTGGGGGGGACGGACTGACAGGCTTGCTTTGGGGACGTGGGGAAAGCATTTATCAGATACTTTCTTTTCCCTTTTATTCCAGTAGGGCGCCGTGCTCGGGGCTGTGGAGGAGCCGTGGGGGACACAGGACGGTTGTGCTGACCCTGTGTTCAGCCTCACTCTTTCCCTTGGGCCGCGGGGCCCGAGCTGTGCCTGGTGCGCCCAGACAGCCCTGCCCTCGGCTGAGTTCTTCGTGAAGACAGCAGAGCTCCCCTTCCCACGACCGCTGCTCCCTGTCTCCTCACCACCGCCACGCCGCCTAATCGGAGCTCTTGGAAATAATAGGAGAAAGTTATACTGTTTTACTCCATCAGATTTAATAAGTTTGGATGCTTTCCAAGTACTAGGCATTAATCACACTTAAACCCAGGGCCTGATAGTTCATCCACCCGGAGTATCCATGTCAGAGACGTAAAGCCATCTGCTTTAATGCCCCCAGTTCTCTTTAAATTGAGCACTTGCCTCGTGTTAATAAAACTTGCTTTGTATTGAGGGGCTGGGGTGGAGACCGGGGGAGGGATTTTTATATCATGTAAAACGTTCGTGGCCAAACGTTCCCTTCCTTTTTTAAAGCTTTGCAGAATTACAAAAAAAAAAAAAAAAAGGAATTAGGTAAGCTCAGAATAAGGAAGCATTAGTCACACCTTGGCAGGGTCCAGAGGAGCTTGGTTCCTGCCAGAGAGATGAGGAAGGCGGCCCTGCCGATTGGACGGCTCTGCTGATGTCATTCTCGTGTTCTGTCCTGGGCGGCGGGTAGTCGGACGGTGGGGTTCGCCTGAGGTCCGGTGGAGGGTGCGGTGCTCGCTGCCCACGCCGCCTGCCTGGGTGGGAGGGGCCCAGGGAAGCTCGCAGACCCAGGGGACGCGCACCGGTCCTGCCTTCGTGCCCGCTGTGGTTTGCTGGGCCCCCTACTAGTTTCCCTCCGTCCTTGTAAACAGATCGCGTGCTACCCTTCTCCACCCCTGGGAAGAGGGTGCTTTCTGAAACGTCTTCCTTTCTTTTGGCAGGGAACTCTTCACATGGTAGCAGAGTTACTTTAGTATTTGAGCGGAGGGACAAAAGTCTCCACGTGTTGGCCTTTTACTAATGATTCTGGCCCATCGCGGGAGAGATTTGCCCTGGGGACACTTTGCCCCAGGCCAGCATTGACTGGGACTAGGGCTGAGTCTCAGGCTGCTTTCCCTCCTCAGTCCACACATCCCGAGCCCGCATGTTTGCACATAAGTAGCTAGGACACTCTGAAATCGGACCCGTGGAGACTCTGCTACAAGACCATTTAAGTTCCAGGCGATGCAGGTGGGGTAGCGCTGTTGCGCCTGGGGGCGGGGGGCGGTTCTGAGAGGGGACAAGGCGTGGATGCTCGGTCTGTCCGGTCTGTCCTTGAGGTCGGTCGGCAGCAGCGCAGCCGGGCTGCTGGTCCCTCCTCCGGCCTCAGGCACTCAGCTCTGCCGGCTCATGCCTGCCTCTGCCACTAGAGGGTTTTCTGGAAGCATATTTTATTTCACTTGATGAAGACCACACGTGCAAGAAATTTTGATTTCCGTCGGTGAGCACAGTCCACCGCTTGGACTGAAACCAACGACAAGGAAGCAAACCTCCATGTTAAACAGTTGTCGATGGCGGGGGGCCGTCCCTAACCCTGGGTGAGTGCTCACCCACAGAGAGCAGACGGCTGCACATTGCTCTCCTTTCTTCCCATCCAGCCTGAAAAGGGTCTGTCTTCACAAGATACGGCTCAGATACGTATGGAGTTGATTTGCTTCAAACTACGTGGACGTCCGAAATGAACCCCAGCCTCGGTATTAATGTTCAGTGTAGAACATGCTTAACTGGGCTCATCTTTAGCTGCAGGTCATGAATAATCGATGTGTGCTCGTGTGTGCACCCGTTCAGCATCTATTTGGGGTATATATGCGATCAGCCTGTCGTAGGACAGTTCGCCGGCATGGTTCCCAATGCTGATGTTGGCCCATAGGGCTTGTCTCTTAGGAAGCTTGTCATTGCATATGCGAGGGTGTGACCCTTTCTGGAAAATACCTGAATCCCCACGACGTCATACTGTGGAATAAGCTGTATTGTGCGACCCACTGCTTCAGCATTTACTTGGGACTGTTTGCCACGTGCCTGTTGCGACCCAGGAGCTCCTGCAGACGTTAGGGACAGGGTAGCGAGCAGACGCAGACCAGGTTCCTGCCCTCATGGACGGTGCCCTTGCTGGAGGGGAAGACAGATGCTGGGAACCCAGAAGGAGTCCGTGCAGGTTAGCACTGACGGGTCCGTGGAGGGGGGAAGAGATGGGGAGCAGGGGTGCGAGGGTGTGGTCAGAGAAGCCCCCACGTGACAGGGCCTTTGGGCAGAGACCCGAATGCAGTGAGTGAGCCAACCTTGGTGGTGTCTGAGGGAAAGAACATTCTAGGAGGAACCACAGGTGCGAAGACCTCGAGGTAAAAGGTGCTCGACGTCTCCAGGGAGGTTTGTTGTTCTGCAGTGAACATTGTCTGTTTAAGGGTGTTTTTAACTTAGCCATGATTTTCAAGTATAAATAAATTGCTTTCCCAACCAGATTTGTAATCGTTTGAGGACCAAAACTGTATCTTAATCGTGTCGTGTTCTTCTTAATGGTCAACCCATAACACGTGCTCCACAAACACATTAGGGGTAATGGACGCAGGGATGAGAATATTCACATTCACCGCTATGTAGCGGACACGTAGTTGATTCGCCGCATTTCTCAAGGAGCAGAAAACGCTCCGCTGTCTCGACCGTCAGTTTCTTGTCTGTGAAGTTGTTATTTTGGCTCATCGGACCCCAGGGAGGAACTGGCCCAGGCCTGGGTGTTTGAGGGGACTTTTTCTTGCTCTAGAATGTCCACGGGCTCCAGGTTGAGTCCTCAGGTTGTGCAGGGTAGTGGAGTCGAGTGGGTGAGGACAGCTTCCCAGGGCAGCACGGGGGCTCATGGGAAGTGTGGGTTCACTCTGAGTTTGGTCGTCTACAGAGAGGCACACTGCGGTTTACACTGAGCTGGGCCTCGAAATTAATTCACATGACGAGTACGGTGAAGTGAAGGCACTTCACGTGTATTTGGGGGGTTTGGATTTAGAGGGAGCCTGTGTGAAATCACTGGAAAGGCATGGAATCTTCCCATGAATATCCCAGCCCTGGTCTGTGTAGGAGCAGACTGAGCACATGTGTGTGTTTCTCCCTGTTACGCACTTATGATGGCTGGAGGGGGCAGGAAGTGCAAAGGTCCTGAGGTGCAAGGCTTCTTGGAATGATCAGTGAGCATCAAGAAGGTCCTTGTATTGTGTTCCCACTGCACACATGGTGTGTACAGGTCACAGCAGCTAGGCCTTGGCTGATGGGGGGACCAAAGCTGGGGCCCAGGCTTCCCACTTGGTGCTGTGTTGTGACACCCCGGGACTGAAGGGGATATGGAGGAGACAGATGGGGGAGGAGGACGAGGAGAGGAAGGAACGTTTTCTGCTGACTGGGTGCACGTTAGTGCGGCCTCCGAGATGAGGATTTGGATGAGAGTGGTTTCCTGAGAGCCTCACGAAGGAGGGACCCATGAGTCAAACTCCGTAATTGGCAGGGCCCAGTGCAAAACACAAACGTAGAATCCCTTGTTCAAAAGTGATGGAAAACTTCAAGACAGCCACAGCAGAGATTTAAGCCCAGCTTACTGGGGACCCAGTGAGTGAAGGGCCCTGTGCGACCCTGGGGGACCCAGGACGAAGCCGGGGCTTGTATTTACCAGGGATGTGTTTACCAGGAGGTGTCGGCTTGGGCTCCAGCCCCTGGGGCCCCGGGTAGAACCCGCCCCGTGTGGTGCTCCCGAGGCCGGGGTATTTACCCACAAGTCCCCTTCCCAATGGGGTGAGGCCCTTGTGGTGCCTTCACCCCTCGTCCTTCCGGCCCGCCCTTGCATACGGGCGAGGTGCTCCCCGTGGAGGGGTGTCTTGAGTCGGGCAGAGGTGGTCTGTGGCTCGGCCGTGACGATCTCTGGAGCGGCCTGTGGCCGGGCCCCCGAAGCCTGCTTGCTTGGGTTTGCCCTGGACGCGCGATGGTGCGCAGCCCACACCCCTGCCCCACTCTCCCGGGGCGGCGCCCAGGCTGGCGCACGTGTCGACCGCGTCGAGGGCACAGAACGGGTGCTGCCGGAGGCAGAGCCTGACGAGGACCTGAGTCCGGCCGCCCTGGGAGGCGTGGTGCTTCCTGGAAGGAATGGGCCTGGACGGAAGCAGGGGGCCCTTGTGTGGGGCCTCCGTGTGGAGAGGGCCGGCTCGCAAGTGTGAGAAGGACCTGGACGGCTGCGGTCAGAGCCCCCCGAGCAGCCCTCGTGGGAGTACGGAAAATACCCCCTCCCATTTCGTCTGACGCAGGACTACCCGGTGATCGCCCTTGACTGGTCCCCGCGCAGCCTGAGCCCGTATCTCACGCCCCTGCGGTCTTCCTCCTGAGCATACCTCCTGCCTCCGTCTCGTGCTTCCTCAGATGGGGCCTCTTCTCTGTGACAGGGGGCGGGGCCGAGGAGGTGCCCGCATTTGCCAACACTGTTTGGGGCTCCCCGCCTCCCTTACGGTGGGGCTGGGGGGCTGGGGCTGAGCTCTAGCAGCGAACGCGACCTACCGAGACGCAGCCCTTGTCGCTGAGGCGCGTCGGAGCTGCTGCGCCCCTGCCATTGCGCTCTCCATCCCACGCCGCTGGGTGCTCTCACAGAACCCCATCTCGGGGGAATCCTGTTGCTCAGGACTGTCATTGATGACTTAGGCCATCGGGTCCTTAGTGTCCCAACCCTGTTGTGCGTTTTTCTCGGTATCACACTCCTTACACATCCTTGCTACCCGCAGACCCATGTGGCAGATGCTTTCTGCGTACGTCCGGCATGCAGGCACGCTCTTGACAGTGGTGAGACCCCCCGGCTCTCCTGGAGCTCATGCTCGGTGGGGGGGCCACATGGAGCCAATGAGCAACAAAGGGACAAAGGTGGGAGCAGCGCTTGGGAGGAAGCAGGAGAGGTGTTGCAGAGACAGACTGAGGACTGGTGAGCAGAAGACCTCGGGGAGACGGTCCTTGCCGGGCAGCCGGGCAGAGCGATCCGGGGGCAGGGGACAGAACAGCATTTGTGGGTCCGAAGGCTGGGGTAAGACCAGTGTGTCTCGCTGTGTCAGGGGAAGGAAAGGAAGCAGAATGACCCCGGTCTCTTGAGTTTGAGCCCCTGGGAGGGTTGCTGACTGTGGAGGTGGGGAGTGTTGGATGGCCACAGAGGGGTCGTGGGGGGCTCACCTGGAAGAAGGTGGGAACAGCTGATGATGTTCTTGGTGGGATCCCCAGTAGGACTGATTGGTTGTGTAGTTGGTAGTTTTACTAAGTATTTTTAGGTCTGTCATTGATGACTGCCCAAATATGTGAGTGAAGTGCAATTTTGGAAAATTGGAACATTTGCTTTGGGGGGAAACCCTCTGCTATGTTGGGCCGAAATTCTATAGTAGGGCAAACAGCCAAGGTTTTCTCAGGTCTAAAGGTTTAGGAAGGAATCCCTGTTTTTCTTGGAGGCAACTGTGTGATTGGCATAGTGTGTGTGTGTGATTGATGGAAAAGTTACGTTGAAAGTTGCTCTTTTAAAATGCAGCCCACAGGCTTCCGGGTTAAATTTACAACTGTGTTAATGCACCCAATGAAATGGAGTGTTTTTTTGTATGAAGGTACATTATAGCCTTAAAAAAGATACTTTTTTTCCTTTAAGAGATACTCTTCTTATTAATCTTGGCCAGAGTCAGATTTTCCTAGCTAGCTGCTTAAATTCAACAAGGATATGAAAACAGGACTAAGGAAACAGGTGCTAGCCAGCCCCGTAACCTAGAGCACGGTCACCCCAGCTGGACACGCGAGGAAACTGTGGAAGCCGTGTGAGAATTGCTCTTCGTCGTGCACGTCCGGCCGCTCTAGGAGACCGTTCCAGAAACGGTGCTGCTTCTGAAGAGCGGGCAGGCTCGGGAAGGCCAGGTGCACACCCAGGAGCTGAGGCCCGCTCGGGCCGCTTGAGACGTGTCCCTGGTGGTGGTGCCCTCACGGCCCAGGGTCCCGAATCCTGTTGGCTGCCTAGGCTGGTCTGTCCTTTAAAGCCCGTCTTGGGTCATCTCTCTCTCTCTCTCTC
>CM053614.1:889880-906042 GCA_028646535.1 Procyon lotor
CCCTCCCTCCCTCCCTCCTCCCTTCCTCCCTCCTTCCCTCCCTCCCCTCCCTTTCTCCCTCCCTCCCTCCGTACCTTCCTTCCTCCCACGTGTCTCCCAGTTTCCCAACGACTGACATACCCCTCTACAACATGACGTGTGGCCCCCCCGTGAGGACACCAGAGCTACTCGTCACCGTCTCAATGGACACTGTTTCTGCAGCTCTCAGTCCAGGGCTCTGCGCTTTCATGATGGTCTGGGCGTCCTTCCCAGACCCCTGGGCTTGAAGCCTCCAGACCAGGCTGCTTCTTTTCATTAAAGCTTTTGCTACAGTTTCCAAATGGACCTTCACAGAGTTTAAGCCCAGTACCGTCTGCGCGGGACGCTTTCCACCTCCCCAAATGCCTGACGAGGGTGGGCTTTAACCTTTGCCAGCCTGTTGGGGGAAATGCAGTCCTGTTAATTTTTTTTTTTAATTAACTTGTTTTAAATACTGCTTTGGATATTACATCTCTTCTTTTTAAATGATCTCCCGTTTGGGCCATAGTTTCCCTAATTTACCTACTGATTATAGCTGCAAATATCTTAAAAGGATGATGGTTTTCCTTTTCATTGTATTTATGACAATGTTTTAATTTGCAGAACTTACAAGTGATCATGGTATAAATCTGTCAGGGTTTTCCTTACGGTTTTTCCCTTGAGGCTGTGCTAATATGGGCAACTTCTACCTGAAGGTTAAAATGGGATTTTTTGAAAAACAACCTACATTTTCCATGGTATCTTGTAGTTTATTTTCAATTAGTTATTTTTCACTTGTTCCAGTTTCTCTCTCAGTTTATTTAGTATGTTATAGTTTATTTTATTTTATTTTTTAAAAAAGACTTTATTTATTTGACAGAGGGAGAGAGATCCCAAGCAGGCAGAGAGGCAGGCAGAGAGAGAGGGGGAAGCAGGCTCCCCGCTGAGCAGAGAGCCTGATGTGGGGCTCGATCCCAGGATCCTGAGATCATGACCTGAGCCGAAGGCAGAGGCTCTAAACCACTGAGCCCCCCAGGCGCCCCTCTTATAGTTTATTTTTATACAAAGTTTGGAATGAGTTCCTCATTTTAGTTCCTCTTTTCCCCACTAACTTTGAACGTCACCCTTGTCCCGTCCTAAATTCTTGTCCCTAGAAGGGCTCAGGGTATCAGAAGAGATGTTAGGGTTAAGAAGACCTGCTCCGTTCAGATCGCCCTGTGGAAGCTGGGGCGAAGCGAGATTGACCTTCTTGACTGGAGGAATTCTCAGTCTGTCGTGTGGTCGTGTGCACGGGGGTCATGGGCACCGCGGACGGGCCCCTCCGAGTGGTGGCGACGCAGCGGGTCCTGTTCTGAGATGTTTCAAGTGTTCATCGGTGTAACTAGCCCGCCCGGGGGCCAGAGCAGCCCCCACGTGACAGGCCAGAACTGAGGCTTCGACCCTGGGTTGGCGGGTGGCATTTCTGACACGTGCTCCCTGCCGTGTGCACGCGGGCGCGCTCGGGTCGGCGAGACCCTCTTCTCAGATGTGGTGCCTTCGGTGCCGCGCGCCAGCATCTCCCGGGTTCCCACCGGGCTCCTTCCCTCGTGCCCGTCGTCTTCCACCTCTGACTGTGCTCTTTTTAGCTCCGTGCCTCTTTTACCTTGAAGTTTTCAGTTATGCGTCACTTTTTGCCAGATTATTTTTCATACAAATTTTAGATTCACTCATCTAATTAAAAAAGCAGCAATCCAGCTATTTGAAATTGAAATTGCAAGACACACACAAGTTCACCTGAGGAAGTTGGTCGTGTTAGAACCCTTAGTTTAACGGACGTAGCGGTGATGCTGAGCCCTTCTGTTTCTGCGAAAGGCCTTTCTGACGTCTCTCAGCTAAGTTTCTAATTCTTTATCCAGGGTCCGGCCCATTTCCCAAGATGTTTTACATCTCTAGATATTTTCTGTTTTATTATAACTTCTTGTTAAGTGGGACCTTTTAAATTATAGGTCTTAAAGTATAGAAAACAAAGAAGCAACAAGAAGTCATAAAATGGAAATTCTAACTATTAACAAGAGAAATAAAATATCAGTTATAACAATAAATACAAATAGGTTAAGATTTTGAATGAAAAAATAGAGCCTTTCATCATGGTCCAGAAAGAAAAACAAGCCACTCATAAAATATATACCTAAACAAAAAGTCATAGGGTTAGGCAAAAGTACATCAAGAAAATGCAGATAGAGAGACTAAGCCATGGTGTTAATACTAAAATGTCCTTAAAAACAAAAGTCATGGGGGCGCCTGAGTGGCCCAGTGGTTAAGCCTCTGCCTTCGGCTCAGGTCATGATCCCAGGGTCCTGGGATCGAGCCCCGCATCGGGCTCTTTGCTCATCAGGGAGCCTGCTTCTCTCTCTCTCTCTCTCTGCCTGCTTGTGATCTCTCTCTCTCTGTCAAATAAATGAATAAAAATCTTAAAAAACAAACAAACAAAAAAACCCCCAAAAATCATGATGTGAAACTTAAGTGTTCATATATACACAGGAACAGTAAACAGCATTGTTGGAGCAATCGTTAATCTTTAATGCCCCTTAAATACGGAAAGGTAGACAATAAATATGATTATAAGTAGAAAGAGTAATAATTTTTTTCCTATGTTATTTTAACAAACTTCCTTGTTTTACTTTTTGTGGTTCTTTCTACAGTCCACATGTAACTGATTTATATGCACAATGAAATAATCAAGGCCTTTAAAAATATATATTGTATCTAATTGCCCTGGAATCTTCTATTACAAATAACTTCTCCCCACATTTGTATCTAATTGTCCTAGAATATATTTTTTTTAAGATTTATTTATTTATTTGACAGAGAGAGAGATCACAAGCAGGCAGAGGGGCAGACAGAGAGAGAGGGAGAAGCAGGCTCCCTGCTGAGCAGAGAGCCCGATGTGGGGCTCGATCCCAGGACCCTGAGATCATGACCTGAGCTGAAGGCAGAGGCTTTAACCCACTGAGCCACCCAGGCGTCCCTAATTGTCTTAGAATCTTGTATTACAAAGAACAACTTCTCCCCCGTCTTGGTGCCACATTTGTATTAAAGTGACTGTACATTTAGGGACCTATGTCTGGATGCCCTTTCTGTTCTGATTATCAATTTGTTTCTTGTTTCATCAAAACTATAGCATATTAATTACTGTGATTTTAAGAGATCTTCATATTGAGTAGAGTGTGCCTCCTGCTTTGTTCTCATTCAAGAGCATTTTGGCTACTCTTTGCTCTTTGAATTTTCATGTCGTTTTAGAATCAGCTTGTCAGGCTTCTAAAAAGAGTCTTCTGGGTTTTGATTAGTGTTGTATTTAATATACAGATCCGTTCGGGTGAATGAATATCTTTACCGTATGCATCCTTCCAACCTACAAATGCTTTATGTACTTGAACTTGTTTAGTTCTTTAATTTACGAGGCTCTTTTATAGTTTTCTGCAGAGAAGTCTTGCGTGTCTTCCGTAAGATTCCTTCATAGTTATATACATTATCTGAAGCTCTTATACATGGTTTCTATTTATACTCTACTAAAGAAGAGCGGAGACAAGGATATGGAATCAGGCAGTTTATTTAGAGCACGGCCCCAGGATGCAGGGCAGTGAGTATGGGACAGGAAAGTGAGGAAAGCCAGGAGCACAGGTATCAGTGAGCTACTAGGACAAAAGGGGGACTCGGTCTCACGGGAAGCAGGAAGGGTCCTGGGATTTTCCCGCCAGAGGATGGGCTGGGACACTGGCCAGCGCTCCCATTCCTGCCATGCCGTAGGGTCGCCTGCAGGGCTGCTCCTGTTTCTGTGCTGCTGCGTGTCTCTGTGCACAGACTGGGAGGACGCCCGGGGCTTGGACGGGTGCCCGGTGCCCACAGCAGACCCCACACGTGTGCTGGCTGCGGGCCGCCGCGTGCGTGGAGCTGTCCACCACCGCTGTGCTGAAGTCAGGCTGGCCGGCGGGACGCCGCTGGGGCACTTGAGCAGCTGCTGATTATCCTTTCTCTTTTCTAAAAATTGTGTGCATTTGCCGTCAGTACAAAGGTAGCGGACTGATCTGTGTATGTGGACCGCACCCAGTAGCCCTCCTAACTTCACTTATAAATTCTAATAATGTATCTATTGATTCTCTTGGATTTTAGACTTAGAAAGTCACATCAGCTGTGGCTACTGACAGTCTTACAGCCCTCCTGCATTCGGCGTCTCTCTCGTCTTACTGAAGCACGTGGGCCTCCAGTGCCACACTGGACAGAAGTGGGGGGTGGGCGCCGCTCCCTGCCTCGCAGAGAAAACCCTCACATCTCACAAAGGATGAGGTCTGAGGCCGATTTCTTGAAGATGTTTTTTATCTGGTTGAGAGCATCCTCTTTTATCCATAGTTTTCTGGAAGCAATAGATCATAAGTGGATATTGAGTTTCACCATTTTTAAATTTATTATAGGTGGTTTTTCTTCTTTTTCCTATTTTTTGTATTGAGTTACTTTGGTCCCCACTGCTGTTCAGTTATAATCAAAAGGTCATTTGCGTGAAATGGCATTGATGGAGAAACCTCTGGAAGAGATTCAGTTCATCTAAGGTTGTCCTACCTTTGTTGGATTTTTTAACTTTTTTAACTTTTTAAAATCAGTTGTCCACAGACCTGGGGTGGGCCCCTTCTCAAGATAAGAGTTTGCGGAGCAGAGAGCACGTGGCGCTGGCTGTTTCAGAGTACATGTGTTGGAGGAACGGTGGCCTAGTGATGCTTTGCTGTTAGAGCAGCAGGTGCGGGGCCTGCTGGCTCCCACCCCCTCGCCCCGGGCAGCGCTATGCCAGAGCCCTGTTTTGGGCCATCTCCAGCGTGGTCCTTGGACGTGACATTTTCTGTGGTCTCAGGGATGATAGGCTTGGATGCCTATGTCCGTCACTGGAGGAACAGTAAAGTCCCTGGAGCCCAGTAAAGTTTGATAAAAATAAAGATGTGATTTTTCTGTGCGTTTGTTCGCAGACCACTGGATTCTCTGCTGGACTCCCTGGGGGTCCACGGAGCGCTCACGCCCACTTTCCCATTTCTTCTGGAAAGGGTCACTCTCTTCCTGCACGAGCGGCCCCTTGTCGGCCTCCGGATGCGCTCATAACATTGCCCCTGCACCCCGAGATCCTGCCGCCCTCTCTCAGTGTATGTCGCACACATTGCTTACATTCTGTGCATCCGCTCGGACTGTGTGCTTGCTGCCTGTCTCCCCACCTGGACCCTAAGCACCTTGGGACCGTTGTGTCCTCCGCTGCACGTCCCTTGCTAGCCCGACGCTGGGTCATCCCTGGTTCTGGGAGGACTAACAACTGCTCCTTTCTGAATTACATTTTAGTAACTGAGGCCACAGCAAGTGGGGACCCGATAACCTCCTGGATGTGAGCACTGTGAGACCACTGCTGTGTTGTTTGCACCCATTGTCTTGAGGGGGGCCTGCCTCTGAGCCTCAAAGAGCTGAGGTTTCCCATTTGCTGGACACTAGACACTCGGACCCAGACTTGTGGGCCCGGCCCGGACACATCTCGGACCTGAGAGCGTGTTGGATGTGTCCCTGTCACTCCTGGTTCATCTTACGGTCCTATCATTATTCTTGCTTCTTACTGTGGTGCCCACTTAGAAATTTTATTTTACTGTGTTGTATTTATTTCTAGTATATATGCTGCCGAAGTGAGCACTGTGTTGTACTTATTTCTAAAAGCACCAATTTATCATTTTCTTTTCAAGTGTGTTTTTCTGTGGCTATTAGGGGGTGGGGGGGGAGTAGGGGGAGGGTAAGTAGACACCTGGGTCCCTCCCCCTGCCTGGCAGGACCATGCACTGCCGAGCACACTGCTGGCCCCCACACGGGCTGGACAGAGTGGAGGTGGCCTGAGGACCGAGGTGGGGAGAAGGCGGGGAGCCCCGAGGAGCAGGGGGTGGGGGCGGGGCCCAGCGCTTCCCCTTCTGGGGACACCTTTGGAGAGGAAGGTGGTTGCTGCTTGCACGGCCCACAGGGTGAACACTTCCGGTCATAAAGGGCAGTGCTGGTGGCATTGGTGACACCCCTTGTGGGCTGCAGGGCGCGCTCACTTCTGTGTCTGGCCGGGGGCACGCCCCGTTCCTAACCTCCCTGGTGGCGAGCCGGGCCCCGCGTGCCTGCTGCTGGAGGGTGGCTTCTCTAGACGCGGCGTTCTTGACCGCACGTCTGCGAGAGCTCTCGGCGTCTCCGAGCCTCCCACCTTTGTCCTCCAGGTCGCACACTAAGGTCCCGTTCATCGTCACAGACCTCCTAGCCCAGGCCCCAGGGTCTGTGGTGAGCAGGACGGACAGAAGCCTGGTGTGTGGCCCTGAGAGAATGTGGTTCCCTGTCGCACGGAGGACAGTGCGCAGAGCACAGTTGGGCCGTCTCTCCGTAATGCGCGCTCGGTGCCCATGCGGGGCGCTGACCGCAGGCCGTCTCCCCGGAGAGCCTTTGCTACAAGCCCCTGCTTCCTCCCGCACGAGAGGAAAAGAGACCGGCTTCTGCGGCCCCGTCAGCCCTTTGCGCTGTCGCAGAGGACTTCGGGCTGGGAATTGGGCCCGCACCAAGAAGGCTGCGGTCCCTCTGCATTCCCAACATACCTGGAACTCCCCACCTCTTCCCGGAAGCCACGACCCTTCTCCGTGGAGCGCGCCGCTGGTGTGTTAGACAAGAATTCTAGAGACACAGCCCGCCCCAAGGTCACCTCTTCACGTGGCCCAAGTGGCCCAAGTCACGTGAGAGGGCGCACCCGTCCCACCCCAGACGGACACTTGATTGTGAGCTACAAAACCATTTTGATTTTGCAGAAGCCCATTAGATCTTGGCACCTGATAAATATTGCTGGGTGTGATTATAATCAGCACCTGCTGTCTGTGGGCGCCGTCTGCGGAGGAGGAGACACATTTGCCCAAATTAATTGGAGGGAAATGATGAAAGGCAGCTGTTCCCAGCGCTGGGCCCCGTAAATGAGCTGGGCTCGGCTGGGTGCAGCCCCCTCCCCCCGCCCCCCAGGAGGGCGTAGTCCTCGGGATGCGGGTTCTCAGAGCCGCTGAGCGCCTCGCTCGCACAGGTAGAGCACCGGGCAGCGTGCGCACACGTCTAACACGGTTCCACGCCAGGAAAATCAGTCTCCCCCGAGACGCCAGGGTCCACTCGAGCTGAGACACTGGCTTCCCTCTTGATCGTTTCCCTGTCCATGCATCTGATGGAAGAAGAGGCCCACCCCCTGCAGGGAGGCTTGGGTCCAGCCTGCATCGAGGGTTGGATCCCGCGGGTGGGGAGGCCGGAACCCCGGAGCTCACCGAGGGGGGACAGGCTCTCTGCCCGGCTCCTTTTCAGGAAGCTCGGCACTTGCCCGGATGGTGAGAGCTGGGTGTGCACCCCAACTTCTGGAAAAAGTAATTCACAGCTGGTGACCCTGGTCAGGCAGAGGTAGAAGTCGCTTTATTTAAAAACAGGTGACACACTAAGGACACGAGAGGAGGAGCCATCTGGCCCCACTTTTCCCCAGACTTGATGGGGTCACACCTGGACAAGAGCACATGGGGCTTCGAGCTGGCAGGAAGAAGCCCTCGCCCCTCCGAGCGGGGCGTGGGTGAAGGGACCGGCACGCCGTGGGGCCAGCGGCTGGCTGTCAGTGCTGGTGGCCGGGGAAGTCCCCGAAGGCCCCCTTGGACCCCGCGGACTGGAGCCCCGGGGCTGAGGCTTCTGAGCTGTGGGGCCTGTCCTCTTAGGAGGGGAGGGAGGTGCGCAGCTGGGGCCTTGGAAGGAGCCGCGCACACACAGTGACTCCTTCCAGTGTCCACAGCTGCAGCCGAGGTCCGTGTGCGGCCACAGAGCAGAGTCTCGCTGTGTGAGCCCGGCCTGCAGCCTGACGAACAGGCTCCAGCTGACAGGCCCCAGGGGCGGCCGCCGGCCCTCCGACGGGGGACACGCACCAGCAGCCCCCTAGCTGGCCGGGGACCCGCTCTGAGGTCCCAGAGACCGGCGTGTGGGTCCCAGCCCCCTCCGCTCCCTCTCGGACGTGCTGTTGGCCCTCCGTGCGCGGCGGGTTCTCCTTAGCTCAAGAGTGGGGCTCCTGAGCTTCCTGTCCATAAAGGTAAGTGAGGCAGCCTGTGGCTAAGACGTTCGCAGAGCACCGGCCACTGAGGCAGCAGGGGAAGACGCACCCGACGCAGCAAGGTCGCCCGTGAGGACGAGAGGGCGACACACAGTGGGCTGAGGCGCTCGCCCCGACTCTGGAGCGCCTGGGGTCGCGCACGGCCACCTCGGTTAGCAACCCTGGTCTCAGGCCGTATTTCCTGCTTCTGCTGTTGGAGTGCCAGGCATTTCGACACAAGCCAAAGCTGGATGCCAGACAAAATATAAACAGACGGACGACGGGGCGGTGCGCTCAGGCTGGGGGGGGGGGGTCGCTCGGGTCACGTCGCTGCTCGGCGTCCCTCTCCCGCGACACTCTGCAGGAGCGAGGCCCCGGAGCCGCTGGAGGAGCAGGACCGTGGCGGGGTGTCTGGGGCCCTTCTGACCTTCACAGCGGGGTCTTTGCCACCAGGCAGGTGTTGGCGGGCGTCCGCAGCAAGGTGCGCCCGCAGAGTCACGCCCCTGGCCACGGATGTCCCTGGTGGGGGTCTGAGCAGGGGCTCTTGTTTGCGGAGTGAATTTCTGCGGCAAGCTCGGGCAGCCCTCACTGGGCCTGATGAATCTGGTCTACGGTCTTACCTGACGTTTAGGACGAAATACGGTCACGGGAGCCGCCACATGTGGTTGTCGGAACCTGATGACAGCAGCAGAATCATTTTTGACTAACTGTGTGTTTCAGGCACACCTGCCGCTGGGCCCCGAGGGGCTCCGAGCTCGCGCCTCGGGCTGCTCGGAGCACAGGAGTGCTGGGGGCTTCTCCCCGTTGCTCTGGACGGGGGAGCCCCTGCAGGTCGGCCCTGTGGGACCCAGGGGCGTTTCTGCCCTGGCTTCCTCCCCCTGGCGTCACGGAGGGGCCGTGGTCGGTCCAAGACTCCCTCCAACGGCTGGGGCAGATCGCAAACGCTCCCGATACCAGGACACGTGGTGGGCTTCCGGCAGGTGGTCTCTGATCCACAGGCGGCCGTGTCTCTGGGAAACCCACGTGCTGGACTGGTTACCCGGCAGGCATCACGACACTCGAGGACGCGTGGGGAGCAGCCTGCTGAGTCCGAGAGCTGCTGCTGCGTGGTTCGGGAGGTCAGCCGCTGCCTTGTTCAGAAGAGTAAGAAGGGCACCGGTTTTCACGGCAGACGGGTTGGGTTCTTCCCCACTGAATACGCCCGACAGCCCGGGCGTGTGGCTGGCCATTAGAGGAGCCCCATAATGAGACTTTCCTTGCTCATGAAAATACCCGCCTTCCTTCGTTGTGCTGTGAACCCAAGTTGGAGGTTCTGAGCTCCAGGACGAGAGCTGTAAGAAAATGCCAGCACAGGGAATGACGGACACCGATGGGGAGCCTGGGGACCCCTCCTCGGCCGCCCACACGCAGAGGCCGTCTGTGCCCGTCCCAACGCCCCTGGCCACCGGGCAGGTAGTCCTTACGTGGTTCAGCTCATCAAATAGTTTCCAGGGAATTGGACAGGTTTTCATCGTTTTCCTTCTAAAGGAAGCTGATGGGCTCAGGAATCACTCTGGGTTTAGACACATCTTCCAGAAGCACAAGCCAATCGCAAGGTTGTTATTGCTATGATTTTTCTTCCAGAGTTCACGCTCCCTCCTGGAATGCGGGATAGAAAATCTGGGGAACACAGGGAGAACAGGCCCGGGGGCTCTGCGTCGTCATCCGTCCCATCGGGAGGCCCTGGGCAACGCTTCCCCCGCACTCTCCTTAGGAACTAATGCTCTCTCCTCCTTTGAAGAACGGTGGTATCACCTTAACTTTTTCAAATGTCTGAGAGTTAAAAGCTACCTCTTGAACCTGCGGTCCTTTAAAATTTACGGAGGAACATGCTGCATCAGGCTCAACGCGGCCGGCCCCACAGAAAGTCAATACTTGTCTGAAAGCAAACACAGTCTTCGAATCCAAGGTCAGAGTGAAAGAATGCCTTCCCCCTGGCCCCCCCAAACCCTCGTCTCCTTTCAAAGACGGAGGTGGTGACCCGGCTCCTCACGAAGGTCAAATGCGTGTCATGGCAGACGCTGGAGTTAATAGTCAACTAAAAATTAATAGATTAGATAACTATTACATGCTTTTAGTGCCAATTAATTTAATAGCTGTTTCCCCCCCTCCTTTTACGAGGCAGGAAAGCAGAGAGCACGGTTTCCTGTGGGGGGGTCCCAGGTACACGCTTTGTGCTGCCGTTGCCACCAATTGACAGGGTTGACGCGCGTAATCCCCCCGGATCCCGCCGCGGCCCCGTGTCAGGCAGGAGCCCCGCAAGCAGGGCCATTAAAGAGCTCGTTGGACGTGCTCCTTGTTGTAAGATTTATGCTAGCTTATGCTAGAATAACAGCGATGCAGTGGTATTTGTTTGAAAACGAAAGGATTATATGGTCTTTGTAAAATGAGGAATTCAGTTTTGGGGAGGGGCTGCGAAATGGTGATTTATTTTTTGTTGGTGTTCCTGTGAATCCTTTGATATGTCAACTTCTGTCCCTGCGTATTAGGCCACTTGTAATTTCTTGAATCAACCCAGATGAAATGCACGCGGCCTCACATAGTTCCTGTCGAAGGCTCACCTGTGCGGCAGGAATGCCAGTGCCGCGGAGAGCAGTGTGGGGCAGGCTCGCTGGTCCTTCGCGTCCACCGTGATTTCACCGCGTTTTTCAGGGGGACACCGTGGTCCTCCCTGTGCTGGTTATCGGTGAGGAGACTGTGTCTTGGAGTTTTGTTCCAGGAGGAAGTGGTGAGAGCTGTGTCTCCCAGAGTTTGGTCATTTTCTGAGGCGAGCTGGTCCCGCCCCAATGACAACTCACATCCCTTGACGTACTGCGCCGAATGCTCCCCACAAGAGGGATCGGTGGATTGGTGGGTGACACAAAGCGGCCCTGCAGGCGGGAGATGCCTGCTCCCCGTCGTGCACCGCACTGCGCCCCTCCCCGGGCTCCGCCCGGCCCCTCAGGCACCCTTGACTTGTGTCCACAGAGCAGTGCTGAGTGAATGCAACCCCATCCTTTAGCTGAGGACCCGGAGCCCCAAGAGGTGAGCAGTCATCCTGCTGCCCTTCAACGCACCTGGGCCTCCGACTCAGGCCCCTGGGCTCCGGACCTAGGATCTTGGAAGAATATGGGATATTTGCGTTCACGAATGGCTCGTGGATGTCACTGTCCCACGATAAGCAAGCAAACAACAAGCAGGCAAAACTCTACTTCAAAACCCAAACCACCCTGAAGGGGCTCCACGTGTGGTTTTCTGGAAGTGGTGGTGAGTGAGGGCCGGCACGTTTCTTTGTCCCTGGTGGTGACGGTGCGTATGTGTGTACAATTAGTATGTACACTTGGGATCTTCTCCCCTGTCTGGTCCTTGGTGCTGTCGTGTGACACCACAGTTCAGGGAACGCTTCCTATGAAAAATTGGAGAGGAAGCCCAGAGAATGATCAGCTAAGAGAATCTTACTTGTTTGGACTGGGGAGGGTCCCCGTGCTTCTTCGCAGGAAGCCCGAGGGGCAGGGAGCGCCATGGCTCACGAGGGGCGGTCGGCTACGGGGGGCGATGCTGACCTGCGTGCTTGCCCCGCACACGCTCGTGCTTCTTGTGGGTGGTGGTGGTGCTCCCCGGAGTCGTGCTTGGCTGGGGGACGTGTGTCCCTTACAAGGCACCGGCTCACGTCGTCCGCATCCTCGGGGGGTCGTCCCTGCAGAGTCGAAGGTCCGGCTGTGGCTGCGCCTGAAGGTAAAGCTGGAAGGTGCAATTATTGCTTTTTTAGTATCTGTCTCAGAGCAAGATATTTTCTTACAAAAGACAGTTTGTTATTGAGTAACCGGAAACAGCAGAAAATGGGTTATGCGTGTCCCGTGAGTAATGGCGTGTCGGGATCGTGGGGCGTGGGGACACGGTGCACACGAGGGCACGGGGGTCCCTTCTCGGCCCCAGGAGGCACAGCTGTGTGGCCACACAGATCCTGAGCCTGCTTGCTTATCTCCAAGTGGAAAACGCTGGTGCCGTATCGGGAGAGTGAGGTGGGTGGGTAGTGGGAACAATGGGGTGAACCCGTGAAAATCTGTAAGACGGCCATTTTCAGTGTTTTCTCTTTAACATGGTGTTCTGGACTCTTCACTTCCTCAGGCCGGGCCGCTCCAGTCCACTGTCTAATGGGCCTGTCCCTCCGGGCTTGTTTATCCAGATCCTCGTATCCCTCCCTGCCGGGCGCTCTAACCGTGCTTGTCTTGCGGAGCAGAGTGGGGGCCAGGAACCGAGAGTCTGCTCATAGAAGACAACCGTTCGAACAGAGTCCGGCACGTCTCCCACACACACGTGCACACACAGGCACGCAGATACACAAACACGCTCAGACCCAAGCACACACACACACACACACACAACCTGGAGAAATGTCCTGAATCCAGTCATTCTGTGATCTTCGTGGCCTGATCATGAATACGATGAAGCAGAAAGTATTTTTTTATTTTACTCTGAGAAAGGAGAAAGGCTGAAATTTATAAAAGGGACTTCACTAAAAGGTAAAAAAGAAATACAATGAAAGGCAAAGCAGGGTTGAAGATGCAGACCCTGCTGTTGGCATGACTGTGGCATCCGGGCTCTGAGGAGGCACCGCTCAGACCGCCGCCCACTGGAAGATGCCTTCAAGCTGTCTCTGAACCGGGCCTCTTCACTCAGGAGGACATAGTTTTTAGTTTCTTTGGGTGACATCATCACAGCACACCTGCAGACTCCTGAGTGACTGCACTTGACCGCTGCAGAGTGCTGGGCCCTCAGCGTTGGCCCTGGGCAGAGAAGGGGCGTCTGGTCTCCTGCAGTGGGCCAGCCCCTGCCTGGGGTTTCCTGCAGGCGTTCCTGGCTTTAGAACCTGGGCGGGGGGGGTCTTACTGTTACCCATTTCCCTCTCCGTATTTAAAATTCCACTCAGAATTTATTGAGAGATTCTTATTTGGAATTAGCTATGTAAAGATGGCATTTTCCATCCTATCAGCCTGAAAGTCACCCAAAAGCAGCAAGAAAATTGAAAAATAAAAATGCAAATGCCATCTTTACAACAAAATCAGGAGACATCTGTAAGCCTGAAATACAATATGTGAGGGAAGGCTGCCAAGGAGAGAGAGGGTCAAGGAGAGGCCCAGAGAGACCTTTAAGGAGCACCCCCCACCCAGCTGCAGCTCTCAGGACCCACAGTCAGAGCCACCCGCTCCAGGACGGGGGACCTAGTGCATGGGGAAGACCGGGACCTGTTTCTTCGGAATGAGGGAAGAAGATTGTGCTGGTAGCAGGTGCGCCCCAGGTGCTGTGGGCATCCAGCGTCAAGAATCAGAGAAGGCAGGATCCCACTGAACAACGAAGCAGTAAGCTATATTTGGGATGTATAAATATATTTATCTCGGTGTGTTGGTAAGGCAGGGCAGAGGGAAGCGCTATGTTAGGGGCAGCCTTGCATGGCTGCTTTGATTGGCTGGAACAAAGTAAGTGAATTTATTACTTATACATGAAATAGTACGTGAATACTAAATACTAAATACATAAATACATGAATTTATTCATACAGATAACTCTGGACATAAGGAGAATTCCCATTGGCTTAGAACATGACCTTGAAATTTTCATTATGTATAACTTCATCAAAGGGTTAATGGGAAGAAATCTCCTTATTCAGTGATAACTAATAATTTAAAATGTCTATTTTGAAATAAGAAAGAGATATTTATTAAATTAACAAGATAGTAAGTGAAACTCCTATTTGAAAAATATTGCCTAGAGGTAAGCAACAGTCATGAGCAAGCATAGCATGAATTTTCAAAACCAGTACCACAGTTTACCTCAATAAAACAAGAACACAAATACAACATGTAAGAGCTCATGAAAAAAAATGGTCTAACGACATAATAATCAATGATAGGTTGCCAGACTTCAGGCAGGAGGTGAGCAAAACTACCATATGATCCAGCAATCCCCCTTCCGGGTGTATATCCAGAGGAGATGTAATGGAGGTGTGCAAAAGGTGTGCCCCGTATTCACTGCAGCATTATTGACAACCAGCAGCCAAGATGGGGAAGGCACCTCCGTGTCCATGAGCAGAGTAGGCAGAGATGTGACCATCCTTGTCCTGATTCATGACACCCGGGGGTGTGTCTTACATTGTCTCTCTCCTTTCTAGCAGGGCATACCCAGGGTCCCACAGGTATTTTAAACGGTCACTAAACGAAGTGTACTCTTACCCCATGTCATGAACTCTGCCTCAAACTAGGGAGACCCCCTGGAGCCCCCTCGCTTACATGCTCCTGGCTCCTGCCTTTACCTTTACCTGTGCTGCTTCCACTGCCTGCCTCATTCCCACTCTTGCGCAACCCATGACCCGAGACCGGCTTGACTCATTTGCTCTTCCTCCCTCTAAGTCTTCTCAACTACCTCTGCAAATCTTAATCTCTTCTTTCTTAGAATGCTTATTTAGGGCACTGATCTTCAAATTCTTTTGATTGAACAGTCGTGGCTCCTTATCGAAATGATAAACTCCTTGTATCCTTTTTCTAATGTATTCTAAACAACAGCTGAAATAGGGGCGAGGAAAGAATAAGGGCTTGATAGTTGTCTTTTTATTAATTGGGGGACTCGTGTGGAGGGGATGGCCAAGGGGCACACAAAAGCAGGGTTGCCTAGTGAACCAGCGGCTCTGCTACTGCAGAGCTCTGGGTAACTATGTTTAGCTGCTCGGCAGCTGTTTGACAGTGGGTATGGGGTATGTGTTTCTGCCATTGCCCCAGTGTATCTGTAACTGATTTAGGGGATGTGCAGGCTACACTATTGGCGGTTTAAGGAGGACAGAAATGTGAGTGGTGTAGATTAATAATTGCTGTTGAAGTGAAAGCAGAGATGAGTTTTTAAGCCTTTGGCAAGGGGAATGGTAATGATTCTCTGTGAAGTATAATCCTGAGAAAAGAGGAGTCACCTTCCCTAAAATACCTTCTCCCTCCTTTATGCTTTATGATTGTTCTCTCTAAAATATTCACCTCTTGGCAGTGTCTCTTACGCAGAGATGAGGTTGTTTTTTCAAGAGCTGAGCCAATCTTGGCTTAACTGATGAATTACAACAGAAAATGAAGCTGGAGAGCAGAGAACTGGGTCTGGCGATTGAAATTATTGCCTAACGCGTGTCCTTCTTCCGATGCCCATCGCCTCTGCGGGCTGGCTCGGCTTGGGCATCCCGATTGCCTGACCGACACTCCTAATGAAAGATTAAAGACTGAGAGGAAGGTTTTTTCCCAGCAGAATTAACAAAGATGTTTAGAGGTTTGTTCATACTGTTCAGAGGGAAAGACGTGCCCGGCTTTGGCAAAAATGGACGCAAAGCCTGGGGTTTCACGATGGTTGTTACGTTCCCTTTCTCCATGTGACCGCTAAGCCCCAACTCATCTACAGAGTCCTCCCCTGAGAATCCAGGATGCAGGAGTGGCATTATTAGGAATTCAGTTCTTTGATTTTGTGGAGGGAGGAATTGAGTCCTGGAAAAGGTGATGGGCTCTGCTGAAGGCCTCCAAGCGGTACCTGTTCGTCCTCCTCCCAGCTGGTCTCTTATTTCTCTACTTAGTCAACTTACCTGTGCATTAATTACAGCATACCTGCTTTTGGCTCCTGCCTGGTTAGCTCTGTGAGAAGCACGGGCTGGTAGATGCAGAGAATACCCATTACGTAATGTTACGTCTGCTGCTATATGCCCGTTGAACAGACAGCTACAAACATGGTGCGCAGCGCTGCTGAATTTCCATGAAACAAGTGAATTATTATTAAAATATAAATTGAGGCATATCAAACATTTTAAGCTTCTTTGAGCAAAAATTGGGTCTGATCCAGCAGCGCCACAGTGGAATTGGTCAGGAAGACGCTCTGCAGAGACGGCAGCCAGGGGAGACTTTGGTGGAGAAAGTGTGGCCATATTTGAATGGCCATAGCTTGGAGCCCAGTTGGCTGTGTGTGGCTGGTTGTCCTTTGGCTTCGATCTCGCTCCCTCGGGGCATCGACAGG
>CM053614.1:906542-937728 GCA_028646535.1 Procyon lotor
AGGGAACACCTCTGTGCTCACGGCGGAATACCAGAGGCTCAGGGATTCGACCCCGAGCATCCCCCAGGGGGACCCGACGCCACCGACAGGAGTGACGCGTGTGCAGGAGGGGGGCCTGAAGCCCCCCAGCTGGCAGCTGTGGGAAGGTGGGTGTGGACGCCCGGGCTTTAGAACCAGCAGAGAGAGCGTGCGCCACTAAGAATGGAGAGAGCCAGGCTGGGGCGGGCTCAATGGGGACAGGGGCCGGCTGTGGGGACGCAGGGTGGCCTCCTGCAGGAGGCAGCCACCCCAGATGGGCCTTATGGGATGAGCGGACATGGTCACTGGCAGGTAGGGCAGGAGGACAGGCCGGTCCTGGCAGAAGCAACAACCTGGGTCGGTTCGGGGGGCTGGCCCAGTGTCCCAGGAGAAGGGAAGTGCCAAGAGCGTGAGGCCGCGGCAGTGTGCCAGTGCTGGGGGCGCAGGGGGGGGTGGGCGGGGGGGGAACCGCACCGCGCTCAGAGCCAGGAGACGCTCCGGGCGGAGTGTGCCCGTGGGTCACCCTGACATGGACGACAAGGTCCGGGTCCAGGGGTGGTGCAGGGTGAATTCGGAGGAAGGCAGTGTTGTCTGACAGACGACTTCTTGTTACCCAATGAAATTACAGCTGGGGGGACACGGACGGACCCCGGGAGGGAGGTCGGAGCGAGGGCTCAAAGCAGTGGCCCTCGGGGAGGTCCCCTGCAAGTGGTGGGCTCACCCACGCGGAGGCCTGCGGGCAAGACGGGCACACCGGGAGAGGGAGCACTGAGCCAGGAGGACGGATGGACGGAAAACAGAGCGCCCTCGGCTTGCACAAGCATTCACACGGAGCCGCGCACACGGGCACGGGCGAGTGCACACGCACACACGGGCACACCCACACGTCGTCTGAAACCACCCTGTGCCCCGAACTCTTCTCAGGTTTAAGACCGTGCGATGAAGTAACTGCAGAAGTGCTTTGTCAGAGCTCAGCCACAGCGTGAACGAACATTCAGGGTAGGAAGAGCAATCAGAGCTCAGGGGAAAACCCAGCCGACGGTGAACCAGGCATCTTGGTACAAAGGAGGAAAGTCAGGTTGGACGACAGGAGGCCCTTAACTCTTCATCCCAAACCAGAGAAAAACGCACAAGTGCCTGCCCCAGATGCTTTTACAACCACTGCCTTCAGAATTCGGTCACTGTCTCGCAGAAATGACGAGCAGAGACACGAATGACCACAGCAAACACTAACAGCAATCAGATCCTGAGTGTCCACCATGGGTTCCGCACACACTGTAGCTAATCCTGCTGAACCCTCTCGGCCACTGGGATCCGGTCATGATTACCCTCCCCTTCAAACAGACTCAGAGAGGACATCCAGCTCACACAAGTCACAGAGCTGGGATCTTGTAAATGTTATTCCCGACACCTGTTAAACTTCCGTTTTTGAAACAAGGGGAAATACTCGAATTCAATAATCTAGTTCTAAACCTCCCTCCTTTGCTTTTCTCTTGAGCTAGCAAAACCCCTTTGCTGCCTACTGGCCCGGCCAGCAATCTAACTCAGCACCCTGGAGAGCGGCATCCTTGCCCCCGGGGCCTTCCCCTGGGCTCTGGGAGGGTGTGCGGGCCAGACCCTCGGAGCCCGGACCACGGGACAGCGCCCTCCTCCTGTGAGCCTTTCCCGCCGGGCCCTGCACTGTCTCCTGGGTGGGGAAGATTGTGAGGCCGGCTGAAGCTGGGGAGGCCCCCCTCAAGCCCACACAGGGAGGACAGCATGCCCGGGGGATGGGGACCACCAGGCCCCCATGGTCCCAGGCTGTCTCTTCCCTCCACAGGGCAGTGTCCCCAGGGAGTGTCCCCTCTCCTCAAAGGGAGGAAGTGACAAATGGGAGAGGAACTCCTACGTGTCCCCAACTAGGTGTCCCTTTGCAAACAAGAAGCCCGCCATCGAATCACCCAGAGCCCTTAGCGGAGCGTGGCCCCAATCTGACCCTCCGCCCATCTTCCTCATCTGATGTGCCCTGAAAGCCACAGTGAGCTCCACATTGATATCAGTGCTTTCTCCTTGGCGATAAAAATAGCTGATGAGCCTTCTAGAAGTTCTGCTCCCGTTTATTGAAGGCGCCATCTCAAATAAGCCTTTGTCCTAATTACAGAGCCAGCCCCTGAGGGCAGGGCTCTGGGCGGCAGCCTGAGAACCGGACTGGGGATACTCTCTGAGCCCCCCGTCTGACTCTCAGACGCTTACAGGCACCGTCCGGGCAGAGGGTCCCGGGGCCGGAGTCCTTGGCTTCGCCACATGGAGAAGAAAGCAGAAAGGTAATGAGGGACATTCCTAAGGAATAAGAAGCCTTAATTCCAAGTTTCAAGAGACATCTCATTTTCTTAACTGTCCTGACAGGTGCTGGACATTCATCCCCATTCTGTGAATGTTGAGCGGGGAGCTCGGGGCGCTTTGGAGAGACGCCCGTGGAGGCCTCACCCGAGCCTCGGCTGCTAGAACCAGCTGCTGTCGGAGTGCTTCTGCTCCACGTAAGCCACGTTGACATTTGAATTTCTCACCACCAAGTTCCGTGGAAGTCTATTTTTAAATGTATAAATATTTATGCCCACATTTAAAAAATGCTAGGGCAGTCATTTTGTGTGGAGATGTTGGACGGAGCCCTCGGCCAGCCGAGGGGCACCCGGGCCCCCTTGTGAGGAAGCTCCTTCCATGGGAAGTGGAGGAGTCCGGCCAACCACGTGGCCGTGGGGCAGACGGCTCAGGGCAACCACGTGACATCTCCAGGTAGCCGCCTTCCAGCCCCGGGGCATCCTTCGGGGGTAGACTCCTCTTTGCAGAGACTGAAACAGTTAACCACATCAAAGTCTTCCTCCAAGCACCCCCACGGCAAACTCGCGGGAAACAAGTAACCCTAATAAACCAGCGGCTCTCTCCTGACCTTCTGATGGATGAGCACGAGTTCATTTATTCAGCAAATATTTATTGAGCCTCCTCTATGTCAAAGGCCCATACCAGGTGCTGGGCTATGCTATTACACTATTAAATGTTCCAACGATTAAATTTTTCTGTGTCTAGAATGGTTTATAACTTACTCAAAGTGCTCTGTGCAAAGGACCCCTGAAGTGTGCGGCAGGCTAGCCACAGATTCCGTCACTGACTGTAAATCACACAACATAAACAAATAAGAACATTATTTAAATGAAAGGCCCTTTACTTACAGAAACCATATCACAGATATTTTCTTTCAAGATCTAATTAGATTTAAAGCTTCATTTGGGAAACAAGATGAAAATGAACGTCTTCTCCTAAGGGCATCTGGACGGGAGTCAGCCGCGTGCATAATTTTTTTTTATCGTATAGCAAATTTGCCCAGGTAATAATCAAACAAAAGAGCTCTGTTCTAGGAGAGGAGTAAAAGGGAAGAAAAAGGAAACTGGGCCATGCATCATGACCGTGGACAATCCCGCCCTCACGCTCCTGACCGGTCCCACTGACCACCAGCTATAGATCCTGACCGTGGGCGACACCACCAGCACATTCCTGACCGGTCCCACTGACCACCAGCCACAGATTGTGACCGTGGGTGACCCCGCCAGCATGCTTGTGACTGATCTCACTATTTTTAACCGTCATTGGAGGAAAACTCATACTGTTTAATTCAGTAACTCCCCATATGCTTGGGATGCACAAATTCAAGGAATATACTGAAGTCCCTAAACAAACTACCTTCACATACACCCGTGCACGCCTCGGAGTGCTCTGAAATCTAAAACACAACGAGAATAAGATGCACCCGCCCTAACAGAGGTGCGGCGAGTCACCTGACCCTTCGTGGGGCCACGTAGTCTCCAAAGGCACAGATGAGCACAGACCAGCGTAACCTGCTGAAGCCTGCTTGCTCTGGAAGTTCACAGTTCTGCCCTAAACTCATTATATTAGGCCTCATTCGTTGTCTGAAAACCATAAAAATATAACTGATGTCCACTTTGATTTAAAATACTACATATGAATATAGGAGTAATATGTATTACATACAATATAAAGTTTATATATATTTGTAAAACAGACTGTGTAAAGAAGAGACATGCTAACCAGGAGGGATTATTTATTTTGCAAAAACACTCTTTAAAGGAATTGCTGGAAGTTCTTTTGAGCATTGAGCTCCCGAGGGCACTGAAGCCTTGGTCTGGGGGGCAGTGACTTCTGGACAAAACCTGGAGAGAACTGGTGAGGCAGAGAAAGGTGGCCTCTGGAGGAGCGGACCGGGCAGGAGCGAGCCTCACACAGCCGCCGGGGAAAGGGCGTCCAGGGCCAGAGCGCGTCCCACCGGCTCCTCCCTGCTCTGCCCGGGGCTCCGGCCCGCATCCCTGCGCAGGTGTCTGCGCGCAGGCGCACTCTTCTAGCCCGTGCAGGTCACTGGCAGACAGAGGGAGGCATGTCTGTAAGGCAGAACAAGAGAGAGGAGGGTCTCGTGAGGCTCTGTGTGCCCAGGCGCTGGTGACCCTACTAGCCACCCCTCACGAGGTGGGCTTGGCTCTGGCTTCCTGACCCTGGCCCCGGGCCGCCCGCTCTACCTGAGAGCCCTGCCAGGCCACAAATGTCCCCCTAACTTGGCCGGCCCCTAACAGCAGGGGTGCACCCAGACTGCTGGGAACCACCTGTTAGGGCATCCCTTATCCTCCATCCTTGGCTCTGAGCTCTCAGCCCGAGCCTGGATGCCTGGGCATGGACCACGGGTGTCAGCCAGGAGGCACAGTCCTCAGAGCCACCTCCCTGTCCCACAGCTGGGCCTGGGTGAGGTCGGGCTTGGTCATAGGCTACAGAACATAAAGGAGGGACTCCCAGGGTGGTCCCAGGTAACCGGCCACCGTGAGCCACAGAGACTGCAGACAGCGTGGGACACTGTCAGCCACATGCCGGGCTTCACACTGAGTGGCGTGGACCACAGAGGAACGGCCTTCTCAGCACAGGGAAGCCCCCTGGGGATGAGGACCACCCCTCCACAAATCAGGGAGGACAAAGCCTGTACCTTCCCCAGATGAGCACTACAGACTTATGAAAAACCAGATTTCTGTGGACTGAAATGTCCAGCTCCATAAGCACTATCATTTGGTGGTCACCAGTGATGGTGGCTGCCCGTAAAGTATCGGGGTACCAGACGCCCTGCCGTGCGATCCCCCCACCGAAGGAGGATCTGGAGCCAGCACAGGTGGGGCTCCAAGGCCCTGAGGGCACGGTGTCCACGGGAGAGAGACCTTCCTCCAAAGGAGGGCAGCCGCTTGGCCACCACGGCTCCTGACGCCTTCTCTTTCCCTGACTTCCGCGATAGGCATTTTCCACACTTCCATGTAAGAAAGCTGTGGCCATATTTTTGCCTAATGATCTCACACTTGAGAATCCTCATGATGCAAAGTATGGTGAGATCCTGTGAGCGTCTGTGTCCTGCTGGCAGCCTCCAGCTCACAGAAATGCCCACAATTTCCGTGTCAGAGTCCACGCCGCACCCACCAAACCAGCCAGCGTGGACGGCCCTGTAGTCCCAGAGCTGTGGCCTCAGCTGCCAGCTCCACAGGGGAACTAAACCTCCCCGCCTTCACGGGGATCCGAGTCTCAGCCAGCCACACAAGCCAAGACCCAGGGACTCCTTCCATTGGCGCCTCTCAAACCAACCCCGGACCCGAATTCTAGCTGCTACCAAAGTCCTGCCAGACCTTCCCAGTAAAGGTTTCCGTGCGCTTCACATTCCTCTTCGGACCACCGCCCCCACCTTCTCTGACCCCTGCACCCCTCTCCTGCCCACTCTCCCCAGCTACAGGATGGCCCCGGGCCCCTCAGATCCAGTTTCTACCTGACAGCCAGGGGATTTTATGACCACAGATCTGAGCTCGTCATGCTTGTGCCCAAAACCCTCAATGGTCTTCCCAAGACCCCACGAATCGGTTCCACAAGCTGCCTCCTGCTCCTGTATGAGCCTCCACTGGCCCCACAGCCTGTTTCTGCTGACACTGTGACCAGGACACGCTGACCTCTTGCCTCCAAAGGCTGCCTGCACTCACCCCAGGGCCTTTGCACACACTGTTCCCCCCCCCAGACTGCTCTCCTCTTACTTCCTGTTCTTCTGAAACACCACTTCCCCCACGGTTTCTGCCAACTTTGCTCCCCTTTTCTACAGCCTCGTGACACCCCCTTTCTGTGCAGCACGTGCTGTAGACCACGATCACATTCCAAAGGGATTGTCGGTCTCCTGGCAGGAGCGATGGCTCTTCACACCTCTGAATCCTCAGGCCGTGTGTCCCAGCTCCCTCCTGAGTGACTCCTGAGCAAACAAACCAGTCGAAATAGCTGATACATCCTTCCACCTTACATCGCATCCAACTGGACTAAACCGTAAGAGGGTAGTTCCTCCCAGAGGCTGTGTGTCCTCTAGCTGGTGCTAAGGAGACCATTACAGAATCAGGATTTAGGACTTTTCTAGGATGATTCACGGCCGCCTTGGTCAGACTGTCTATGATGTGAGCTCGGAAGCAGCCAAGAGCACAAATGGAGTGTCTGCAAACATACGGTGGGGCTGTGGGATCGGGGGAAGGGGGCACCACAGGTGCACCCATCACACCCCCAGGGAAGGGGTGAGGGACCGTGTGGTCCCCAGGGCCCGCTGGCCCCGGCTACCATGACCTGGCAGGGAAGGAGCCCCCCTCTTGCCTCCCTATGGCCACCATGGCTCAAACCCAGCAGAGGTCAGAGGGTGAGGGGTCCAGATGACCAAGCCCACAGAGGCCAGCCCCACGGGACCCACCGTGGGGCCAAGGATGTCGGCGAATGGTCTGCAGTGCCAAGGAGAGTAGTAGCGGCACCCACGTCATCCATGCTGTCAGATGAGCAGGAGGAAGGTGGGAGCCGAGGCCGCATGGCGTGTGGGTCCGACGAGGTCCTGCCCAGCGAGCGCCCTGCAGGCAGCAGCAGGCGATGTCCAGGATGCACCGAGGAGGGGGGGTCTCTCCATACGGGCACGTGCCCTGCTGTGGCCAGGCCCACCCGGCGCTGCCCTGACCCCGTGCAGCACTGCCCACCCACCGCGGAGGAGCTCATTTCCCTTCCCCTCTCCTCTCTCACTATCTGCGAGCAACTCATGCTCCTGACAAAGTGCTCGGCCTCCAGAGCCCCCGACGTCTTGCCAAGCCGTGGTTCTGAGCTCATCAGGTGAGCAAACATCACAGCACCAAGTGCGAGCGAAGGGCTGGCCTCAAACACTCTCCCCACACCCCTCCTCCAGCGCATTAAGACATTTTAGAGCTTGCTTGCAAGTTCCAACCTTAAAGTCTTGATTATTTATTTATGCCCTTTTTGTCTAAGAAGTTAAATCCCCAAAGCATCTCAATTTAGATCAAAAGCAATTTACCAAACTTCAGCTGGCTCACCTGTGCCTGTGATTTGTTAATTACCTGCTTAGCATTTCCAGGCTGTGAGGCGGAGACGCAGCCTCGCTGGCTGCGGGAAACCTCTGATACTCCCCTCCCCGGATGGAGCCTTCCAGAACGCCTGAGGTGTTCAGTGGGGGAAGCGATCCCACAGCCCCCAGCTGGCAAGCCACACGCGGTCCTGCCAATCGCTTTTCTTCTCCAGGGCGAGGAGCTCAGCACCGAGCAAACACACACACACCAACGAAGCGAAGCTGCTGACATGTTTCTTGGCCACCCGATCAAGTCATACAATGGCCCTAATATATCTTATCAGCAGCGATCTATCACACATGGGGTCATCAAGGACTTGCACCCCATTTATCTCTCCAGCGCCCTGGGTTGGCGATTTGGCATTAGGATAGTAGGAATAACAATAATTACTTGCTTTTACGTTGCTTCAAATGAAAGAAATCATTAAAGTGCACACATGAAAAGATGATCTCATTTCGAAGAGGCTTTGTTCGCTTTGCATTCTCGCTCTCCCTTCCTTCCTCCAGCGTTCTCCCCTTCCTCGCCTGCTCCCCCTCCCACTCTTCACAGTCATCTGCGCAAGTATGACCCTCTGTGGCAATACACGTAGTGGGGAGGAATGCCAAGCAATTAAGAAGATAGGGAGTTTATTAGAGCAACACAATGTAAAATGTTTTTTTCTGGGGTTTTTTCCCGTGAAGAAATGGAAAGCGTAACCTTTTCTGAGCCCCACGACCGCCAGAGAGCGGCAAAGAAAACGGGGCTCGGCAGTGGGCTACATCTCGTGTGAGGAGTTTTCAAATCTTAATTTGTTCACCGCTTTTTAAGTTAAACTCTGAGGGAGTTGAATGTGCCCCATGCTTTGAAAACACCTAGAAAATTGAGATGATAAAACGTATTGGCTTCTGGGAGTAAGTACCAGAGCTACACAGCGCAACGCCTCTGGGCACTGGCTTTCTGATCCTCCCCCCGCCGCACTCTATTTTTATCTCCTCCGTGAAACCTGCCATGTTTTAACTTGTGTTATAATTGTAATTATGTCCTAGCTCGCTCATTACGCCGCAAGTCCCTTTAAGGCCAGATCCCACCGCAGACGCCTCTCTGCGGCCCTCCCCCAGCCTGCCCCACCCACGGAAACCTCTCAGGACCCACAAGGGCTGCCGGGAGCCGGCCAGTGCTCCTGCCTCTGCCAGGCTTTGCATGTGTCCGGTCTCTTCTCCACTCCAGTCCGGGAAGAGCCGTGCAGCATCTCCCCAGCGGGGCACGTGTCTCCAGTGCGGCTTCGTGTTCAAACATGGAAAAGGCCATCGAAATTTCTTCACCATTTTCCCTCTCAGTCCAGTCAGTCCTGTGCCAAGCCCTTGAGGGTGTTGGGTTAGAAAAACATGGTACATTTGCGAGAGGGACAGACAGCTGTTCTAGTGGTCACAGTTAAATGACTCTTCTCCTGAATGACCCACCGGGAACAATCTCAGAACACACAGTGAGTAATGAATCTAGAACCACTGGCCTGTTTCCCTCCGCGGAACGTGACACGGGCAGAGCCTCCCGGTCGGGAACGGCAGTCCACCTGGGTGACGGAGCCCGGGCTGTCCTCGGCCCCGTGCGAGCGCGCGCTCAGAGACGCTCCCCGGGACCCCCTTGTGCAAACGGAGGGAGGTCAGAGACAAGTGCTCACCCGGCCCCACGACGACAGTGCATCTGAGGCCGAAGCAGCCCATCACCTTCACACGCGAAACGCACAGGGATGAAGCCCGCGCTGCACAGAACGCGGGGCTCAGGTTCCCTCTCCAGGCAGAGACCTCCCCTCGGCCCCCCCATCTCCCTCCATCCACCGACGGGCAGGAGTCAGAGCCCCTGGTGACAGCGAGAGAAATCACGCCACGGGCCAGGAGGCACCCCACCCGCGCCCCCAGAAACTCCCTGAGACTGAGCTCAACGTGAGTCACGAGGGGCTCAGAGCCCCAGCATCTCTGCCCCCCCCCCCCTCGGCAAGGAGTCACGAGTGTGTGCATTCGAGTCCTGGGGCTGTTGTAACCAATTAACACGAGAACAAGAGACAAGTCTCTCACCCGGTTCTGAGGGACAGATACCTAGAGTCAAGGTGTCAGCAGGGCTGGTCCCCTCTGAAGGCTCCGGGGTCTCTCTCGCGCTTCCCTCAGCTGCCAGCAAGCACGGGCCCTTGCTGATCCTGCACCACGTGGCCTTCCTCCCGCGTCTCCGTGCCCTGAGTTCAGAGCCCATCCAGTCGATCCAGGATACTCCCGCCTTGGGAGCCTTAGTAACACCCACCAAAGCCCTCCCTCCTACAGCAGGTCCCTGTGGGTGGGCACACCCTCTGGGGATGGGAGCCCCAGCCCCCCCCCACACACGCTCCTTCTCCGCATCCTTACAAACCCCTGCCTCCTTTCTCGGCACTGCTCCGGGGGTCCAACCAAGCCGCAGTCTCCCTGAGAGGTACGCGGTCAGGGCCGCGGACAGATGACGGTGCCGCTAACCAGCTTTGCGGGGACCACGCTGGTCTCGCCTTTCCCCACTCCCGGAGGATAAGAACAAAAGCTGGTGGGTTTTTTGGTTTGTTTGGTGTTTTTTGTTTTTTTTTTTTGTTTTCATTTCCATAGACTAGACCCCTATCAGGAACTTAATGTTTTAAACTTCTCTTGTAATTGTCTGTGGTTAGTTGCATTATTTCCCCGAGATTCGATTTTGTGGATTTGGACCAGGGATGAGGCAGAAGAGCTGAGAGCGGAGGGGTATGATCTTCGCAGACGTCACGGAGAACCTGCCGTCCGCACACCAGGCAGGAAGCCCAGCTCCGGGGAAGATAAAAGCAAATTGGGTCCTCAGAAGCTCAGGGACTAAGTGGGAGCAGAAATACGTAACAATTCACTATCGATACAATGTGATACATGCAGTAATACAACTCGGAACAGAATACAAGGGCAGGTCGCAACTCACTCCATGGACAGAATGGAGGGATAATGTCTCAGAGGAAATGGCCCTCTGTTGGGTTCGAAGAGAAGGGCATTTAGAACAAAGGACAAGTGGACAAAAAAGAGAGAAATAAAAATTTGGAGATCATGCAGGCGTGTGTTGGGGCAAAAAGTGGAGGAAGCAAAGCTTAAAATGCAAAGTGAGGCCAGTTTGGAAATTGCCTTAAATGCACTTTGAACTTCTGCCCTACAGACAATGGGTATTCTAAAGCTCCCCAACTCCTGCAGTTGGGGAAGAGCCCTGCCCCTGCCAGCATTTCTGCACATGAAAGTGCAAGTTGTGCACCGAACGACTCCAGGGCTACCATTCACTTGACAGTCCGGGGGACTGACACCCCCCAACTGTGCAGTGTTCAGCACTGCAACCGCACAGGGCCATCCTGTCCTTCCTTCTCTCTTCCCACCCAACAGCCTTTTGTGTGAAAGGCAGATTTTTGCACTTAGATATTTTGGGACTGGAAGCTAGTACTGGTAATACATCAGAACTAATCAGAATAAAGCATGACAGACTGTCATAAAAGCTTGCTTGGTAATTCATGCTAGCATTTATAACATATAAATAAGTCATGTATAGCGTAGCTGTGCAGAAAGACTGCAATGAGAGAGTGAATAATAAAATGATGAAAGGTTGCCAAACTGGAGTGTGTCTATCAGGACATTACAGGAATTATTTTAAGGTTTCATTTAAGAAGAGAGCATAAGAACAGATTTATGAAATGGAAGGAAGTCCAGGCTGATCACCGGCACAAACCCGAGAGCAAGACTGCTGTGCGAAGGGGCAAGTTGGAAGCAGTCAGCAGACCCAGGGGACCCACAGCCACTGCCTGACCCTCTTCCTGAGGTCACAACACCCGTGAGACCCTCCGATGCTGCCCACTTTACGCGTCGTGAAAACTGGGAAAATAGAACGGAATATATTCACGTAAGTCACAAATTCGTCGGGGAAAATGACGGAGCTAAATTCTCAGGCACTGGAAAGGAAATGAAGAAAGTTACCCATTGTGAACTTTTCCCTCCTCCTGACTCAGATCCCAGCATCTAATATATTGGGAAGATAATTAGCAATAATCCTGCATAAAAAAAAAAAAAAAACAAGAGTTGAGAGAGCGAAGGACCTGAGGTATCTACAGCTAGAAATGCAGGACGGGGAAACGGGCTTGGGCCAAAGTCCTCACACGCCGCGAGGGCACACTCGTGAGCCTGTACCCGTAGCAACACTCCCTTCAGCTCCTTCAGGTCGGGCAGATCGACAATTTGGAAGAGGTTCAGAGAAGAAGAGAGTAACAACACTATTAAGGGGCTGGTTTCAAGGACTGATTTAGGAAGAAAGATTAAGGATGCTAAGTGTGCACGGCTTCCCTAATCATGGACTAAGTGAAGACAAGATAAACATCATCAGATATTTAATGGCTAGAAACAGTGAGGATAGAAGGGGATTATTTAGACGAGACTCTCAATTTATGCAACACATTGTAAACTGTTGTACAGAGCTAGAGGATGAGGACTTGGCTCGGGGAGAGGAACTGGAGACCAAGTTAGCCGAAACTGGTTCACAAGGCCTGCTTACTTCCAGAAGCCTCTATCCCAGACATGAAAATGGCTGAAAAGATGAAGTTGATCTTCATTTGTGGAATGATAGGCTGTGCTTACACTAACATAAGCTGGCATTTTGGCAGGGACTAAACTGGAATAAACGGATTCTGGCAAAATACCAATGACTCATCCAGTCCCAGCAGTCTGCTCTGGGGAGCCGCCATGACGGAGAGCAGGGCTGCAGCTCTCCCGTCTCTCAACTAACAAGCCCTCGCATGTCTAACCCTTAACTCACCCCTACTCCCTCCAGGTCAACTGCTCTTTTCCTTCTACCCAGACCTTACCCATTCACATCATTATTATTATTTATAATCAATATGTTCTACAGATTCTTTGCTTGCCATTGCCTCTGGTCATGTTTCATGGTGATTGGATTTTGTTGCTGTGATGGTGGTGGTGGTTGATGGTGGTGATAGTGATGATAGTGGTGATAACGGAGTGGTGCTGACGGTGATGGTGGTGACGGTGGTGGTGACTGTGGTGGTAACAGTGGTGGTGATGGTGGAGGTGATGTTGGTGGTCATGGTGATGGTAGCGGTGTTGGTGGTGATGGATGTGGCGGTGATGATGGTGGTGGTGATGGTGATGGTGGTAATGGTGGTGATGGATGTGGCGGTGATGATGGTGGTGGTGATGGTGATGATGGTGGTGATGGTGGTGGTGATGGTGATGGTGGTGATGGTGATGGTGGTGGTGATGGTGATGGTGATGATGGTGATGGTGGTGATGGTGGTGATGGTGGTGATAACGGAGTGGTGCTGACGGTGATGGTGGTGACGGTGGTGGTGACTGTGGTGGTAACAGTGGTGGTGATGGATGTGGCGGTGATGATGGTGGTGATGGTGGTGGTGATGATGGTGATGGTGGTGCTGGTGCTGGTGGTGGTGATGGTGATTGTGGTTATGGTGGTGATGGTGGTGGTGGTGGTAGCAGTGCTGGTGGTGATGGATGTGGCAGTGATGGTGGTGGTGGTGATGGTGGTGATGGTGGTGATGGTGATGGTGGTAGTGATGGTGGTGGTGGTGGTGGTGATGGTGGTGATGGTGAGGATGGAGGTGGTCATGAAGATAGTGATGGAGGTGATTTGGTGACAGTGGTGCTGGCGGTACTGGTGATCTTATAAACTACCTAAGAGGCATCTGCTAAGCCAGTGCTATGTAGGGGTCAGTAAGGACAGTGGGTATTTAAAACTGAGACGTATCCTACCAGAAAACAATGTTGACAAGGGAGACTCAACACCTGCCATCGTGGGAGGGTTTTACTTGTACATTATAAACCTGTATAAATGATACTGAGCTACAGATCGCATCCAGTTTGTTCTGTTGTTGCTGCTTTGGTTAACACTGTGTAGCCAGATCTGTCCCCACCACTTCAGGGAGGTGTCGCTCACGGTTTACCGCAGGACCGTGTTCTGCAGGACCCAGCTGCCACCGTGTGACTTAGCCGATCCCCAAGGGACGGACCCACCAAGTGGCCTCCCACTTCCCAACAACACAGTCAAAGCTGGCGCAGACATCTCCAACACTGACACACGGACCCGCAATGAGTTCCTCTGGGGCACACCGGGAGTGGGCCAGTTGTATCAGGGGACACGGGGTATGTACTTCTGCTACAGAATCCCAGATCGCCCTTCCAAATGGTTGCCCGCCTACCTTTCCTCTAAATTAGGGTAACTCCCATTTCCCCACACCCTTGCTGATACTCGATATTAAAAGACGGTCCACTTTTGGGTAACTTTATGCATGTACAACGGTATTTCATGATTGTTCTGATTTTTATTTCTCTACTAACTAGAAATCTAGAATACCGGATTAATGATACGCTTTCTGAGTCAGAGTTCGACCAGGTAAATGGAAACCACACCAGGTATTTCAAAAGAAGGGGACTTAAGGAACTGGTTACAAGAGTGTGGGAATGACAGAAGGAATAAATCAGAAGGGGGGGCCGCGCCCCCCGGGGAGCTGGGGGGATGGGGTGGGAAGTGCGCAGGCCATGGCTGCTGCGATGCCGCAGTGGGAACTGCCAGAGGCCTTGGGAGCCCCGAGCCACGCCGCCGGGCACTCCTGAAACCCCAGCCAGCAGGCCCCAGCACTGCCCTTTAGCCGCAGCCATCTGAGCCTGCAGGGGGCACACCCTGGAGCGTCAGCCCCCAGCACCGGAGCTTCAGGAAGGACCGAGGGCCGGCGGAACCCGGGGAGGCTGGCCGCAGAGATGCAGACGACCACGGTGCGGGCTGGCAGACCTGCTTTGTCCGGCGGCACAGAGTCAGTCCAGGGCCATCCAACCTCCCACAGGCTCCCCCCACCACGACCGGGGAATCCCATCTGCACTTGATCCATTAGCATCAACCTCCAGCTAGTTCAAGTAATCCCCCGAAGTCTGCGCGTCCCTGCCTCCCCGGCACACATTTCCAGCGACACACGTCCCCAGGTCCCCTTGGGGAAGCGCAGGTGAAGACGTGCCCCAGACTCCTGCACAGGGATAGGGAGCCCCGCTGCGAGGGGACCCCATCTTCCCATTCCCGGGACAAGGAGCTGGCCCGGCTCTGGCAAAGGGCAGGTAGTGCACTACGTGACCACTCCGTTCCCCAGCAAAGGGTTGCTGATGAGCTGAGAGCTGGGCGGCCCCCACCTCATTCCCGAGGACAGCGTGACCAAGAGCCATGCCAAGTTTCCCACAGTGTGAGCACCTCCCACCGGCCGCCCTAAGGACAGCCCACTGTCCCCAGCTCGTCTCGGAGGTGAAATACCATCAGCCGGGATTTCTACCTGCGACGGCGCACCCACTGGCAGCAAGACCCCCATTTCGAAGGCAGCACCTCCTCCCGTGGCCCACAGCCTAGGGAGGACAGCCTGGGGGCCTTCACGAAGATTCCACAGCTGTCTTCTCGGCACGTGGCTGACAAAGGGGAGCGTGCACATGGGAGGAGCCTGCACATGACGAAGGACTTCCTGTCACTCTGAATCCAGGGACCGGGCCCCCTGGAAGCACACTGTGAGGTGAGGCGTGACGGTGCAGGGTCCGCTGGGATGTGCTTGGCGGACACACCGTGAGGGCACCGGGCGGGCAGGCTCGGGCAGAAGGATAAGCAAACTGGCATCGGGATCGACACCAAGCCCTCTTCCAATTTTCTGGGCACCTTTGAAGCTAAGTAATCCTTTCACATTCATCGCAAATGGAGGCGGCAGGGCTGGGCCTCTGAGTCCTCGCACGAATCGCCTTCTGGAAGGAAGAGGTGCGTCCGTGGTGATTCTCACCGAGACGCCCCGGGAGCCAAAGCTGCCGCTGATCGCCGTGAGGATGGGCCCCGGGCAAGGATGGGCCCTGCCCCCACTTCATTCCAGGGAGGCCCTGCCGTCCCCACCCGGGGGCTCCAGGCCACGGTCAAGGTGCTGCCCATGAGCCACCGTAGCTCCTCCCAAGAAACACCCAAATCACATATATCCTGCGCCCATTTTTCTGTTCGGGTTCAAGTCCTTTTCTTATTAATTTACAGGAGTTCTTAATATCGTCTCATTGGGACAAGTATCTTCTACTTTCCTACCCGCCTGAAAGTTTTATTAATGATGCTCTTCACTGAAGAGAAGTCTCTAACTGGGAGGCAAGCCCTCCAAACTTTCCACCTCAAGGTCCTGGCTCTTCTGAGATGTCTCCCCACAGCCTCTCTGCAGGGCCCCCCCCCAGAGGGGCCGCGGGTCAGTCCCCGCGCCCCAGCGTCTGTCCCCAGCCCGCCCCGTCCCACCTTCTCTCCTTGGTTCTCCTTGGTTCGGTTGGGCTGGCTGTTCGGGGTTTACTACTGACTTTAACACCCCGTCACGTGCGGTAGCGAGTCTTCCTGTTGGAGCTCCTACTACAGACATTTCTAGGTTATCCGTGCCCCTCTATTTTTCCAAATAAATCCATTTCTTGAGTTCCTGAAGGAAATCTTGCTGGGATGGTTACTGAAATCACAGTGAAACTATTGATTAATCTGGGGCAAACTGACATCCTGACCACGCCATACTGTTCCATCCACGAGCAGGATCTAACCTCCCGTTAGTTAAAATCTCCTTTTCTGTCTCCTACCGGAGTTTCTAAACTTTCTTGCACCGGTCTCCAGGATTCTTTGCCGGGTTATGCTCTCCGCACTGAATGGCTATGTAACTGCTCTCGGTGTGGCTTTATTTCCAGCACACAAGTCCGCCGCCTGCCGCTGGTGAGGGAAAACACAGCCAGGAGCCCGGGTTCGGCCCGAGTCCAGCTTCCCCGCTGGCCTCTCTCGCAGCTTCGGCAACTGATCTGCTGATACCGCTGCGTCTTCTCTATAGATACTTGTGTCACATGAAAAATGCCCTCCTGGTGCCTCCTCTTCTTACCTTCATGCCGTCTGTCCTTCCTTGTACTGCCTTTCTTGTCCTGCTTCTGGGACCAGGACATATGTTGGGAATTAGCACGGACAGCGGTCACCCACATCTGCGTCGGAATCATAAAGAACTTCTCGAAGGCTTCTCCCTAAAACACGCTGTCTACTGGTCACTTTTGTTTATACAGCCTTATGAAGTCAAGGAAATTCCTTTATATCCCTAATTTCTGAGAAGTTTCTTCATGAGTAAATGTCACGCCGGTATGTAAGGGACCACCTGAGGAACACCGTGAGAGGCCACACACCCCTACAAAGGCCAAAGGACACTGACATCCAGGTGTGTGTGTGAGAGAGAGAGAGAGGAGAGCTTATTTAAATCACAAAATCACAGGCAGGCGTGGAGACCACTAAAGAGGTCTTCCTCTAACAAATGTCACTAAGGATCTTGGAGAACCCTTGCAGAAAGCAGGCGTCATGCCCAGTGTTGAGCCTTCAGTCTGCACACAGCAGCCTGGGGAGGGGTCGTATAAAGCGAATTCCCCACTCTTCAGAGCTGGAATTTCTCTGGGGAAAAGCGTCCAGCAAACAGTGAAACCGCAGGGCAGTACAGTATGCAGACTGTCCCGGTCACTAATGGGAAAGGAAATGTGGGGTCTGGGGACGACCAAGAAGCCACCAAAAGCGGTTCCTAAAGGCCGGGCAGTCGGAGGAGTGAGAAGGGGCTCCCCTCGGACCAGGGCACGTGAGACGCGGTCCCCAGCCTCACGCGTTCTCTGCCGAGCGAGCTCCCTGCCGGGGAGGGGGAGGCACGAGCGGGTTCCCCTCGAGCTGCGGGCAGCTTCCCAGCGGGTCGGGTTTGACCCCCGCACCAGATTACCACGGCGTCTGCCCCAGCGCCCCAGCCGTACCCCACGGTGGCAAACCCCGCAGCCCACACAAGTGGGGGAAGAGGGGTCCTCCCGTTGGGTGGACCCATCGTAAGAGGGTGAAGCCTTCATGGAAACTCGGCCATCGTGTTGCGTTTTCTCTCCAAAGGGGCTGCGTTTGGTCATTCCTGCTCTGGACTCTTTTCCAGAGACGAGAGAGGGACCGTTCGTGGAACAGCTAACTGCAGTCAAGGTAACTCCCGGACCTGGAGGAAGGGTTGCAGAAGCTCCCACTGGAACGCGGCTTTCAGTCTGCCGTCAGCTGTGCAATGGGCTTAGGACCCTCACCAGCTGTCCACCAGCGACCCCGCTAACAATCCAACAGCCTCGGGCTGCCAGGAAAACGTCTCACGTTTCCACAGCCTGTGTGCTTCCCACCGACGCCAAGACTTTGTTCGAGTGCAATGGCCTTTAAACCCCACGCACGCCGTTCTTCCCATGGTCCAGTCTACTCTGCCCCCCTTGGGCTCAGATCACGTCACCTTTGCACACTTGTGATTCTAGAACGAGCAAGGCCGAAAGCTCAGACTAGTCCACGTTTTCCCTCTGCTTACCCTCAGTTAGACGTGCGAGGTCCACACACATCCTCACTCAGCGTCGGAAGGACAAGCAGCAAAAGGGCGGCAAGAGCCAGCGCGAGGCAGGCCCGTGACCCTCCTCCGGCCCAGCGTGCCTTCTCTCTGTTTTCCTCCCTGGGCATGCGCGTCATGCCCCTTGGGCCCCAGCACCCGGCACCCCCGTCGGGGAAGATCGCGTTCCCCCCTCCCCCGTGTGGCAGCATTACTTAAGTTTATTTCCTCATACGGTGTTGAATCAAGACCAAAATAAGATCTTTAGAGACCTTAAGAGAGACCTTAAGCCCCCAAAAGATCACTACTCCCCCTTATTTAATTCAACAAAACACTATCATTCCCCACAACTGGGTATAAAGAAATTTAAGAAGTTTTGATTCTTCTTGACAATTTCTTCAATGCTGTAAAAATAAATGAGTAAATTCTTTCCAGGACCACGTTTGCTGTCCTGATTTTGGATCTTCTGTCGCGCCCACACCCAGCCCCCGTGAGACGACCGGGGCTGGAGGGGGGACCTCCTCCCCTCCCTTCGTAAGGAGTTCCAGAGGCCGCCAGCGGCTTTCCTCCAGCTCAGCCAGGCGCCGTCTGCGGCGTCAGACTCCCCTCTGACTGTGATCCAGAAGTCCCTTGACCTACGGGAATCATTCCAGAAACCCCAAAATGAACCCACGGTAATCCAGAACCTATGGGTCTGGAAACACACCTTCATAGGAGCTGAAGTCAAACTTCAGGAAACAGATGAGGTGGAAGGACTCGTACCTGCCACAGCGGCTGCCGGTCCTGAGGGTTGCTGACGGGGATGTGGCTGCATGGTGGTGGGCGAGCATCGGGGAGGCGAGCTGCCCGGGGAACGGACGTCTACACCTCCCGCCCTGGCCGGCCGCTGCCGTGAGCGGTGCCCCCAACGCACCGCACCTCCGGCCCTGGCCGGCCGCTGCCGTGAGCGGTGCCCCCAACGCACCGCACCTCTGGCCCTGGCCGGCCGCTGCCGTGAGCGGTGCCCCCAACACACCGCACCTCCTGCACTGGCCGGCCGCTGCCGTGAGCGGTGCCCCCAACGCACCGCACCTCTGGCCCTGGCCGGCCGCTGCCGTGAGCAGTGCCCCCAACGCACCACACCTCTGGCCCTGGCCGGCCGCTGCCGTGAGCGGTGCCCCGAACACACCGCACGCGCTATGACAACGTGCCCCCACTGTGCCCACACAGGAACTGAGGCTCGGTGACTTTCCAGGGGCCAGGGCTGGGCTGACCTTGAGCTTAGAAGCGCATTCCAAATCACCTCTCCTCCAAGGGGGCCCAGGCTCCTCCCCTGGTCTTTATTGAAATGAACTTCAACCAGGAAAACAAACACACACCTGTGGGATTTTAGAGCCATACGGGACCACATGTATGCTGATGATCGGCGAGCTGGCTTCTGTCACCAGCAGGGCAGTGAGGGAAAGCCCTGCCCCATGTTTACGGGCTCAGGGGTTTAAAACAAAGCCATCGTTTTTAATACCCGTGGTTGTTAAATCAGCATGAGGGGAGAAAGGTTCATGGTTTTGATCTCACTTTTTTGGGGGTCACATTCGGTACCAGGTCATTGGGCAGATGGCACACAGTGGGGGAAGGCCCCTGGTTGACCTGAAGATTCGCCCAGATAGTCTTAAAACCCATCTGGGGGATTGAATGGCCTGAAGCTTCGCGTGGACGCTGCTGATATAAATCAAGGACAGTTAGGTCCCTAACAGTCATCACGCCTACTAAAGTCATGTAATCTCTTCATACCAGGGTCAAAGTAGCCAGTCCAAGGTTATGGAAACCACAGCAGAACTTTCTTGGTGATACTGTGATGTTTGTGGGACGGTGTGTGTGTGCGCGCCTGTGCGTGTGTGTGTGCATGTGGGTGGTGAAATTTACGTGCACGTTAGGTGTTTTAAATGCCAGGGGAGTATGTTAACAGCACTAACACGAGCCGGAGGATAGAAGCGGAAACCCACGGAGCCAACCCTGGAGGGCCGTCCGCCCGGAGAGAGGGACGTGCTGAGTGTGTGCCCAAGTGCAGTGGCAGTGAGGACAGCAGCTCTCCAAACTGGAGACGCGGGGCTTCTTCTCTTCCCTTGCTACTGACCGGACCCGCCTACCGAGGGTGTTGTACCGTTGAGTGAATGAGTGGGGGTTCAGCAGAGACTTCACGTGCACCTGGCACCCCCCTCACCTTGTCCAGATTGGGGGGAAGAACCAGCCCAGAAGGTCCGGCTCCCTCCAGGAGGGGTGTGTGCTCTCTTGCTCTCCTACACACAGGGCTGGAGCGAGCACAGCGGCCCTGCCCCGAGGACCACATCTGGACAGAGAAGGAACACGACGGTAAGACCCTGCGGGCTGGGGTGCGTCCGTGCCAAGGCCTTTCCCTTCTGACCGAATCACGGGCAGACCTGAGGCGGCTAACTTTTGGCTCCTACCAGACGACACCCTCCTGCCGGAGATTTCCAGTTCAGAACGCTGAGACCTCCGCCCGTTCGTAGGTGAGCTGTGCGGCACTTAGTGCACAGTATTATTAGCTTAAATGACTTCGTGCTCTGCACTCTGTTTTTAATGGCTCAGTATTTCTGTGCCGCAAAACCACACTGCAACTGGCAGTGAAGGCTAAGAGCAGAGCCACACAGGAGAGCACGGTAAGACAGGAGGCCGAGGGGTGAGCAGAAACGACCCGGGAGCTGCTCGCCGGCCCCCTGGAGCACACGGGGCATGGGCAGGATGACAGCAGGGGCTGGGGGTCCGCAAGGGCTGCAGGGAAAAGGCAACGGGCATCAGGGAACCTCAGAAGCAGGCAGTGGCATCTTCCATGGAGTCACCTGCCATGGGACCGGTGGCGCTAAGAGGGATCGGCTGGGACCCTACGAAGCAAACCCAGCTCTGACGTCCGGCAGGCTCCCTGCGGCCCCGGCTGGGCGAGCTGGGGCGGACGCGGCGGAGAACCGCTCTGCCCTCAAGAAGCAGCCCCTGTAGCAGGACAGGGTGAGCACCGGTCACAGGCAGAGCGGAAGGCCCACCTGAGGAAGCCCCAGCTCACAAAGGCGCTGGAATTCGGATCAGAAGTGTGAGGGGCCCGGCCCTGCCCTTCGGTCCTCCCAGCAAACTGCAGCCTGGGTGCCGAGCCTTGGGGCCTCTATCTCCTCACCTTTATTTTTTTTTTTTTTAAGATTTTATTTATTTATTTGACAGAGGAGAGAGATCACAAGTAGGCAGAGAGGCAGGCAGAGAGAGAGGGGGAAGCAGGCTCCCTGCTGAACAGAGAGCCCGATGTGGGGCTCGATCCCAGGACCCTGAGATCATGACCTGAGCTGAAGGCAGAGGCTTTAACCCCCTGAGCCACTCAGGAGCCCCCGTCCTCGCCTTTAAAATCAGGGGTAGAAAAACAAATAAAAATTTAAAAATTAAAAATTAAATCATAAAACCAGGGGTAGGACCAGATCTCACTCAAGAATTCTATGGTGGTGATTACATCTTGACTTTCAAATAAAATTTCTTGGGTGAGCAGAAAAAACAAATCTAGATGCTGTTCCTTTTGGTTCATTATAGGTGCTAATTGTGTTTATTTTTCTCATTTTAGCGACGAAAGCTCAGTCTGTTTGCAGACCTTCCTTTTATTCAAATCTGGTTTCGCGTGTCGTCCCAGAGCCACGGTACACCCTGTGGGCCTGAGGTCCAGAAAAGACGGGCTGCGCCCACATAATTCCTGTCCTCGAGCTCCTGCGGGAGACACCGGTGGGCTGGGCGAGCTCCCGAGGGTGCGTCGGCTGCTCAGGAAGAGTCCCCGGCTGGGGGCTGGGGGCTGGGGGCTGGGGAGGCGGGGGTCCGGCCCCAAGCAGCCAGTGCTGAGCTGTGGGGTAGGAGGGCGGTCTGGGGAAGACAGGAACAGAGAAGGGGGGCAGGTGGCTTGGGGTGGCCCGGCTTTCTCCGTGGTGGCTGACGCCGGCCCCCACTGCTCCACTCTTCCCTGCCCTGCCTCGGTCTCCAACCGCAGGACGACTGTTAGCCCGTGTCCCCAACACATCCCAGGCCCAAGGTCTTTCTCTAGTGCGGCTGCACGGGTGAGGCTTCGTGCAGCAGGTAGGGGCTCGGTCCCGGCAGGCGAGGGATGGGAATCCGCGAGGCCCCCTGGCAGGTATCAGGGCGCGGTCCTGAAGAGATAATTCAGGTGCTGAAGGGGGGGCTCGGGGCCAGTGACACAGAGAGACCTGAGGTACCGAGTTCAAAGTCGCCACCAACAACGACAAACTGCCTCGTCTCGAGTTGGGAGTGAGGGCTCCTTGCAAGGCTCCGCCCGCATCTCGGGGTCCAGGCGGTGCGGGGCGGCTTTGAAGTCCCCGCAGACACTGCGAAGGGCGGGACCGGGGCGGGCGGGGCGGCAGGCGGAGCCGGCATCAAAGCCAACGTGCGTCCCCACCGTTTGCTCAGGGTTGGGCCCATCTCCAGTTACAGCCGCAGAATCCACTGTGTTCCCCACTGTTTGCTCAGGGTTAACGCGGAGTTAGAATTCTGGTTTTGTTTCTCACTTAGGGGGGGAAAAATAGCTTTGTAGAGCGAGGTTGCTCGGTAGAACCCGGAGAGCTCCGTTCGCCCCCTAGGATGACTTCTGGCCTGCGGTCTGACCCTGGCAGGTTACTGCCGGAGCACAGACTCCCCGGCAGACTGGGAGCCAGTCGGAAGGCATTCTTACTGCATCGCAGCCTGCCCTGGGCACCCACAGGCCCTTCCCCGCGGGCTCCGGGCTGAGATGGGGCCCGTGCTCTGCGGGAAGCACGGGACGGTGCCCGCCAGGGAGGAGGCAGGGCGCGGGGTCCTGGGAGGGGAGGGTGTACCACCGCATTCCCCGCCCTGGGCACTTAGAACCTCATGAAGCTCCACGGAGAATTCTGCCCCGTTGAGTGTTCAGACTTTCTTCCAGCTGATGGGATGCCACCAGCTCAGTTAGGAAAAGCCAAAAGCCCCGAACCAGAACTTGGAGAATCAATGCGGGGGGCCGGGCCAGCCCCCGGGAGCGCGAGCACAACACTGCGGGGGGGAGGGGGGCTTTCCCGAGACGTGAGGGTCTGCGGCGAGAGAGGGAGTCCCGCGTGCACGTGTCGGGGCCTCCTGAATATGGGCACAGGCCACGTGGGCGTGTGCTCCTGCGCCCGGGACAACGCGTGTTCACACCCACGCCCCACCTGGGCCACATGAGCGTGCCGCCCAGTTAGAGCACCCTGGCGTGACCCAAACCCTCGTACTTGCAGAAGGACGGGCCATTGTCCCCCAAAATCACGGGCTACGTTACACCAGGGCTCTTACTCCCTGTGTCATCTCATAATAAACCACGTACTTCTGTGCAAGAAAATCTGAGACACTCAGTGAGTGATGTGTGCGACACATCCTCTCTCCACAAGTGGTTGTTGACGGCGTCCTGACCGAGCCCCCGCTGAGTCAGAAAATGATGGGAAGACAGAAACATCACAGACACAGCTCCCAAAACCCGGGCTCCAGGGTTTGGGGGGGGAGGGGCAATGGTGGGGGGAGGGGCATGCGCACAGGTTGCAATGAACAAAGACCTTCCGGAAGCCGGTCTGGGTGCTCCTGGACGACTTGAGAGTTACAGCAGGTGGAGGTGACACGGGGTTCTCGGGAGGCAATCTAAAATGGGAAAACAGCCAGCGCGAGGATGGGAGGGTGGGTGTGTGGAGGGCTCGTCTGGGTGGGGTCACGTCGGGCCGTGCGGGGGCGGCCCTGGAAGAAAAGCAGCCTCCTGAGGCACCACCGAGGCCCACGCCGTGGCCCCGTCATTCCCACCCCGGCGGCACAGGCCTTCAGAGGCATCCCTGCCCTCAGAGCTCACGGACCCAAGACCCATGAATGCCGGCAGGGCGCACAGACGTCACGCAGACACCATGGCCACCAGAGCGTGGAGCACGTGCAGGAGACCCGCACGGCAGACTCAGCCCTAAGGAGTCTCCCACGTGGGAGAGGTGGGGGAGGGAGCATCTCGAGGCAGCGAGGTCGGGAGGGCACAGGTGCAAAGACCGAGCGGGGAGCAGGAACAAATGCACAGTTCTGCTAGGCCTGAGCCCCTTTCTAGCCACGACCGAGAACAAGTCAGCATCCCCGGGCTGTGTCCTGCTGGTCCACGAGAATGCTCCGGATTTTGCCAGAAGAGCCCACTTACACGGCACATCCCGCCCTCGTCCTGCCTGCAGAGACGACTTCCGTGGTATTCCCGGCTGCCAGCTAGCGGCCCCCCACGCCCAGCCCACGGCTAGCGGCCCCCCCAGCCAAGCCACGGAGCGCCTCCTTTCACTTGTGCAGGACAAAGACACTGGGCTCCTCCTCGGCATCCCGCTCTCGTGCCAGCTCCTGACCCATCACCACCGAAACATAGGGCTTTACGCTCGGAGCTCAGCCGGCCCGGTGCGGTGCGACCCCTCCGCGGCCACCCCCACGGCCACCCCCACGGCCACGCTCACGGCCACCCCCACGGCCACGCTCCCAGGAGGCCCGCGTGCTTCTGCCCTGGGCCCAGCCATCTTGTTTCACAGAGAAGGTGCCTTCTCAGAGCGCAGGTGACTGCTGTTGTTGGGAACGCGAGAAGTCAGAGCCTGGGTGCTGCGGGTGGGGCGGCGGACGGCAGGCCGGACCCCCCAGAGTGGAACGCAGGGCTGCCCGGGCCGCAGCAGCTCCCTTGTGGGCGGAGACAGGGAGAGAGCGGGCTCCCCCCCACGCTCACCGCCGCAGAGTTCCCGGGAGCCAGAGGTGGAAGCAGCCCAAGCCGACAGACTAACCGTATTCCCCATCTTCTCACAAGGCAATAGTACTCAGGCTTCGGGGGGCGCGACACCCCGACCCCTGCTCCCACCCGGTGAACCCCGAGAGCATCACGCTCAGTGAGGGAAGCCGGTCCCAAAGGGGCCAGTGCTGTGGGATTCCTCGGACGCGGTCCCTGGAGGGGTCAGCCGCGCAGGGGCGGAGAGTGGAGGGAAGGACCGGGCTGGGGGAGGGGACTTCGTGTTTCCTGGGGACGGAGTTCCGGTTCTACGAGATGAGAGGGTCCTGGAGGTGCTGGTGGGGATGGTCGCCCATGGAGGGGAGTGCTCGATGCAGTGCTCACTTGGAGATGACGAAGAGCCCGGTTTACCCTGCGTGTACTCCCCCCAATAACAGGAGAGAAAAGCCAGAGGCTTTCAGACGGGGCTCCTACCGGCCAGTCCTCCGCGCGCCGCCCTCCAGCGGCTCCCGGCTTGCTTGTCCCCACGGCACCTGCAGACCCGGGAGGGCTCTGTGCCCCCCGCCCCGATGGACACAATCCCCCTGGCTGCTCCACAGCACTTTCCACCCTGACATAGGAGGGATTTTACTTAGCGGCTTATTCACTGTCTGTCTCCCAAAGTGACAGTGTAAGTTCTATCAGGGACAGATTTCTCCCCTTTGATCCCAAACACGCAGAACGGTGCCCGGCACACAGTGGGCATCGCGCTCCTCCGCCTGTCGAGTGAGCAAAGGAGTGAGGGAGTATGTCAAGCTCAAGTAAGTACCGCAGAGCAGGTGTGTGTTCTTTAAAATATTAGCGTTTTCCAAAACTCTAAATCTGTGTATGTTGATTTTTTTCCTTTGTGTGAAGGTAATGCTGCTAAAAAGAAGTCCACACGCCGATGTGTGTCCAAAGCACAAACACATAAATAACGGGGCAGAAAGTGGCTTCACAATAACACGACACTCTTGGCCACATTTACCGTAAACCGCCGCCCCCCGAGCACCGTGCAAATGCCCCAAGCACGCCTGTGCACACAGGTGTGTTAAGGAGGCCTCCACGACCTCAGCAGCGCGAAGGAGTGTGTCTTCGCTCCACGTTGTCCCTGTGGCTTGTTTTTGTGATAAAGCCGCCGACTCTGGCTGCCACGCTTCACGGGCTCCCAGCGCTGAGCGGAAGGACCGCATTTTTGAAGCGAGGCACACGACTGAAAACCCCTCTTGAAAATGCCGATAATATTCAAACAAATAGTTGGATGTTTGGGCAGAGGACGGCATTCTTCCCCCGGCAGCATTTTCTCCTAAACCTCAGCTGTCAACACGGGCGACGACCCCGCCTGTCAGATGTCGCGGCCGAACCCGAGTCCCCGCGCCCACCAGCCACTTAAAATACTTCGTTTCCTTTTCATCGGAATAAGCTGCGATTATCTCCCTGCCGAGCGAGGCCATTGTTTCCCTGGCGTGGACTGTCTCCGGCGGCAGCCCAGCCGCGCGGTCGCTGTCGGCGGCGGTCCGGGAAGCCGTCCGCGCCCCGAGGACGGACAGACGCAGCAGCACCCAGACAGGGGGATACTCGGTAGCCTCGGGGAGCGCCCCGGGTTGCAGAAGTACGAAAGAGCACCGCCTTTGTGCCCAGAAGGGAATCGTTTCTGGATATTTCGCTTCCTTGGGCTTCGTTCTAACCTGATGGGGAATAAGACCCCCAGCTCTGAGGAGCGCAGGTGCGTGTCTGGGCGGCCGCAGTCAGTCTGGAAGCAGGGATGAGCAGGCGGTCCCTCTAACGTTCCCGAGCGACGGGGAGTTGCTGTTCCACAAACTACAAGTGACAGGAGAACACTTCCTGCCCAATCCTCAGGAAAAGACATTTCTCTCACATTATTTTCAAAGGGAGCAAAGTTCCTACTGCCTGCACAACCTGACTAGGTGAGAACATAAGGACGTCCAGTCCACGCTGACGCCGGAGACACTGCAGGGACGGAGGGAGGGAGACCAGGGCCCTCCTCCCCGCGATCAACCCCGAGGCCCAAGGCGGACCGCCGCCCCCAGTCCCCACGTCCGCCGGGGACCCAGCAGTTGGTTCTGACTCTCGGTGGAGCTCAGTGTCACCCCCTTGGAGAAGGCTTTCTCTCTCTAGGCAGGGGGAGTTCCTGTTTAAGTAATCCGCCCAAAATGTATTTATCTGGGGGACACGGAGAGCCAGGGTCCTAGGTCTAGAATAAATTCTTGTTTGCCCTGCGTGCCTGCCCCCCAGCTCCCCGCGTCCGTGGCCTCGGGTCAGTTTCCCGGACTCGGCCCAGTTTTTTCAGCAGGGCTCATGCATCTGACCCCGTGTCTGTCCACCACGCCACCTGTGTTCCTGGATGACACCTTTGGATTAATTCCCCAGCACGATCGGTCTCTGTGCCGATCAGATGCAGAAGTAGGAGGAGAATGTGCTAGCCCCGGAAGGAAGTCCAGCAGCTGCGGACACACCATCATGAGAAAGTTCTAGCCCCAAAGAGCAGATCAATACAGTGACTGCTTTTCCTAGTTTGTATTCTCGGGACAAATACCCACAAGCACAATGTTATGTTCCCCAAAGCCGCGTCTTGGCAGCTGACTTGTTAGCACAAAGCTTTCACTAGAGTTCCCCACTGAAACGAGTGTTTTTCAAGATTTTTGTCACATCATTAATAACTTCACTCAAAGATCACACATCTTTACTTCAAATAAAGCATTCAACCATGTAGTTAGCATCTTGCTGACCTCACTTACAAACAACCTTTGACAGTTCAGGAGAAGTATGACTAATTGCTTATCTCATGTCTTTACTTACAAAATACTGCGTACATGTTGTTAATTATCTTTCCACGGCTGCACAAGTCAGGGATATAAAAAGGTGCACTTGTGTCTTTGAAATTATTTCATAAAAATATGTGTGTGTGAGAGTCTGCATACGGACATGACCTTTCTGCGTATCGTTTAGTTGCAAAACAAAATTATTAGCTCTAAACTTCCACGAGATAGTCCTAAGCGAGAAATTCTACACCATTATCTCAAAGTAATGAGTCCGCATCTACGGGTCACATTGCTTGGTTATGTCATTTAAATTTATAAATAGTAGAGGTAAGTACACGAGTTACCCCACCAGCCTGGCCAAGCTGTTCGCACTCCGTATCATGCGGGATGACGTCTGTGGCACCTTGAAAGCATCTGCTCTTCGTCCGTCCCAACCTGGGACAGTTGGGGTCCCTGAAGTGGCCAGAGCCCGGAGAGCATCAGGCAGCACTGGGGGCAGAAGAGCAGGCACCAAGCTCAGCCACAAATACAGTCTCGGGAGCTAAACCATCAGCCCCTCCTCCCCAAGCACTTCTCACTCACCTGCTGTCTGACCACCATGTGCTTGAGCGCGGAAAAGTCTTGCCCGTCTTTGTATCATGTGAGTGGCAGGTGGGGATCAACCCTGGTATTTGCCCAGTTCTGTCGAGCGACTTACAGACATCATTTGAGAAACGACAGAGAGTGTTTAGTAGAGCTAGTAAGAATAATCGCGGCCCAACCAGCATGTGGAGCAAAGAACACACAAAATAGACAGAACTCAAAGATAAATAGACAGAGAAAGAAGCTGGAATCTGCAACAAACAAGCTTAGACCTGTGTGGACCTCCCCCCGCTTGATCCCCACTCGATCCCTGGCTCGATCCTGTTCAATCCCCACCTCGATCCCCGGCTAGATCCTCGCTTGATCCCCACTCAATCCCCACTCGATCCCCGCTCAATCCCCGCTCGATCCCCGCTCGATCCTTGGCTTGATCCCGGCTCGATCCCCGCTCGATCCCCGGCTAGATCCTTGCTCGATCCCCGCTCAATCCCTGCTCGATCCCCGGCTCCATCCCCCGCTCAATCCCCGCTCGATCCCCGGCTTGATCCCGGCTCGATCCCTGCTCGATCCCTGCTTGATCCCCGCTCAATCCCAGCCATGTCACCTCGAGGGTCCACTACGGAGCTTTCAATTCCTCAGCCTCCTTCCAGTATTTTAGTTTCAGAGTTTTATCAACTTTAAAGTATTTAGTCCCAAAGGAAAAAAACACCACTAAATATATACATTTAAGTTTGTCAAAGGTTGGTTTGGCTCTTACTTGGCTTGATATTTGGGGAAAGAGTCTGAATAAGTTCATCAAAAAAAACTCTACTGGTAGAAATACACATTTGATTCCACCAGGTTTTTCTTCCTGAATGGGACCCCCCTTGGGGTCACCCCCTGTGCTGTCCTCAGCCTGGCGGCCGGGCGGGTGGGGGACACAGAGGGAGACAAAGGGCCAACGGGATAGCCTTGAAAATCAAAGTTGTATTTATCTCCAGAGTGAGAGTCAGAGTTCTTTCATTTGTCCAGAAATTACTTCATGCTTTAAAAAAATTACTGGGAGTATGGAAAGCTCATCTTTATAAAAATTATTATACCTTTAAGTTTGCTTCCTGTGGAAAGGTCAGAGGGCCTCGATCCAATTACTGGTGAAGTCTGCTTCAGTCCACGACATAATTTAGTGGTGACCACGTCTGATTCTTCCCACCGTCTCTGACACAAAAGCTACTGCGGTGCCGCGTCATCCAAGTCCGGTCAGAAACAGACTCGCTATTGGACTAAACCTCCGTCTATAAAGTGGAAACCGATGCTGCAGATCCTCTTATGGTGGAATTTTGTGGCGGCAAATACGTCCGACCTCTTTTCTAAAGACAAGGGCTGAGCAGACTGCACTCTAAGTTCCTACTGTACATTCGTCATTAAAAGGACCCCTTCATACACTCAGGAAGAAAGAAGGGCATCGAGCAAATACCTTCCCTGCTCCACGTTCCAAGGGCAGCTTTTGTGTGTCTTTGTTGTTTGTAGCTTAGGAGTTGAAGTGGGTTTTCCTGCCTGGAATGGTTGGAATTCCTCAAGTGGCAGGAGGCTGGGGAAGCCAGCGTCACTGACAGCAGGACAAGGGCTGCGGGCCCAGCGACCGTCCCGGTCCTCCCGCCCCTCCCGGCCCACAAAGCAGACAAAGATGAAAGACGACGCCTGGTCCAGAAGGTGGCTCATGCTCTGATGAGGACGGAGCATTCCGGCTGCGGAGGGACCAGCGCGGGCTGTGCCCCCGGGACCAGGGTCAGTCACAGCCGCCAGGGAGTCGGGTCAACCACTGCCGGTCAGAAAAGCCAAGGGACCAAAAGGCTTTGCTCTGCAGGCAGGGGTGAAACCCTCCGGGATGGCGGGGACAGTGTCGTCGGTCACCACGGCCTGGCCACCTTCTCACCCCGAAGGGCACGACGGATCCCCGTGAGCGTGCAAGGGCAGGAGCCGTCTGGGGTGAAGGGGACCTGGGGTTCTTCGTGCTGTTCTCATGGTGAAGAGGACCCTCTGACACGACGTCCCCGTGCAGCCGTGTCACACCCCACGGACCAGCCACAGGTAGGACCACAGCGAGCCGAGCAGCTCCCAGCCGCCTGTCCTGCTCTCACCCCCTAGAAGGCCAGGGACACCCCAGTCCTCCCGTTCTCTACAGTTTCCTGGAGGCTGTGGCCACGAGACAAGACCCCACAGCCCCGGAATTGGAGTCCATAACCTAGGTCACCCCAAGGGTAACAGGACCCCGAGTCTCCAGAACACAGGTCTCGCGGAGTCGTGCTCAAACCCTGAATTCAGTGACGAGTGACAGAGGGAGGCAGGGGCACAGGCGAGAGTGGAGGGGTGGCTGACGCGTGCGGCCGTGCACTCTGCGCCTCTCCCTGCGAGCTCGAGAGCACGCCAGCGAGCACACCATACACACAAGATGAACACGCCCCTCCTTTGCGGCCCAGGACCATCCCCTTCTTGTCCGCCTGCCCCCCGCACTTCACGGAGAAGACGTCAGCCCTCTGCCCCATCAGTGAGCACGTTCCGCCCCCAGAGCCGGGACAAGCCATCGCCTCTCCCTGTCAGAAGCCTCACAAACCAGAGCCCGTGTCCTCGGAGGCCGACGAGAAGGGGTGAAGCAGACGAGAAGCCGCAGCCTGCAGGGGACCCCACTCCAGAAGCTGCTCTTGTTCTGCCAATGGGGAGCGGGCCCAGGCCTCTGTCATCCAATCTGTCTTTTGTCCCAGGTCCTACTCTGCTATCTGCTTATGGACAAAGGGAACAAATAGTAAGAATAACTCCCAGTTCCTCAAGTATCTTATCCCCACAGGTGTAAATGAAGGGGTCGGGGACTGGCCAAGGTCACAGAGCCAGCAGGCAGCCCAGTCCCGCGAGCTCCTTCGGGCAGGGATTACTCCACAGAGCACCACCCGCGGCCCAGGATTACTCCACAGAGCGCCACGCGCGGCCCGGGATTACTCCACAGAGCCCCACCCATGGCCTGGGATTACTACACAGAGCGCCACGCGAGGCCCGGGATTACTCCACAGAGTGCCACCCGTGGCCCGGGATTATTCCAAGGAGTGCCACCGTGGCCCGGGATTACTCCACAGAGCGCCACCGTGGCCCGGGATTACTCCACAGAGCGCCACCGTGGCCCGGGATTACTACACAGAGCGCCACCGTGGCCCGGGATTACTCCACAGAGCGCCAC
>CM053614.1:938228-971937 GCA_028646535.1 Procyon lotor
CCGCACCAGACGATTAGCTGACTAACGGAACAGTCTGCAGGCCCAGGTGTGGGAGCAGAAAGGATCTGAAAAACATCCATATGCAGCTAGTCTCACAATCTTCTAGGAGAGAAAACACCAGAAGGTCTGAGTTTTTGAGTCGTCGAGAAAATATTGTGAGTGGACGAACCTGGTGTAGAGTATGTCAGCTCCCACATGTGTTGGGTTGTGCTCTGGATTTCCGTTGGGCTTTGTTTTTAGTGTGTGATTTAAAATGAGTTTAAGGAGACGTAAAAGCAAGGCTATTTTAAGATCGGAGACAATGGGGGGCTGACTTGGAGCGGCTCATCACTGAGTTATCAGAGGATAAGCCAAAACTGATAGGTGCAAAGGGCCGTTGAAAGGCAGGATAACCCCAGGGAGGGAAGTTCAGGGGTGGGGACGAGGGTGGGAAATCTCCTGTGATTATTGCTAGGTTTCCAGATAAGTGGTTGTGAAACTTGGAAACAGACTAGAGCATAAATCAATGCAAGAGAACTCCTGAGATTTATTCCCTTCTAGAAAATCTGGGAAGACGTGAAAAATGTCTTAGAAGCAAAGTTTTTGTGGTGTAAGTTGTGATGTGACAAGCAGATAGGACTGTCCTCAGGGAGGCAGGGCTGAGAGTCTGATGGTGGGGGGCCATGCCTGCACCAGGACCAGAGCCCTGGGGACAAAGGGGGTCCCCAGGACGGCTCTGCTGAGCAGGGCCGTGACACGGGGACAGTGATGGAGACATAACTGCTGAGTGGGCTTCTGGAACCTCTGTCCTCATTTGACCTTGACATCTCATCCTTCAGCTTGTGCTCTGTTCTTAAACCTAAGCACCGGCCCATCAGACCAGATGTCTATGGACAGATGTGTAACGCCAACACCTGACTTTAGGATGGGGGTCCTGGGGGAGGGCACTAGGGACTAGCTCACCCCCTTTGGGGGGACAAGATATGTAAATAGTCTACTTAAAACTATATGTGGACTTTAATTTGCTTAAAATTATTTTAAAAACCTGTTTTTACAATCTGTATGGCTTTGGATCTAGTGACCCCAGTTTCCGAAAGGCGTCCCAGGGCTCTGCCCTCAGCTGGCCTCCTTCTGCCTTCAGGCAGAGGGTTGGGGTCGTGTCCCTCCTTCTCCTCCCTGGAACCAGATCTTGCGGCCTTGGTGTCCTCATCTGTAAGCGAGAAGCCGCTCCAATTTCTAGAAGAGTTCTGGGGTTCTCTGGGAACGCCGGGTCCTGGGGACGCCTCCCGAAATGCGCTCCAAGCCACGTGAAAGCAGTCCTGGACCATCTCCCGGGAGGGTAGGCATAAAGCAGCGATGAGCAATGACAGGAAGTGTTTTTCTGATACACATATTCTGTAGGTACACAGATTACTTTTTCTTTGTCAGTTGCACTGGAAAAAATAAATTATCACCAGTCAATCTCTTATAATAAGAGCATGGCAAGGCTTAATTGCTTCGGTTAAGTGGTCATGACTTTGCCAGTGCCCATAAATGCCATTATATCAGGCTGAGATGGATCTGCTGATTTATTAAACGGCGATGGGCGGGGAGCCGGTGCGACTTCTTTCACGGGTGAACACGGAGAGGGGAGATGCCTGTGTGGTCAGAGCCAGTATCGGGTGTGGGGTCCTCGCCAAGGGCAGATAGAGCTAGGGCAGTGAAAACGGTGGTGTTAGGAACCACGTGGGTGTGTCCTGGACCAGAAACTTTGTAGCGATCTCCCTGCCCTGTTGTTTTCAGCACAGAAGTGTTTTAGATATTTTCCTTCTAGAAGCATAACCCACAGTCCAGAATATTCGCCCGGTGGCCCGATGATTTGCAGAAGACAATACATTTCTGCGTCCGACTCCTGTCTGCTAAGCAGCCCGGGTGTGCCAGGCGTCCTTTGCAATTCGGAGAGGCAGCGGTGGAAGACAGACGTCCCCTCCGTCATGGGGCTTCCGTGGGAGAGGGCGGTAGGTCGCTGTTTTCTTGGGATGTTAGTTGAACTCTCGTGGCTGCACCCTCCGTCAAGGCAGGCTCTGGGATCTCGGGGTCCTGACGGTGTCCAGCCCCGGGCACACAGGCGGGCACACGGGCGGGCACACGGCAGGAGCTTCGTGAGTATGCGCGGGGTTGGAGGACTAGCTGTTCCCCCCAGAATTCTGGATTCTGGTTTCTGGCAAATTCCTGAGGGCAGGAGCAGCGTCTTGCTTTTTGTCTTGTGTCTTCAGGCAACCAGCTGGTCCAGGTGGGATGAAACAGGGGAGACCTGTTTCTCAAGAGCCACAGCGTCTCGTAGAGGGGACAGACGCCAACAGGCTCGTGTGCTCGTCTTCACGCTGGCTCCTTGGTGTTGGGGATGGTGTTTGGTTTTTATCTTTTTACAAGAGCAGGGTTACCATCTTTTACTTACGTTAAGTCCCCTGGAAATCATCCTTGAAACACGGAGGTAATCAGATTATGCTCCTTAGACCATTTACGGAGCGATTTCCCTACGAATCCAAAGAAGGACTCGGGAATTACCAAAGAGAGGAAGTGTGGGCTTTCCCTATCTTTCTTCTGCCTGAAAAGCACTTGTGTCAGGGGTATTTTGGGTAACTCACTCCATCCGACGGACCCAGGAAATGCACAGGTGGGTCAACCTTGCCTCGACTGTGTTCTGTGCCGTCTTCACTCTTCCTCTCGGGGCCCCAGGCTGCCCAGAATCTGCCCAGACCTGGCATTTCCTGGCACCTGGCATTGGGCCCTGATGGTATTTAGACAAAGGGTGTGTGGGGTCGAGGGGAAGGTGGGGACAGGGCATTGTTCGTATATCACTTGGGATCAGGAATTGGAAGACGGCGAGGAAAAACCGAGGGGATTATCGGGTCCGTGACCCGGTGTTTACCGCGTGGCCGCGATGCTAGTCCTCTTCTAGAACAATGAAAATGTTCCGCCGGGTCACGTACTCCCGTTTGACCCATGAACTCAGATATTCCCCCCGAAGCCTTCCCTTAGCTGCCTGTTGGCCACCGAGCCCTGGGCTGCAGTCTGTACAGTTGTCCTTGACCTTATGGGAAGGCAACAAGGTGAACAGGTCCTTATTGTATTTCTGCAGACGGGCCCCAGGATTTTTGTGAAATTCGCTCTTTGCAGAAATAAGCCTGTGCCCTGCTTGTAAGTATCTTGCCTTGATCTAATAACCACAGAGATGAAGGGCTCACTTTTTAATTTCTTGCTTCCTAAGTTTCACAGGGACACAGATTTAATAACCGAGCTCTTGGTTTTTCCAGAGCAGACTGGATTTAAAATACTGTCAGACGATGTGTCTAAATTTCTAATCACGGCAGGAAGGGCCCTTCTGTTGAGAAGTCTTCTTGCGAGGTGGCAGGAAGGTACCCAGGATGCGGGGGGTGCTGGGGTGGACCGGGGCTCTCTGCATGTCCCTGAACCGCCCTGGGAGCCAACCCCAGCCGGTGCCTTCCAGGCCTGTCTCCACATGAGCTCCTGGGGCAGCCAGTGGGACATGTCAGAGGGGACACGGGGGGACACGGAGGGGACAGTGGAGACCCGGGGAGCTGGAGACCACACCACTTTGGGGATTAAAGTAATCTATTTTCACCTTCCTTGCTGGAATGCAGTATGTCCAGCGGTGGGAGGGTGTGAGGGAAAGGGGGTTCCCAGGAAGGAGGGGTTCCTGGCATCCCCGGGGCTGCTGCTGGAGGTGCTGTGAGGACCCCGGGGTGTGTGACGGATGGTGACTCCTGCCTCGGGAACAGCTCACTGACTACCGCAGCCCCCCGCTGCCCCCTCCTTCTGCCCAACAGTTCTTGCCCGTCACGTGTCATTTATTCATTCAACGTGTGTTTCTTGAATGTTCGCTACATTCCAGGAGCCAGAGCGGACTGGAGGCACAACGACAGGGGAGACCTGTTTCTCAAGAGCCACAGCGTCTCGTAGAGGGGACGGACGCCAACAGGCTCGTGTGCTCGTCTTCCAGAAGAGGCCCGCGGGAGGGCAGGGGGCAGGCGGCTGGAAGGCCGCGTCAAGGTCCCCACAACCTGCGTCATCGTCAGGGTGTCCCGAATGCAGGCCTGCCCGGCCCCATCCCAGGGGCTTGTGCCTTCCCTGCCACCACTGGGGCACTGTCTAGACGGGACTGTACGATGTTCAGGGTCAATGTCTCATGGTAGAGCTTTCAAAATGAGTTCTAAAGTCCTATAAAAATAAAATATGCTTATTAGAAAAATATTTTGAAAATACGAGAAAGCTTAAAAACGGAGAGAAAGGAATTAAGAATCACAGTAATGTCCACTCCGATATGTGCGTGCGTCCCTCTGGTCTTTCCTTATACCCATTTTTAAATGACTGCTTCTAGCCGATGAAAACGCGGCAGGCTCCCTTGTATACTTCAGACAGAATCCTACCTGTTTCCTATACTCCAAAAGATTCTTTGGAACTGAGATCTATAATTTATTATTACTCTTAATGGCTGAGTAATACGCTGTGATGTGGGTAAGCTTTTCTGGTTTACATTTTTTCCACGACAAACAAGGTTTTGACTCTCATCTGTCAACAGAATAGTATTGTATTTATGCTACTGTGTTCGCAAGACCTGCCTGGCTGTTTTCATTGTACTTCTTCGGCGCAAACAAAGTGGGTTTTGGCCAGTCATTTCCGTTTCCTCTAAATGTCAGTTCCGTCCCGTGTGCCCGCAGCGGGTCCCCACGAGCTCAGTGGAGGGCATTCGCTTCTCATGACTACACATTGGATTTTAGGGGCTAATAAATATTTGGACCTCTGTGACGTGGGCTTTTAGCAAGTACAGGCGCCCGCAGGGCTGGATGAGGGGAGCCGGGCTCTGCCCCAAGGGACAGGCCCCCAAGCCACAGAAGAGCGTCTCAGAGAACGACGCACAATGCCTTAGGTGAGCGTTTGGTTTCTGCGCCATCTGAGGGCCCAAGAGCTGGACAGATCCTCTGATTCATCAGGCCTCATACGCAGACCAGAGCAATTCTTTGGGATTCTCTCCCCGGGGTCCCCTACTACGGGCACAGCTTGCATTGTCCGAGCCCGGTTTCTTCACCCCGTTCCCGGGGAGACGCCGGGGCGGGGCCGGGAGCAGGGGAGGCCGTGGGCTCCCAGTGCGAGCGGCAGGGAGCAATCGGATGCTCTTTCAGACACAAATGCTGCATGGTTAAGCACCTCTTCTTCACCTCTTACCCCGGCCTGATATTCGTGTACGTATTTCTGGAGCCAGGCAAAAATTCCAAGACTCCGTCTTCCAGAAGCTTGTGTCTGTTTGCCCTGCAAGGCTCAGAGTTGGCTCGAGCTCTCCGCGTTAGAGCGAAGGGACAGTCGTCCTCGATAATGGTCACACAGGGTGGAGAGTCTTTGTCGCGGGGGAAGCCCTGAGGTCCCGTCTTCCCCTGAAAGGAAGCCGCTCTGGCATGGGCTGTGGGAGGGCCCCCGCTCTGCGGCTCTCACAGAGACTGGGGGCTGGGACAGACAGGTCACTAAGCACACCTGACGGCCGGCGGGGCGGCCGGGTGGGAAAGTTTCCCCAAACCTTCCCCGGGAGGTTAGGGAGAGGACGTGAGTGGCCCCGCGGGTGCGTCCCGAGCTTGGGATCGGGACCCGAGCATCTGACCAGGCCTCGGGGGCCGCCGAAGACCATTCTGCTGTCGTGAGGGGGTCAGAGCTGGAGTCCCGTCTGCGAGGGGCCCGGGCACCGGCAGCCCCAGTCGGTTCTGTGCCGAGGGACCCTTGGTCCCACCAAGGGCACGCAGAAACGTTCAGTTCCTTGGGGCCCCGCGTTTGTGTCCTCCAAATAGTCGAGCTTTGTGTGCATCATTCTGGTAAAACTACGGCTCAGTGCCAGCCGAGCGGGGGCTGGAGGAAGAGCAAGAGGAAGGAGCGTTTTGACTGCGTTGTGACTCTTTCCCTAAATAACACGAACATTAATCACGACCTCTGCAGAGTTCTGGTGGTGACTCAAGCCCAGTTAACCAGCGAGCCCTGATTGTTCTCTCCAAGCAGGACCGGACTTGATCTGGAATCCGGGGCATTGCTCTGATAACGCCAAGCCAGGAATTCCAGTTGTTTTCACATTTGGGGGCAGAGCTGAGCCCTGCAACGTCCTGAGGACACGGTTTTTCTGCAGGGGCGCGGGGGAGAGGGCTTTACCATCCACGGGTCGGAAAACTGCCCTGAGCCACCCATGGCTGTGTGTCGCGGGCCTCCCCCCCACAGGGTCCGTGAACCCGCGCGCCCCCTGGGCTCTGCCCTTGGCCTCTGCTTGTTCTCTGCTCGGTGTCCCTGATTGCCCAGGGTGAGTCATGAGACGGCAGAGTATCAGGGTCAGCGGAGCCTTCCCAAGCCTCCTGCTCAGCCCTCGGCCCGACGCGGGGAACCGGTGCCAGAGCTGATGAGACTTGTCCAGTGTCACACGCGGTTCCTGGCAGAACCGGCCCGGAAACCCCGTCTTCTGGTTACTGGGTTAGTGTTTCCTTCCTGATGACAGGGCTCGGACCTGGGGAGGTTTCTCAGCTAAGTCTCTCCACGCTCATGTGCTCAGCTGGTACCTTCCGAGGCCCCCTGGGAGGCCGTCTGCTGGCCGCCTGGAGTCATGGACGCACTGGAGGGCTGCTGACAAGGGAACGTGAGCCCTCTCCCGACCCATTTTTACACCAATGGGGAACATTTGCAGAAAGGTTGCCTCCGTTCAGACAAATGAATTCACCTGTTCTTTCAATAGATATTTTTCTAGAATCAACACATGCCGTGACAAAGGCCCGGGCTCTGAGCAGGACGGTCGGCCCTCCCATCCCTGAGCCCCGGGCACTGGTGGGTGACCTCAGGCAAGTCGTGCCACTGTGGGTTGGTTTTTCCATCTGTCAAATGGGGCAAGACAGAACACCTGAGGGTTAGTGGATTAACACCCATACGGTGCTTAGCGCCGAGCAGACTTAATGAAGGGCTAGCCAGGGCCGGGCGTCTGACGGCTATGGGGTGGTGGTGGGGACATGCCTGGGGCGCTGGTGCCCCAAGACGGTTTTGGGGGAGGCTTTCAGGTGGTACCTTCCAGGCTGCTGCATAGTGAACCACCTGTTTACCCATCACACGGTTCTGACCTGGGATCTCAGATGTGACCTGGGGAGAAGGAGCATGCCAGGCAGCAAGGCCAATGGCACCCGCCCACTTGTCCCCCTGCCCCGCACACCTGCAGCCTCCCTGGTCCTCACTGAGCCATGGCCCGGCTGCTCCAGGGTCTTCTCTGCACAAGTGAGCCGGTCTGGGCCAGAAGCCCGAGGGAGGCACACACCAGGGTCCTTGGAGTCGTCAGTGTCCCCTCCACCCACGAGGGTGGGTGTTCAGCCACTGCTTGGTGTCTTTCCCAGAGCTGGTGCTGGGCCGTGAGCTTCTGGAGGTGACCAGATGCACGTACTCTGTGCTCGGCCTTGGGCAGCTTCTGGAAGACTGCGTGGGTTTTAAGACGTTTTTTGTGTCTCAGAAGGGCGACTGCGTTTCCCCGGGCGTCCTCAGGGTGTGGCCCGCCAAGTGCCACTGAGCATCTCCCTGGTGTTCGGGGGTTAATGTGCACAGCGTAGGACTGGTCACCCCACCCATCTGTAAGGGTGCGAGTCCGTGTCGTTGGGCTTGTTCACAACACGGTGCACCCCGGCCTCAGTCTCTACCCAGTACCTTCTCTGCGTCAATCCCGCAGCAGGACACGGTGGGCCCTGTCCTCTCCCCACGCTGGCCCCCTCTGGTCTACTTCCTGTCTCTAGGAGTGTGGCAGCGGCTATTTCTCAAATGGACGTTTAAAATTTAGAATTTTTCAGACAGAACCAATGCCGCCGAGTATATAGTGGACGTCCTCCCCAGCGATAGAAAGTGAAGGTCACAGTACAGGGAGGCAGCCCGGTACCCCTCCCTGAGCTCAGAACAAGTTCTGAGATGGTGATTGACCTTCCTGCGTAGGGCTGTCTCTGTCATTTTGCCGTATGTAATTGCCTCTATGATCGATGGGTGATATTGTTCTGCATGTTTTTAAAACTTTATGTGGATGGTATCATTCCGTTCCTACCCGAAATTCTTCATTTCGCACTCCCCCTCGATGTCATTTTTCAGATTTGCGGGTGTGGGTTCCAGTTGGTTCGTCGTCTGGTGCGTTGCTGGAGGGCATGCTCCCCCCCCCAGTGGGTGTACCATGTTCATGGATCTACTGTGGATTAGTGAGACATGGGTTTCCAGAATGTGCTGCGATCCCAACCCCGCCGCTGCGATGTGGACCTTCCGAGGTGCTCGGGTACCTGGGGCAGAACCAGGAATGAGCCAGGTCTCACTGCCTTTGCTAGCTTCCCTGGTGACGCTGTAAACTCCCAGCGCTTGGTTTGCCCCAGAATCTCCCGGGGTCTTCTCAAAATGCAGATTCTTAGAGCCCCACGCAGCAACTGTGGTTTGATGGGTCTGAATCCGCTGCAAAATTAGCACATCCTTCCAGTAACATTGATGCACAGGCCGTTGGATCCCACTTTGGGACATTGTCTCCTGGAAAGCAGGAGCCCGGTGTGTGAATGTCTGTGTCCCTCAGCAGGCCCTGGTGCTTTGGGAGAAGAATCACAGGCATAGTCGTCTGATCAGAAGGCCATCATGAGGGGTCATGGGAGTGTGCTGTGGGACCTCGCAGTGTAGGACGGGCTGCAGGACGGAACATGCTAGAACATGGCACCTCGTGTGGTTCCTGGCTCCCAGTGTGGGCAGCTCTCTTGTTTGTGTCAAAACCCGAGTCACTAATGTGGCAGCGTACCCTCTAATACAAGGATGCTTCGCACTGACCTCCAGAAAGGAAGATGGGAACTTTCTAAGACCAGACGATTTTCCAGGGAAGATAAGTCCAACCAGTTAACACACACTTAGTCACGTTCTTGCAACTTACAACCACTGGCATCTCAATTGGATAATTGGACTGAACCTTGAAAACACAACAAACACCCTTCCTGCTATTATGGGCGTGGGACTCCCTGGACTTCAGCAAGTACCTCGTGTGGCGTTGGTGACCCTGAGCCTCAGGGGCAGGTCGGGGGGTGCTGGGGATGGGTTGGGCTGAGGCTCACGGCTGCTGCTGGCAGGCAAGGGACACCAGGGATGGCCCTGCTCCTTGGCTACAACGTGTGTGTCTAGTTCAGACGTTTCCCAAAGGCCCCCTGATGATCACGTGTGGGACACCGAGACTCCCTGGTGCCTAGTGAGGCCACCTCTGCACTGGGACACTTGTAGAAATGCAAGACTGTATTTCACGTGCAGGGGCCTAACGAGGCAGGGCTCGTGCAGCCCTCGTTGGGAAGAACCCCTCTTTATCCCACCCCCTTCCCTCTCTCGGCAGCCCCTCACCCCCATCCACGCATCTCCTGGAGGTTGCTCCCCTTCCAAACACCTCAAGGCACCACTCGAATCTGCCACGTTCCCTGAGATCATCCAGCGACTGCCCTATAGCTCCCGTTCCCTGGGAAAGACCCACACAGATTATGACTCACACGTACACGGACGGCCATTTCCATAACAGAAAGAGCTTATCTTGTGAAATAAATAAAGCATTCGGGAGAGGTCCATTTATGTGCTCTGCGAATTTTAATGTCCGGGGCAGGGTTATGCACGTGGGAGGGGTTCAATGTGCAAAGCAGTGAGTTCACCTCGGAAGGAAGTCAGCAGGCAGCTGTGAGGAGAGTGTGCGCGGCTGTGTGTGCGCGTGTGTGCTGGAGCTCTCCGAGTTGGCTTCGAGGGAGAGGGATTCCCCTTCCTACGGCTTCCCACGTTTGGATCATCACAACACGGGATCTGCTCCCGTTTTCCACGCTACTCTTTCCTTTCTCCCCTCATCTTGATGGATTTTGACCAAACTGAAAATACGCGACATCATTAGACTGATTTATTACAGACCCTTTTAAGTAGCTGTGGTGAATATTGGTGAGCTCGACTGCACGAGGAGAGACCAACAGCAATGTGACCACGAGGGAGACCACCCCTTGTGGAGGCCGTGCCACGTCTATCGGTCTCGGGCCCGGGGAGCCCTTGTCTACACGTGCGGTCTGGAGCCCACGGTGCGGGGTCCCGGCTCACAGAGTGCGAACTCGGCCTCCGAGGGCCGACTTGTCACGGTCCCCTCTGCTGTAAGTGAGGAAGCCCGAGGAGGAGGGTGCTGCGCGGGGAGGGTCTCCACGGCCAGACCATCCCTCTGCTGAGAGGTATCCTCAGCTGCCCCACAAGTCTGAGTTTCCATCATGTGCTCCGTGGTGGCCGCCGGATCTGGGGTGTGCAGGGGAACAGCCGGGCCGCGGCATCCTGTGCGGTGCTCCCCGCAGCGGTTCGAACGTCCTGGGCACATCTGAGGTTCCACCCTGGGATGGGTCGACTTCTCCAGACGCCCAGCTGCCTGGTCTCCTCCGGGAGTTTTTCATTTAGAAGCTGCCTCAAGTGCCTCTTCTGTGTTCAATTAGAACCGAGTGGGAGTGTGCAGAGCGCCACCGACCGCACCTCTGCTCGCACACACAGCTCCGGGGTTCTCCCCCGCCTCTCCACTATCGAGTTGTTCGCAGGAAAAGAGGGGTATCGGCTGTTTACACGCTAGTGTGAGTGAGCTCCACTAACACTCCCCTGATTCGTTCAACACTACCTGAGGCTGCTGGGTTCCAGGTGCCGGGACCATGACGACCTCGCCCTGACCTTGAGGTTCAGGACAAGAGCCGGCAATGAGAGGACAGGTGGGTAATCAGGAGTCACGGTGGGACGTGGCGTTTTGCTCCCAAGGTGTTTTCGGGAGCAAAGGTCCTACTTAATGTGCACAAGAGCTACTCCGGGACAGCTTTCTGGAGGAGGTGACGAGTGGGAGGAGAGAGGCGTGTGTGTGGTCAGGCAGAAAGAAGGTGCCCATGAGCCGCACCCAGAATGATGAGCATGAAGAGTTTCAGGAGTTCAGCAACACTGGCTGGTGGAAGGACCGTGCGCAGATGGTGACTTGACACCTCGGAGCCATCGAGGGCTCTGAGCATCCGACTGCGTCTCAGGTGCCTGGTATGTTGCAGCAAGCCGAGCCGCCGGACTGGCAGACACAGGTGATACAGAAATGTGCGGGTCACGGAGAGCACTGCAAGAACAGAGCGGGTAAGTCCCGAGGGAATGAGAGTTTTAAACTGGGGGATCAGGGAAGGTCTCGTTGAGGTGCATGGAGAACAGACAGAGGGAGGTAAGGGAGTGAGCCGTGCAGGCAGTGCATTTGGGCAGAGGGAGCTGCACGTGCAAAGGGCCTGTGGCAGGAGTGGGTCTGACGTGTCCTAGAGCAGCGAGGAGGCCGGTGAGGCTGAAGTGGTACGATTGGCGAGGGTAGGCCCTGCGGCCGGGGAAATCCATCGGGACTGGCTGTTCACCCTGCATGAGGTGGCCTGGAGGGTTCCAAGGAGGAAGCATCACATTCTGACTGGCAGCCGGGTCACGCCGGCGGCTGTGCTAATAGGCTGCTTCGGTGATCTGGGCACAGCGTGGGGGAGGCGTGGGCCAGGTGCCGACGGTGCAGGTGGCCTGGATGTTTCCAGCAGGCAGAGCCCACAGACTCAGGTGACGTGAGGTGTGAGAGGAGGGGTCCCCAGGAAGAAACCCGGGGTTAGGCCTGTGCACCTGCAGGGTGGGGCAGGGGAGCGTGGGGGGCAGGTTTTGGGGAGAAGGTGGAGACGTCGGCACTTGGTGACATCTGCCCGCAGCATTTGGGAGCCATCAGAATAGAGAACACAGATGTGATTTTTAAAGACACAGCACTGTGTGGGGCCCGAGGGCATAGGTGGGGGACAGCAAATAGGTGCTCCACGTAGGGTGGTGAGGACAGGTGCTCCACAAGGAGGAACAGGCCCGAGTGTTGTGGAGGAGCTGCTGGCAGGTGAGAGTCAGTAGGAGCCTTTCCTGGAAGTGCTCCCAACTGGGAAGTGCTCCTAGATGAGGGTGTGCTCCAGATGAGGACAGAAGTGCTCCCAGATAAAGAAATGTTCCAGATGAGGAGGTGCTCCCAGATAAAGAAGTGCTCCAGATGAGGACATGCTCCCAGATGAAGACGTGCTCCCAGATGTGGAGGTGCTCCCAGATGAAGAAGTGCTCCTAGATGAGGAAGTACTCTAGATGAGAAGGTGCTCCCAGATAAAGAAGTGCTCCAGATGAAGGCATGCTCCCAGATGCGGAGGTGCTCCCAAATGAGGAAGTGCTCCTAGATGAGGAAGTACTCTAGATGAGAAGATGCTCCCAGATGCGGAGGTGTTCCCAGATGAGGACATGCTCCCAGATGAGGAAGTGCTCCCAGATGAGGACATGCTCCCAGATGAGGACATGCTCTCAGATAAGGAAGTGCTCCCAGATGAGGAAGTGCTCCCAGATGAGGACATGCTCCCAGATGAGGAAGTGCTCCCAGATGAGGAAGTGCTCCAGATGAGGAGGTGCTCCCAGATGAGGAGGTGCTCCAGATGAGGAAGTGCTCCTACATGAGGAAGTACTCTAGATGAGAAGATGCTCCCAGATAAGGAAGTGCTCCAGATGAGGACATGCTCCCAGATGCGGAGGTGCTCCCAAACGAGGAAGTGCTCCTAGATGAGGAAGTACTCTAGATGAGAATATGCTCCCAGATGCGGAGGTGTTCCCAGATGAGGAAGTGCTCCCAGATGAGGAAGTGCTCCCAGATGAGGAAGTGTTCCCAGATGAGGACATGCTCCCAGGTAAGGAAGGGCTCCAGATGAGGACATGCTCCCAGGTAAGGAAGTGCTCCCAGATGAGGAAGTGCTCCCAGATGAGGACATGCTCCCAGATGAGGAAGTGCTCCAGATGAGGAGGTGCTCCCAGATGAGGAAGTGCTCCAGATGAGGAAGTGCTCCCAGATGAGGAAGTGCTCCAGATGAGGACATGCTCTCAGATGAGGAAGTGCTCCCAGATGAGGAAGTGCTCCAGATGAGGAAGTGCTCCCAGATGAGGAGGTGCTCCAGATGAGGGCCGTGCATCTGCGAGGGCAGGGGTGGGGGTAAACTCTGACTCCACATGGGTCCTCGCGTGCTCTAGTGTCCAGGAAGCCCGAGGTGACCCTTGACATCAGGGGTGCATCTTGCATTCTGGGCTGCTGCTCAGCATGGCTTTGGAGTTGCTGCCCCTGCCCCCCGTGCTCCAAGGGGCTGCAGTCTATCCAGATTTCCTTATGTCTGAGGGACAGCTCCCTTAGCAAGCCCAGCTCGCCTGAGCCCCGTGGGTCTGGTTATAAGCCTCTTCCTTGCACAGGACAGTTCAGCTCTGTAGTGACCAAGGCAGTTGGACAGCCGGGTGTCTGTACACGGGGGCCGTCTGATTCCGAGCCCTGCGTGCACGTCACAGCTGAGGAAGAACCCTTACGCCTTCGACTCACCCCTCGGAGACCTTATTTGAGATACAGAGTTTGTAAGTTGCCCGGGATGTTGGATAGCACTTAGACCGGGGACTTCCGAGCGGGCACTTGCGAAAGCTTGGGCAGGACAGGGCTGGCTGCCCTTCTCTGGTGGTCACCTGCTCCTCGTCTTGCACTGACCCCGACTCTGTCCTTCACAAGTCATAAGCCACGTGCAGCTGCTGCCCGACAAAGGGGCTGGTGTTTGCTGGGCCTCCGCGGTCAATGCTGGGGCCCATGCTGGGCGGCTCCTGCTCCTTCGGGCCACTCTCCTCCCCACCAGGTTCCACCCCAGTGGCCCTGGGTGCTCGCCCCTCTTGGGTCTGCCCCTTGGAGGGTGGGAGACCTTCTGGCTTCCAGCTGTCTTCTGGGCACCGACCCGTAGCCCACTGGTAACTCCCCTCCCCTGCGAGCTGGGTGCTGGGAGCCCTCACCCCTGTGAGAGTCCGCCTGCCTGGGAGGTGGGGGATTTCTCCCCTGGGGGAGGCTGCAGGGCCCCCTCCACGCAGCCCGGAGGACGGCAGCCACGCGGGGCCTGAGGGGTTGGGGACGTCTGCTCCTCTCACACCCAGTGCAAGGTCTCTAAGGGCCCAAGGGGACACATGGCCCTGGCTCTGTGTTGGCTCTTGGGCTGCTCTGTGTGATGACTTCTTGTTACTCTGCTGGAATGTCACTCCATACACCCCCGTGGGAAATGGTCAAAAACGCCCCTCCCTCCACCTGCACCCTCCCCCTCCCTCTGAAAGCCCCGGGGGGCGGGGACAGTGGCATCAGAGGACGGTCAGGTGTCAGACACAGCTATGTGGAAGGACCACCTCGCGGCACAGCAGCACGCTCACGGGGACCTCTGTCGTGGCTGTGGGGTGTCAGGCCGGTGCACCTGCTCCACCAGGCAGATGGCTTGGAGGTGGGGACGCTGTCGCCGGCGTGGTTGGGTCCATCTGCCCACTGATTCTCTGGGCCGTGGCCCCGGAGCCGCCCAGAGGCACCTGCGCAGACCTGCACCTGCTCCTCAGCAGAGATGCTGGGCCATGAGCCACACGATACGCCGCGAACAGGCTGCCACACACGTGCGCTTGGCTGTGCCTTGGAGCTGACTTACTGGAGACGAAATTGCTCCCATTTCATGCCCACAACAGGTGTCACGATGGGCTGGTTATTTGTCCGTTTCCCTGTAATTAACAATCTCAGTGTTTAGTTCAGCTGCCTAATCTGTACCCGAAGATTCCAGGAAAATGTGCTCCTTTATCTCCAGTGCATCGGTGGGTCTGGCTGCCACCTGGCCAGTGGTCAGAGTGGAATTGTGTCTGGGTCCCAAGTGGCTCTGGCCTTGGGCTGGGACCTCACGGGTCTACCTTGAAGAGAGCTGACAATATGCAATTATTATGGCTATTATGATTCATAAATCCCATTCTTTAAAAAGGAACAATTAAATACCACTCAGCAGTGATTTAGATTAACATTGACCAAGGAAAGTAGAAGAGGGAAGAAAAATCCTCATACTTAGGTACAGTCGTTGCTATTTTGGAGACTGGGGTGGGACTTGAAACCCAAAGGCCCTCAGCTGCACAAGTTACCCAGCTTTTCAGAGCCTCAGTTTCTGCATGTATAAGTATTGGACAAAGAAAGCAAAGCATGGGCCACTTCACTAACTTATGTGTTACCCTCCTGCAGCAGCTTTTTTTTTTTTTTTTGCAGGAATAGAAAATCTATCCTAAGATCCACATGGAATCTCAAGGGACCCAGAATAGCCAACGCAATCTTGGAGAACTCACACTTTTTGGTTTCAAAACATACTACAAATTTCCAGAAACAGTGTGGCACTGGCTTAAAGACCATCCCATAGATCGATGGAACAGAGTAGAGAGCCCAGAAATAAATCCTCCATGTGTGGTCAAATGACTTCTGGCAGGGAGCCCAGACCATGCGATGAGGAAAAGACGGCGTCTTCCACAAGGAGCGCTGGGAAACGGAATGTCGGCACGCGAGAGAAGGAACTTGGACCCTTTTATGCCATTCTCAAAAATGAACTCAAAATGGATTAAAGATGGCAATGTAAGACCTAAAGCTATAAAATCCCTATAACAAAAGACAAGGGGAAGCTTCATGACACTGGACTTGGCAATGATTTTGTGGATATGACCCCAAAAGCACGGGCACCAAAACCAAAAATAAACAACGGAGATGACCTCATCTCCATGTACCACCAAGGGCACAATCAACAGAGGGAAAGGGCAGCCTATGCAATGAGAGTAAACACTTGCAATTCATAAATGTGATAAGGAGTTAATATCCAGAATTGACTAGAAGTTCCTACTGCTGAACAGCGACAACAAAACACCCACATAACCTGATGAAGAAGTGGGCAAAGGACTTGGACAGGCACATCTCCAACGATGGCGTCCAGATGGCCAACAGACATGTGGAAAGACGCTCGGCATCACTCATCATCAGAGAAAGGCAGATGGAAACCGCGGTGAGATGTGCTCCTGTACCCGTTAAGATGGTTTGTGTCAAAGACTGACAGGTGAGTGTTGGCTGGATGCGGAGAAGAGGGAACCTTTGTGAGATGGCCCAGGTCCTCCGAGAGTGGAATGGCAGCTCGTTGAAGAACGACCATACGATCCAGCAACTCCATGTCCAAAGGAATTACAGACCCTCGAAGAGAAGTTGTGCCTCGGCGTTCACAGCAGCCAAGAGGTGGAAAGAACAGCCAAGTGTCTGTAGGAGAAATCGGATGAACGACGTGTGTAGACTATCACTCAGCCTTGAAAAGGGAGGAACCTTGTCGCGTGCTGTCATATGGAAGGACTTCACGCTGGGGAAAATAACCCAGTCACCAGAAGACAAATACTGCACGATTCTACTTTTATGAGGTGACTGCCAGGGGCCAGGCGGGAAGGGAGAAGGGCAGGGGAGTGCGGTTTAACTGGTGTGGGGTTTCGAGGAAGAAGAGGGTCAGGAGCTCCAAGAGGAGGGTCAAGAGCACTGACTTTTTCTAAACAAGGGCCAAGGTGGCTTTGGAAACACACACGGTCCTCTCTTTCTCTTGGTTCTTCCCAGATGGTCTTGTGAAATGTCTGAGCGTAAAGTCTTTCTTCTTTATGTGAAGGACAGGAAAGCTTAACATGTTCCTTTGCTCTGTCTTTTCCTTATATAAAACATGTCTAACATGTTTCTAGAAAGACCTTTGGGTCTGGAACCTGGTCCATCCTGTTGGTCCACGTTGGTCATGCCTGGTGACTTTGGTTGGACGGTCCTCTTCTGCCAAATGGAGAGTAGATGTGGTCCTCCCTCTGGGGCTTTGTCACCCAGTGGGGCAGGCCGTGTGAGAAAGCTCTGAGCAGGTAGCCAAAGACATTTTATGAAAATGTTACTTCTCATGATCACACTTATTTTTTCATGAAACCCTTAACTAAATTAATTTTAGTTTCTCTTTTTCTGTTTTCACCTACTTTTCCTTCCTCTTTTGCCTAGTTTCTCAAGAAGAAATTCTGACTTCTGGTTTGTCATTTCTTCTTCCTTTTCAGACGAGGCTGTGACTGTGTCTACGAGGCAGTTCCCTACCTCACTGGTAACAGGTTTGAGGTCATTGTTCCCCTCTATTAGGACACACCCTTTGGCGGGTGACCCAGAGTTGTTCCAAATGAGGATCATTTGTGCTGACCCAGCTCTGCAAGGAGGATTGTGTCTTCTGAACGAAACAGGGACCACCAGACCCGTTGGCTTGCTCTGTCACTCGGGCACGGGTCCAGCCTCACCTAAGAAAACGCAGCTCCTTGAACATTCACACATGGAGGGGATTCATTCATTTTTGATCACCTACCAGTTCTAGTCTTGGACTAAATTGGCCTTCCCCTCCAATCCCATCTTTCCCTGAATCCCATATTAACTGCGTGCAATCGTAGTCCCAAAATACAGATCGAGCATCGTCTTTAATTTGTCCCGCTGCCGCGCCGCCAGTTCTGTAAAGACGGGGTGTTGGCCAACTGCATGGAGTATGAGCTGGCTCTTCAGCGAGGTTTTGCTCGGCCTCAGACGTGCCAGCTGTGGGACGCGGGAGGAGCTACCCTTAGGGGACCGGCGGCGGAAGTGCGGGGGTGAGGTCGCCTCTAACTCCAGAGTTTCACGGGCCCGGTGTCCCCGGAAAATGGCCAAACGGCTTGAGCTGAGACTTCACTTCCTTGTTTTCTTCCCTCAGCCTGACATGAGGACACTGTCATCGAGTCCTTCTTCCGCCTTCTCCTCAGCCACCCCGCGTGTCCCCTCTGGGGCTAAGATGAAGCACACAATTCCTACCAGAGCGCCCTCCCAGAGGAGACCAGTGACCTGTGAAATTTCGGTCACCGTGCCAAGTAGAATGGGGGAGAAGCTCCTCTCGAGATCTTTAGATCTCGCGGTTGTGCCGGACGCCCCGAGAAGAGGGGCCTTCAGTCCATGGGACAGCAGCTCAGGCGGGCCACTCAGGTAGGCGACACGAGTAAGTCGGGCAGTCATCGCCCGAGCGTTTCGGGAACCTTGGAATCCTTCTTTGTGCTCCTCAGTCTTTGGCACTTCTGTTCTAATTCTTCTTTAATTCTATATAAGAAACTCTTTATTTCTTTCAATTTTTGCCTACTAATGAGGCCAATCGTATTCCAGAACATGAATTCAGAAGCACAGACTTATAGCAACCTGTCTTACATGATTAACAGGGATGTATTTTATCATAAAAGCCAGGGCCATTTGTAGCTGGCAAGGGCACAGCTATAATCATCTCTGTACCTATATTTAGTAGAAAATTAAGCCAGTTTTTCTGGGCACTTAATAGTTTTCTACTTCACATTGTGTAAGTTAAACTTGGCTTTAGTTATGCCAGATTTCGATCCCAAGTATAAAAGTAATCATATAATTAACTACTTGACCTACTTTATAACTTTTAAAAAGGATTACTTGATCAGGGTAAGGCTCCGAACATACTGGGTCAAGATTTTCCTATGTTCTTTTAAAAAACAGATGTGAACAAATAGACACATTTATGGAGAAAATAGATAAACGTGGTTTGTGGAACTGCTTGGGTCAGTGCATGTGGATGAGTTTGTCGATCTCAAGAGTGACCACAGGGTCATTATCAGTTACTATGGGCTGAGCTGTGTCCCCCTAAAATCCAGTTGTTGGACCCTCACCCCCATGACCTTGAATGTGACTGTATTTGGGATAGGGTCTTTAAAGAGCCCATTATGCTGAAACGAGATCATCAGGATGGGTGCTGATCCGATCTGATGGGTGTCCTTACAGGTAGAGGGGGCCAGGACACAGACATAGCCGGGGGGATGACCGCGAGAGGACAAGATGGCGTCCACGCAATGGGGAGACAGGCCTCAGGACAAGATGGCGTCCACGCACCGGGGAGACAGGCCTCAGGAGGAATGAGCCCTGCCCACCCCGTGATCTCAGACCGTCGGCCTCTGACTCGTGAGCACATTTCTGCTGTTGGAGCCCCCGGTGGGCGGTACCTTGTGATGGTGACCCCCGGAGACTCGTACAGGCTAGGGCTCCCCTCTCTCCCACGCGTCTCTGGGGACCCACGCAGGACGTGTCATCTGGCACAGAATGTCCACATCCTGCCTCGTCTTTAGGAACGAAATTCTGCTCTTCTCCGCAAACGGCGTGTTTTGCCCAATGTATGACTTTCTCGTACCCCTGTCTCTAGAATGGCTCATAGGCAGAATCAGCTGGGGAGACACCCCTTCCTCCGATAAAAGGCAGAGCTTCCCCGGGAGAAGCCTCCCCTTTACCGCTCGGCGTGTCGCTCCCTGGGAAGATCGTGTGGCCGGCGGCGTCGGCACGGGCAGGGCGTCCTCAGGGCAGGAATGAGAGCTCACGGGTGGGGGCTGGGATGCGTGTCCCCAGCTGCTGCATGAAGGGGGTGCGTGCAAAGCTCTGAACAGCGGGAACCTGGGGATTCCGGACATGCCCGCCCCGGTGGTGCCACTGAGTGGCAGGGGTGAGGCAGAGGGGACGGCAGCGAAGGGAATTTGGGATCAGCCTGGGCTCGGGGGGCTCGTTTCGTTCCAAAAGGAGGTCTGCTCCCGGGGGAAGAGCCTGAGCAGAGTGCCGCGGGCACCGACATCCGTCTGGGGGGTTGTGTGGGGCCAAACCGTGAAGGGCCTGGGCCACAGGTGGGGGTCGGCCCTCCGTGACCGAGTCCCGCAGGGCAAGGGTGGCCGGCTCTCGGGGGTGTGCCCAGGGGGGCAAACACCCTCCCCGAAGACCCGGGAAACCCTTCGGCCGGCCGGTGAGTCTGCAGCGGGGAGGGTGGCTGCCCGGGCAGGCGGGCGCGGACCACGGTTCGGTCCGGTACCCTGCACACTGCGGGGGTCCCCCGTGGAGAGGACATGCCGGCGAGCACCAACTGCAGCACGGCTCTGGGAAGGGCACGCCTCTTCCCAGGATCCTGGCTCCCTTCTCCCCGCTGTCCCCGGAGCCACCAACCTGCTCTCTGTCCCCACTGACTGCCTTTCCTGGACACCCCGATAAAGGGGGTCCTACCCCAGGTGATCTTCTGGGCCTGGCTTTGATGTAAGAGCTTCCTCTGCGGGGGAGCCGATGTCAGCGGCTGATTCCCTGCAAGGGCTGCCCGTGATGGGTCGGGGGAGGGTCCGCATCGCCCCTCCCCGTGCATCAGGGGGGCCGGTGCAGCGTCCGAAGCCTGGGGTGATGGTGGATCCCAGGCCGTGAACCCTCGGGGACAAGTGTCTATGGGCACGTGGCTTTTCATTTCTCTTGGGCACATACATAGGAGCATCTCAGCTGGGCTTTGGGGAGCAAGGGGCATGAGAGGGGTGGGAGGTTAGGAGAGGGTCTACAGGGGGCTTGGGGCCGTGCCTGGGCACTGCATGGTCGGGAGGATGCTCGAGGGGCTCGGGCACCAAGGCGGGGACTGTGGGTTGGCGTCAGGGTGTGCGCAGCGAGTGCAGAGGTGAGGTCGGGGGGTGGGGTGGGCCAGGGGCGGGCCAGGGGAGACGGGGTGCTTCGTGTCCAGGCTGGAGCGGGCCCCATGGGGACCCCAGTGCGGCACCAGTTCTGAGACTGGGAGAGAGGAAACGGATCCAAGACTCCGTGGAAACCCCCTCGGGAGCTCTGGCTCAAATCAGAAAACATGAAAATTGAATTAGTGGAAACTCAGTGTCTCGCCGGAACCAGGAGTCCCCTGCCGACTCGAGGGCAGCCTGTGCTCCTGTACCGTCGTCTGTGTGCCTGTCACACTCGAGGACAACTCGGAAATAACTAGAATGGCGAAATATGAGGGAACGGCTAAACCGAACTCAATAAAGTTCACCAGGGCCCTGATTCTGACCCCTCACGGAGGGCAAATGGCTAAAAAGTCTACATGGGCCCAGAAACACGCCTGTCATGTCCAACACACTAACTCCGAAGTCTAATAGGTGCACTTAAGTAACCTAGGGAAGCCGTCTGTGCGAGGCCTTCCTGGGGACGCTCGAATTAGTTGTGTCGGGCGCGTCACGGAGCGGAGAGAAAGGTCCTAGACTCCAAGTCTGCTCAGCGGGTTTGGAAGCCAGGAGGATGAGACAAATGTGTTTCCGGGAAGGGGAAGGGGTGTCCCCGCACTTCCCCGCTGGATGTCACAGTGGCCACTGCCGACGGGGAACAGGGCCCCAGACTCCGGGACTCCCACCGTGCACTTGGGCCCCAGCAAGACCTCGTGCCGGTCAGCGCTCCCAGCACGTTCAGAGCCAACGGGGAAGGAGCACTTGTTCTTCTGAAAAATACTGCCGTTGGGTAAAAAAACCACATAATAGGAAATGTACCATCCTAACCGTCTTTAAGATCAGTCCGCTCCCGTTGGGGGTCTTCACGTGTCGTGCAAACCATCTCCAGATCCGATCGTCCTGCGAACCCCAAACTCTGTCCCCATCCCCCAGCCCCCGGCACCCCCTCTACTTCCTGAGCCTGTGGTCTGGGGACCCCGGGACCTCACGCAGCATCTGAACCGTGAGGCTGTCTCAGTTCACGGAGCCCCGTGTCCTCGAGGCCCATCCACGCCGTCTTGGGTGTCAGGAGGTCCTTCCTCGTGACGGCCGACTCACTTTCCCTCTTCTGCATTCCGTTTGTCCATTTCCCTGCTGATGGGCCCCCCGCTTGTTTCCCCCTCTGGTCACTGTGAACGGCGCCCCTATCAGAGCAGGATGACTGGATGTAAGGCGATACTGTGTTTGGTTTTTTGAAGACTAGAACCTTATTTTTTTATAGGAGATTTTATTTTAGTATTAACATATAATGCACTATTTGCCCCAGGGTACAGGTCTGTGGTTCATCAGGCTTACACAATTCACAGCACTCACCATAGCACACACCCTCCCCAGTGTCCATCCCCCAGCCCTCCCCCCTCCCCCCAGCCACCCTCAGTTTGTTTCCTGAGATGAAGAGTCTCTTATGGTTTGTTTCTCTCCCTGGTCCCATTTCATTTCATTTTTTCCTTCCCTACCCCCCAGGACCCCCCACCCTGCCTCTTGGATTTTTAGAAGAGATCTTGAATCATGTAATACCCTCTGCCACAAAAGGGCTCTAACATTAGATGTTTATTCTCCAGGCGTCGGAGGGGCTCAGCTGGTTAAGTGGCCAACTCTTGATTTCAGCTCAGGTCATGATCTGGGTGCCCCGGGATCGAGCCCCACGTCAGGATCCACACTCAGCACGAACTTTGTTTGGGGTTTTCTCTCTCTCCCTCTGCCCCTCTCCCCACCCCTTGCTCTGCTCTCTCTCTCTCTCTCTCTAAATAAACAAATAAAATCTTTAAAAAACAAATTACAGGGCACCTGGGGGGCTCAGTGGGTTAAAGCCTCTGCCTTCGGCTCAGGTCATGATCTCAGGGTCCTGGGATCCAGCCCCACATCGGGCTCTCTGCTCAGCAGGGGGCCTGCTTCCCCCCCCCCCCCGCCTGCCTCTCTCCTACTTGTCATCTCTCTCTCTCTCTCTCTCTGTCAAATAAAAAAATAAAAATAAAAAATCTTAAAAAAAAAACACAACAAATTACATTTAATTAAGCTTTCATTCAGGAAAAGTTTCTCAAAAGCCACTAAAGTGAGCCAAACTGTCTACTTCCCTTCATTCTAAAACAGAATTGAGATAAAGTGGTAAAATGGGAAATAAATCACTATCATGGGCTTTGGGGATGTGGTGCTAGTCCTCGTTGTCATCTTCCCTAGCGGTATAACTCTGAATAAATCAGTTTACTTGTTTGGGTTCAGTCTTCTCCTTTGTAGAAAGGAAAAGCTCGAAACAGTGACATTGGAAGCCCGAGGCAGCGCTCCCCATGTCATGAGAATAACTTGCAGCCAGAACGGTGAATGCACAATATTGAACTTACATGTTGAACCTCGGCTCTTGGGGGTGAGCAGGAGGCCGGAGTACCAAACACCATGTGACGCGTGGGCTGCCGCTGGTGCGTTTTCCCCACTACGCCCCGCCTGCGGGTCTGACATGCCACGGGCATTGCGGGGGGCAGCGTGGAGTGACCCAGGGCTAGAGATCCGAGTCCCAGGACACCAATCGCTGTGCAAATGAGGCAAATTCCGTGGCATTCTATGAAATTATATTGTTCCAATTGGTATTCGAGGATTATTTTCCTTCACAAGCTTGGTGTTGGAAAATCCCACTGGCCAATTGCAGTGTTTGCGTAAATAATCCTTTAGTCAAAGGCGTTGATAGCCGTTTTTTTGGTCATTTGTTGGAAGAGGCGTCATCCTTCCAGGTTTGGGGACAGTCACAATAGTGCATAACTGTTCTCTGTGCAGTATATCAAGATGACGGTGTGGCCAACGCCACAAGCCCAGCACGGACGGGGGATGCCTGATGGAGGGCAGCGGACGTACGCTGTGCCGGCCAATTGTTGGCTAATTAACCCGTCATGCCTTACTTACGTAATATCTTGTTTTTGAAAGACTCTGAACAAAAAAAAAAAATCTGTGATAGGTCAGCTATTTTGAGCAAAGCCCTTTTTTTATTTTTCATGGATCTAAAATAATCTGTTTTCCCATTTTGCTAGAAATGAATTTGCCTTTGACATGATTGCCTGCCTAATGACTATAGAATTAAGCTCCCGAGGACATTCTGTGGAATTAGGCTAAAAAGATTAACTTCCTACATGATGTCTGTATCCATATTACTTCTTATTAGAAATTAATTACAGTAACTTTCTGCTTTTTAGGATGCTCGAGGCAGTAACTGAATATAAATAAGGGAAACAAAAGGGAAATAAAGCAAAAACAAAGAGAGAAAAAAAAGCAGATGATCATTTAATATGCAGACTGAATCTAAGCAAATTACTGTCTAGTCACAGATTTTCTGTATGGATAGATTTATGGGGAATATAATTAACTGAGTGAACAAACACATAACATCTTCATTTATTTCTCAAATACCAGACTGAATGTGAGTCGACAATGGACCAACTTACTCTTGACACCCAAACAATTTGGAAGTAATTGACTCTTTGGATAATAAGGTCCTTTGGGGTTTTTCTGTTTCCCCAAAGATGTCTTAATAAACATCAATTAGCATTGCATACATAGGTCTACAGCTGTAGATGAAAATAATCTTTATTAGTTCTTCTGTTTGCTGGAGCTTGGGATAAATTGAGTTGCCGGCACCCATGGAGTAAGCAAACACAGGTGTGCCCTCTCCTGATGGGACTTGTTATATTTTAATTATGTTGGCCTTTCCCAGTTAAAAATAAGTCTCATCACAAATTTCACCTTCTCCAGTGAGCTTTCCTGGCTAAGCCCGCCCACACCACCGCCTTTCCCTGTGGACCTCTCGAAGCACTTGGCACTTTCTCGTGGCTGCCCTGTGCCGCGTTACACCGCCCCCCCAAGATTTCCCTGGAGGCTGGTCTCACCGGCAAAGGGTGAGCCCGTTCTCGGGTCATCTTGTTCTGGGCGGGTCACAGGGACTAGGTAGCACGCTTACTGACTGGATGAGGCCTGCGAGCAAGCAGTCCCCTGCAGGGGGGAGGGCACAAGGCCCTGGGGCCGCCTCACGTGCTGTCTGTGCGTTGGATTCCCCCTCGGGGAGAGCCCAGTGTGTGGAGAGGACGGGGCTCCCGGGGCGAGGCCGGACAGAGAACTCTGGTGCCTTAGATTCCCCGGTGTTTTCCAGCCCTTGGACCAGGTTGCTTTGTGGGGGAAACGGGTCATAGCAAGTTTCTCATTTTTTGGCAAGAATTAATAACCTTGATGATGTTGATTTTGTACCTCAGGCGTAGCGCTTGGATTCGTTGTGTCCTTCAGGCCACACCTGAGGGCACGGCATTGTTGACCTGTGCATGACCCTGCTCATCCCCTCTGTCCACTTCTATCATCTACCCACCTGTGTGTCCGTCCACCTGTCTGGCATCTATCAGTCACCTCTCTACCATCTGTCTATCTGTCTATCATCTATCTACCTTGTGTCTGCTGCCTGTCTATTACTTATATACATCAGCTATCATCCATCAATCTATCTGTATATCTATTTATCTACCAATCATCTATCTGTATATCTATCAATCACCTCTATCATCTGTCTACCTATCATCTGTTGATATTACATCTATAGATATTAGCATATCTATATGTATCATCTATATCTATCGATCTATAATCTCTTTGTCTGTTTATGTATCTATTTGTCTACCTATCATCTCTGTCTATCTCTCATCTGTCTCTCGTCTGTCTGTCTATGCATCTCACCCCTCGCTATCATCTGTCTCTATCTCCCCGCTATCTCTCTCCGCTAGTTCCCAAACCTCACATCTGTCTCCTGCTCCCCATGTGAGGAATATTTTTACTTACTTTGAAGGAACCCATTTCTGTTTGCAATCCCTCTTCGAGAAGGCAGATCATTTCCTACTTACTGGAAGCTTCCCGGAGAGGTTTGCTTGTTTATGGTGACTTGTTTGTGGTGTTTATGGTGACTTTATGCCACGTTCACCAGCCCCAGGCTGGGTGTTGGGGGCTGCTGTGTGGAGCGCGGGGACGGGGTGGACAGGACCTGAGTGCTCACACTTGGCTGGCTGGGGGTCGGGCCTGGAGGAGTCTCAAGGGACAGCAGGCTGCCTGCTCTCGCTGTCCCTGGGGGAAGACCCATCGGGCCATCCTGGGCTCTACAATCACCTGGGGCGGGTCCCTCTTCCCGTCCCTCTTCCCGTCCCTGTCCCAGCACCGTTCCAAACTCTCTCTGGCTCCGGAATGTCTGTGTTGTACAGAAGCCTGTCCAGTTCCTTGGACAGGTGAAGTTTCGAGGACAGGGGCGGTGTGGTCTGGGGGCCTCGGGCCTTGTAGCAGTGCCCCCTACCCCCAGCTGTGCAGATCTTTTGCAGAGAGGTTTTCAAAATCGATATAACTCAAGGTACCAGGAATATTACCACGCTACCTCGGGTTCAGTGGGACAATTACCGAGATGGTTTATGTACATTCTTTCCTAGTGCTGGGTCTTCGACACCCGGCGTGGAGGTCTTTGTGTCCGTGCCTCTTGGTTCGGGACCGTCACGCTGCAGATGCTTGATGTCACATGACTGCGGCCGCCTCGAGGGACAGCGCCGCTCCCCTCCTGGGTCACTGGCTTCGGGGCAAGACCCCAATACCCTAGCCTTGCCCTGACTGGCCTTCCTAGAAAGCCCGGTGCGGGAAAGTCTACTCTGTTGTCTCCTCTGTGGACCTCGGCAGACCTTTTCCTCCTGCCTGGAGCGCTCTTCTGCGTCCTCTCCCCTGTCCGCCAGCCCAAAGCCTGCCAGGAAGGCTTCGTGCCTCAGGTCTGGGCCAGCTCCCTGCTCTGGGCATTCCCACCGTGACCTCCCTCCAGCCTTCTTCCACCAGACCGTGTTCTTCTTGAGATCAGGGACTCTCCTCTTCCCGGCCGTGCACACAGTAGGCACTCAACGGATCCTTGCCGCGTGATGAAGAGGCTACTGCCTGCCGGCCACGCCCTCATGCAGGGCAGAGGAAACCAGTTTGTCTCTGGCGTCCTAAACGCGAAGAAAGAGAGGACTCTTTACACAGCCAAGTGGGAAGGCAGCCTGGAGGGGAGGGCTTCCCGGAAAGAGAGTAACATGTTAGGTCCACGCTGAGACCCGACAGTCAGGACATCTCAGCCCCCAGCTGCCACGCCGGAGGGGGGTTGGGCAGAAGGCACCAGTGTGCCACGTCTGGTGCGGAAGGAGAGGTGAGTCCCAGGGAGGCGGCGGTCGGAGGTCCGGCTTTCTGCTTCCGTGTCCGGGGCCACATTACGTTTAGATGTTTCCTCGTTCCCTGGCTTGGTAATGGCACGAAGAGTCAACACCGCCCTGATGGTTTAGAGCGCCCTGCCCTAGCCCGGCCCGAGGGTCGTGGGCGTCTGGGTGTCCCAGCCCCGCTCCCAGAGACCCGGACTCAGAAGGTCCGGGGAGAAGCTCTCGGGTGGTTCCAATGCCGGCTCCCTGAAGAGGTGAGGGACCGTCCCACGGCGGGTCCTGGGGAAAGCCAGCCCCGGCTCCCGAGGACATACTCGAGCCTGTGTTTTAGGCTAAAAATAAAATCCAGCGCCAGATGCACCAGGAAACATGCCTCCCTGCCTGGGCATCTGCTCAAACTCATCGCACGTCCTGCTCGTCACATCATCTGGATCTTTCCTGACACTTGGAAAAGCAGGTTTCCTTCGGAGGCCCCGGGAACTGCAGTGGCTCCCTGGGGCCGGGCGCTCCCTGCGGGCGCCCACCTCCTTGCCCACACCGACCTGGGCGTCCCCGGCGCCTGCTTCACGCGGAATCTCGGTCCAAGGCATCACCTGGCAGGGGGAGGAGCAGAACTCAAGCCCGGGGCTCCTTTCCTGGCTTCTCGGGGGGCTCCTGAGCCGTCTGAGCCCCAGAGGGGCTGCAGGGCCTGGACCGTGGGGGGAGCACGTGGCCTCCCGAGAGGGTGGGGGCGGCCCTGGTCTCGGGGGCAGGTGCGTGCCAGCCTGGGCTCTTAGGGCTTGAGCCTGTGGTGTTTCCTGGTGACTAAGCTGAGCGGGTCGCCGTTTTTCCCCTTAACGGTAATCCCTGGACTGCAGCTGCTGGAGCCCAAACCCCCGTGTGAACCTCCCCTTGTTCTCTGACCGGAGTCGCACGACACGTGTTAAAGCCCTTCTGTCGCGGCCGACCGTGCTGAGGGAGAGCTCGGCGCCTGGCCTGGTGTGCGGCACGCACTTCTCGTGGGGCTGTGGCTCGGCCCCTCCTCTCGCCCGACGGCCTCGTCACCCGCACGGGGTCAGGACCATCGGCAGGGAGGCCCAGGGGTGGGAACACTGCCCTCCCCCTCCATCCGGCTCCCAGGGACACCCGGGGACAAGTCTCACAGGCCTGGACTTCACCGCGAGGCTTACCGGTGTGGTTACGCATCCGAGGCTGTGGGTTGATGCGATGAGCCCCCTCTCCTGATCCCAGGGTCCTTTGGGTGGTTTGTTACCGGCGCTCGGCCTGTCTGTTGAAGGCAGACGCTCGGTTTGGGCACCTTGCCGATGGCTAACACGGACTGCTGCGAACGAGGGAGCCCACGGGACCCCGGTGGCGGAAGGCAGGACGCGGGGGTCTGCGTGTGCTCGGCACGTGGGGAAAGGGGGTCTCTGCCTCGGCTGCAGTCCCAGAGAGAGGTCTGTGGGGAGCAGGGCAGGGGAGAGGGGTCCCGGAAGAGGGAGGGAATCTGGCATTCCTTTAGATGCAAATGTAAAATGAACAGATTCTAAACCCACTTGGTTATGACAAGGCGTGTGCTCCTCTCCGGCCCCCACAGTGTTCGCTGGGCCCCTGACCTGCGGACAGCACCTCCACGGCCGCTCTCCTGGATGGGGCGGCCGCCTCGCCAGGCCGCGGGGCTGAAGGCCGGCTGTCCTCGGTGATTGCCGACTCACGAGCTGCTCTCAGAAGGGCACCTGAATTCTGGAGGGCACGTCCTGGCCCAGAGCCTGAGCCTCAAGCCTCACGTCACCTCCCCCCATGTCAGCGATGAGAGGGCATCTCACCCCTGCTCTGCCTCCTTTTGTCCCACTCTTTCCTCCAAATGCAGGAAATCCTGCCATGCTGCCCACTTGTGAGGAGGTTTGTTTGTTTACGTTTCCTCCACGGGGCTGTTTCCACAGAAGACAGGAAAGTGGACACTAAGGGTCAGTCAGCCGGTCAGTCAGTCAACCTTCCCCGAGAGAACCTGGGCATTGGGAGCAGGGGTGGGGGCTCACTAGGCTCTGGGCCCACAGGGCTGAGCACGGTAGCATGTCCCACAGGGAGTGATGGTGCATGACAAACCAGTGAAAACGACACATAGGAATGATGCTTGGGGTTGCTGGGGAAGGGGGTGGGGTGAGTTACCACTTGTCAGGGAGGGCCAACGACAGCGTCGTGGGTAGGGAGTGCCTGTCAGCCTCCACGGAAGGGGTGCAGCCCCTGCAGGAGGGACTCAGTCCTTGTGGAGGGACTCAGTCCCTGTTGGAGGACTCAGTCTTTGTAGGAGAGGACATAGCCCCTACAGGAGGGACTCAGTCCTTGTGGAGGGACTCAGTCCCTGTAGGAGGGACACAGCATGCTCTCCACGTAGCACCCCTAAGAGGATGTGAAATGACCTGTCCCGAAAGGCAGCAGGGTGAAACAGATGAAAAATAAAAGCTGTGTCCCCCGGGGGAGCCATTTTGGTGGGTGGGTCAGGTTGGGCACCCAAGAAGGGAGACAGAGATGTGTGGACACAGAGCAGAGGAACCAGAAAGAAGCAGCCTGTGAGGTAGTCGGTGTGAGCCGTTGGCAGGTGCGTGTGCGTTGCCCTCCAGGGTGGACGTGCTGTGGAGGGGGCTTCCCTGCCAGCTGTCAGGGCCCCCGTGTCACCCCTGCCCACAGCCATCCTCCGGGGAACCTTGGTGTGCTCCCCACCCTGAGCCTGGTCATGTACGTGCTTTCTCCACCACTGTGCACTGTGCTCCGGCCCCGAAGGGCACCAGCCAGGGTAGCCTCCTGGAGGGGAGGCGTGCGGCAGGGCCACCCCAAGCCAAGCCCCGCCTCGCCCACAGAACACCCTAGGTCCCCATCGGGAGATGAGTTCACCTCAGCCCTGCAGACCCATAAGCTGAAAAGAAGTTTTTTGTTCTGCGGTGCACTTTAGCGCGGCAGAGGCTCAGACGGACCAAAGACAGCTTCGGACCGTTCTGGAAGGGGCTGCCTCCTCGGTCTGCACTTTCAATCCTGGAGACGCTAGTGTTTCCAAGTATTAAAATCCCGCGTGCTCAATGGAGCACAATGTCCTTCCTTCATTTGGAGACGACCAATGCCAATAGCAGCCTGTCCTCTCGGGGGCGGGGGGCTGGTCGGGGTAACCCGGGAAGCTCAGGGGCTCAAGGCTGCCACGCATGAGAACATCCTGCCGCAACGGATGAGAATGAGACCCCTGCAGGGGTCTTGGACCCTTGGACCCTCAGAAACGTGGCCTGACCCTCAGGCTCTACTGACGCCCCTGGTTCTCCACAAGACGAAGATCGGGGAGCAGGAATCCGTGAAGTCCCCCGGATCGAGGCTCGAGGAGCACGTGGCACGGCGCCCGGCACGGAAGGTGCCATGGAGCTCATTGCACGACCCCTTGCTCTGCTCTCGTCGCTCACTTTTCACCCCATGGCCTAGAGGGCTGCTAGTCCACGGTCTGAGCCCGAGGGGCCCTGGGAACTTTGTTCTGGGGTGGAGCGCGTTTATCCATCACAGGCATTTTTGGAGCGCCACGTGGCCGGGTCAGGAGCAGGTCTGGTGGACGAGAGCTGGGTGGGCGGAGGCTCACCTTAAAACGGGGTCCGTGCTGGGAGGGAGGCGTCCACCATGAGCCCCCCGGACACCCAGGAGCCACCAGCAATCCGAGGACTCGGGGGGCTCCAAAGGCACGACCCCCGGGGACGGCCACGGAAAGCCTTGCGTCCAGCAGGTGAGGCCTCCCGACCATGTCTCCGGCCAACCCTCCCAGAGCCAGAGTGTCCATACGAGGGAGCAGTTAGTTGGGAAGATGGCTTCTTGGGGGTCTGTACCCACGAAGGGACATTCTGCCTTGAGCCTCTGGTCACCAGGGCGCTGGGACCGATTGTGTCTTCTGGGGAGTAGCTGCTGCCGGACGCCAGGACACGGCGCAGGTGGAGGCCGAGGGGCCTGGGAGCAGCGGGTGGGACCAGTTCACCCAGGTGTGGGGGAGGGGCTTGGGGCAAGCGGGGCCGCCCCGGCCGGGCAGGGTCCAGCCCCCAGCACGCCCGCTCGCGACGGTCTCTTCTCTGAGAAGCCTCCTCCCGGTGAGCTGGGCGGGAAAACACGTCTCCAGACAAAGCGAGGAGAATGGCCCAGTCTCCACGTGTTGGAGCGGAAAGAGGCACCCGGAGGGAGCCCCGGCCGAGACGTGCAGGGAAACCGCCGAGGCGGCGTCCCGCTGACCTCCTGCAGAGCCCTCGAGGGGAGGGTGGGGTCGGAGGCCCCCGGGGCTCCCCGCAATCCAGTCCCTTTGTCCCCACCCCTACCCTCGCAGGCCGCCAGTGATGGTCGACTGCACACTCACTAATGGGACCGACATCACCCCCCAGACCCTCGGCTGGGTCACGTGGGGTCTGTCCTTATTGTGAAAAATCCCCTGTAGGTCTCACATTGGTCCCCCTATTCTGACAGATCATGGGCCTCCCTGAACCAATAGAGATGTTATTTGTGACTATCAATAATTATTTTCTTATTAGTGTAATTAAAGATCTCATTCTCTCCTATCTAGTAGCTAGGAGAAGTAAATCTTCCAATTATCTTCACTTTTGAGCTCTTTTTTTTTTCCTTCAAAATATCTCTAATTATCACTCTTGCTACAAGTATAATCAACTTGCATAAATGAGATTCTATTCTTAGCTTTGGTTTAGCTTTTTTCTGGCACTTTGTGTGTTATGGTGACAAATCTGAGCTCACACATCCATTCCACACACAACCCAAACTGAAAGGACCCGACTGAAATCGTCTACTTACACGGAACGGACTGAGAAGAGTCTGAAACCCAGAGAAGAACACACATGAGCTGCTCTGCCCGACACCCGAGCCCCGAGCCCTGCTCTCTGCGCGGTCGCGACCGGCGTCACGCTAACCCTCCCGACCCCGGCGTGATCCCAGCGACTGTCCCTTTGCAGAAGCTGCAGCTCGTCCTTGGTGCATGCCACGGTCCCCCAGTGCCCGCGGGCGCCAGGATCCAGGGTGTCGAGGCCGCGGCGTTCCCTCCCACTCAGAGCTCGCGAGAGAGCACGCCTGTCCCCACCGGGGGCCGAGCGCTGGCACTCGAGGAAGGAGACGGGCTGCCCAGGAGGAGTGTGGGGGCCAGGCTTTTGGGTGGGAGGTGCCCAGATGGGGACCCGCCCTTTGGGAGAGCAGGACGCCAGCTCTCCGGGCCCCCTCCAGCCTCCCCAGTCCCCCGGGAAATCCTTCCCCTTCCACGTCTCAGACCACTGCTGGGACATACTGTGGCCAGGACTGGTCTGCAGGACACTGACCAGCCTTCCTGCTGGGACCGATGGCCCTGCTGCAGCCTCTGGGAGCTGCTGCCTTCTGGTCGCCCTGAGAGGGCGACACCCGCACGTTGGCCTTGTGCTCCTGGCTGCTGGGGTGGGGGCGCAGGGCAAGGCTAGAGGGCGGCTGGGATCACCACCCTCGGCCGCACTGCCGGGCCTCGGTCCCCGTGGGTGTTCGCTGCTGTCGAGGGAGGCGGGGACGGCCACCAGCCCCTCTGATGCCGCAGCCACGTGGCCTGTGGTTCGGGGCCGCCTGGAGTCAGGGGACCCACCGGCTATTTGGGCCTGGGGGAGCAGCACAGCATCAGTGACATCGCGAGAAGGACTTCTGGGGCTGGAAGGCATTTGCTGCCGCGTAAACGGCTGTTCTTAAATTAGGCTCTCCGGCAGATTAGTTCATTCGGCTATTTGGGGGCACTCAGCTGGGTGACTTCACCCACTCGCATATCCCCAAGTTGGCTGTTACATAAGGACTCAGCTGTCTCTACCCCAAAATGTGCCTCCGTCCTGCCCAGCATTGGAAGGCGTGTCCGCTGGAAGCCCCAGGGCTCTGGCCGAGGACCCCCGACTCATCCTTTGCCGGAGCCGGGAGTCTGGTTTCCATGGCGACCATCTCCGCAGGCAGCCCCGAGTTCTCGCCTCCCTCACGTCGTCCCTGCAGCGTCCCTGCAGCTGGAGGAGCAGTGTTCCCAGGGGCCTCTCTCCCGCCCGCGCCGGCAGGTGACAAGGCTGCACCCCGGGTGGGCTTCCTGGGGCTTCGGCCCCGAGTGCCGTGCACCAGGCACCCCAGAGACGGACGCTGACTTATGCACAGCACCCCAGGCCAAGGGTCTGGGGTCCAGGTGTCCTTCGGGGCTCCTCCTGAGGCTGAGAGGGAGGGCCTGCTCTCGGCCCCCTCCTGGGTGGGCTGGTGGCCATGGTCATATCCACGAGGCTTTCTCCCTGCGTGTCTTTGTGCCCACACCTCCCTTCCGTATACCGACACTGTCGTGTGGGATTAGGGCCATCCTGATGGGCTCATCTGAACTGCCCACAGCTGCAGGTCACCCATTGGGCCGTGTTCGGAGGCGTGAGGGGTTAGGGCTCCAGGACACGCATGTGGGAGACGCACGTCCCCGTGCAGACCCCCAGCGCCGAGCACAGAACGTTGGCCAGGACGCATGTCCGGATGGAGGCCTGGGGAGCCGGCTCAGGGAGCCAGGAAGCACCCTCACTGTGTCCGTGGCCGCGCCTCTGAGCGTGGACGACCTGCCCCCTTCCCGAGGGACCCTGAGGTTCCCGCTGAGGGCTGGACGCGGCTCCCCTGCACTTGCCCCCGGTCCCCACAGGCCACGTCCCACTGAACCTCGTCCTTCCCGCCCTGCCCTCTCCACGGCGCCCTGGGATCCCCTCTGCAGCCGGCTCTGTCCTCCGCATTTGCCAGCCTGCTGGCACCGGCCCCGGCTTCCCTCTCTGCATCTGCCCCTGTCCCTCCGTCCTTCTTAGACTTTGTCTCTGCCGCACATTCGCCGACTCCCCAAGTCCTGGGAGCTACCCTCGTCCTCCGTCCCCGCCCACTGGGTTCCCGAGTTAGCAACTCCTGTCTGTGTCCTCGCCTGTCCTCCCCCTGCAGCCTCAGTCGGCGCCCAGACTGAGCCAGAATTTGTGTCTGCACATCTTTCTTTCTCGCTTGTGCTCCCCCTGAGTCCCTGCCACAGGCCCTCTCCTCACCCGCTGGCCCTAAGGCTCCTCAGGTGCCCTGGCCTC
>CM053614.1:972437-1003273 GCA_028646535.1 Procyon lotor
GTTAAAATGTCTATACTGCCCAGAACAATCTATACTTTCAATGCCATCCCGATCAAAATTCCACTGGATTTTTTCAAAAGCCTGGAACAAACAATCCTAAAATTTATATGGAACCAGAAAAGACCCCGAATTGCTAAGCAAATGCTGAAAAACAAAAACCAAGCTCGGGGCATCACATTGCCTGATTTCAAGCTTTACTACAAAGCAGTGATCACCAAGACAGCATGGTACTGGCACAAAAACAGACACACAGACCAGTGGAACAGAATAGAGAGCCCAGATACAGACTCACAACTCTATGGTCAAATAATCTTTGACAAAACAGGAAAAAACATCCAGTGGAAAAAAGACAGTCTCTTCAATAAATGGTGCTGGGAAAATCGGACAGCTCTATGTAGAAGAATGAAACTTGACCATTCTCTTACACCATACACGAAGATAAACTCGAAATGGATAAAAGACCTCAATGTGAGGCAGGAATCTATCAAAATCCTAGAGGAGAACATAGGCAGCAACCTCTTCGACATCAGCCACAGCAACTTCTTTCAGGACATGTCTCCAAAGACAAAGGAAATATTTTTGGAGTAGTTCATGAATAATTGATATGAATTCTTTAAGAAATAGTCAGTAGAATTCACTAGTGAAGCCATCTGGTCCTGGATGGTTTTTAGGGAGAGAGGGCTCTCTCTAAAGGCTCAGGGCTCCATCTCACGACCCCAAGATCATGAGCTGAGCCCAAATCAAGAGTTGGACACTTAACCAAATTAGTCACCAGGTGCCTCTGGTCCTGGACTTTTCTTTGCTGGGTGTTTTAAAACTACTAATGATATCTCTTTACTTGTTATAGGTCTATTCAGATTTTTTGTTTCTTCTTGAAGAAGTTCTGATAGTTCATATCTTTCTAGCAATTTGTCCACTTTGTCTCAATTATCTAATTTGTTCACATATAATTGTTGATAGCACTACCTTTTTTAAAAAAAGATTTTCTTTATTTGACAGAGAGAGCATGAACAAGGGGGGAGGGGCAGAGGGAGAGGGAGAGGGAGAAGTGGGATCCCTGCGATCAGGAAGCCCAGTATGGGGCTCGATCCCAGGACCCTAGGTTCATGACCCGAGCCGATGGCAGACGCTTAACTGACTGAACCATCCAGGTACCTCTCAGAGCACTATCTTATAATACTTTTTATTTCCACAAGATTGGTAGAGTTGTCCCTCTTTCACTCTGTATTTTAACAATTTGAGTTTCCCAGCCCACAGTTTGTCAATTTTATTGATCTTTACAAAGAATTAACTTCTGGTTTTCCTAATTTTCTCTATTTTTTTTTTATTCTTTATTTCTGATCTATCTTTATTATTTCCTTCTTTATTTGCTTTAGGTTTAGTTTTTTCTTCTTTTTCTAGTGTCCTATTGTGGAAATGTAATTTGTCATTGATATCTTCTTTTTTTATAATATAGGCAGTTACAGCTATAAATTTCCCTCTAAGTATTGCTTTAGCTGCATCCCATAAATTTTGTTATGTTATGTTTTTTACTTTCAGTCACATCAAAATCTTTTCTAATTTCCTTTGTGATTTCTTATTTTTCTCATTTGTTATTTAGAGTATGTTGTTTAATATCCACATAATTTAAAATTTACCACATTTCTCTCTGTTATTGATTTTTAACTTCATTCCATTGATGTTGCAAGACATACTTTGTATGATTTATATCCTTTAGCATTTATTTGGGCTTGCTTTTATGTTCTTACAAACCATCACCCTGGAGAATGTGCCACCTGTGCCTGAAAAGAGAGCATATTTAGTTGTTTTTGCCCACGTCACAGACCCCTCAGGCCTCACAAGTTACCGTGCGGTTCAAGTCTTCTATTCGCCGTTAATCTACCTTGTTGTTCTGTGCATTCTTAAAAGTGGATTATCAAAGTTTCTAACTATTGTGGAACTTTCTAATTCTAGCTTCCATTCTGTTAGTTTTGGTTTCATATGTTTTGGGGCTTTTGTTGTTAGGTGCACACACATTGAACATTTTCATACTTCCGGATGGATTGATCCATTCATCATTACAAAACATCCCTCTTTATGTCTAGTAACATTTTAGTATATGTGCTGCTGAAGCGAGCACTATGTCTAGTAACATTTTAAAAATTTATTTGACCTGATGAAAGTTACCCTCAGATTTTTGCAATTACTATTTGTATAGTGTATATTTTTCCATCCTTTTGCTTTTAACCAATTTGGATCTTTGAATCTATATGCACCTCTTGTGGAAAGAATAGTTAGTTAGATCTTTGTTTTTCAGTCCAGTTTAACAATCTGTCTTTTGATTATATTGTTAATACTTTCACAGTTAGTGTTAGCAGTGATATGATTAGATTTATGTCTACCACTTGTTTTTTTCCTCTATGCCTATGTCCTTTGGGTCCCTCTATTTTTCCTTTAGTGCTTTCTTTTGCTCTAAGTGCTATTTTCTAGTATAATATTGTATTTCTGTAATGATTCTCACCATATATTTTCTTTGCCTACAAGAGACTCATTTTATTTTTATTTATTTATTTAAAAATGTTTATTTTATTTGAATTCAATTAATTAACATTAGTTTCAGAGGTAGAGTTCAGTTATTCATCAGTTGCCTAGAACACCCATCTATTTTTAAATTATTTTCTTAGTGGTAGCTGTAGGGCTCACAGTATACATCTTAAGTTAGAATCAACCTCAGATTTATATGAAAAATTCAGGGAGATATTGAGGTGTTACTCCTGCAGAGCCCCCCATTATACATATTGCATCTATAGATGTTACAAACCTAACAGTACTTTGTTATAATTATTACTTTATATAGTTGTATATCTTTTTTAAAAAGCTGGTAGAAGAAAGGAGAGCAAATATATATTTTTGATGTATTATATTAATCTTCTTATCATTTCTTGTTCTCTTAATTTATTCCTGCAGATTCAAGTTACCATCTGGTGTTATTTTCTTACTTTAATATAGCTTTACCACCACTCACCTCCTGTGTGTATTGTCAAATATATTGCATAGTTATGTCACAGTCCCAACAATATGATTATATCATATTATTTTATATAATTGCTTTTTAAATTGGCTAAGAGAAAAAGGAGAAGATATATGTAATTATACTGTCTTTTATAATTACTTACATAATTACCTTTACCAGCACTCTTGTGTGTGTGTGAATTCAAATTACCATCTGGTGTCACTTGCTTCCAGTCTGAAGAACTTCTTTTAGCATTTTTTGTAAGGTGGGTCTACTAGCGACAAATCCATCTGTTTTTGTTTATCTGGAAACGTCTATTTCACCTTCCTTTTTTCAGAGATAGTCTTTCTAGATATAAGAGCCTTGCTTGATAGCTTTTTCTTTCAGCACCTTGAATATGCCATCCACTGCCTTGTGGCCTTCATTGTTTCTAATGAGAAGTTAGCTGTAAATCTTACTAGCGTTCCCTTGTAAGTGAAGAGTCATTTCTCTCTTACTGATTTCAGGATTTTCTTTGTCTTTCAACATTTTTACTATGATGCATCTGTTTGTGGCTCTCTTTGCATGTATCCTACTTGAAACTGATGACTTTCTTGGACGTACAGATGAATATTTTCCATTGATTTGAGGAAGTTTTCCGCCACTATTTCTTTGAATATTTTTTCTGCCCCCCGGTGTGACTTCTCTCTTTTTGCTGTCCCCATCACGCACATGTTGGTGTGTGGTGTGTACCCCACATCTCTCTAAGACTCCGTTAATCTTTTCTGTTTAGAATACATACATGTCTATCCATCTTCCTTCAAGTTCACCGATTCTTTCTTCTGCCAGCTTAAATTTACTGTCGAACCCTTCCAGTGAATTTTTCATTGTGCTTATTATATAATTTTCCATTCCAGAATTTCCATTTTTTGTTTTTTTATCATTGCAATTTCCTTATTGAAATTCTCTACTTGATGAGACATTTTCATTATAGCTCCTTTTAGTTCTTTGAGCATAGTTTCCATTAGTTCTTTGAACATATAATAGCTGCTTTGAAGTCTTTGTTAAGTCTATCACCTGAGCCCTTTCAAAAACAGTTTCTGTTGTCTGATTTTTTTTATATATATATGGGTCATACTTTCCTGTTTCTTTGCAAATCTCATGATTTTTTTGTTGAAAACTAGACATATTAGGCCATATATTTTAGCAACTCTGGGTGCTGATTCTTCCATATGCAGGGTCTGTTATTATTTGCTTGTTTATTTGTTTGGGGACTTGACTCACAGTGTGCAACCTCTGATGTCACTCCCCAGAGGGCACGGTCTTGGGCATGTGTTCAGTCACCCTAGGATGACAGTGGTTTTAGCAGAGCTCTCTCTGACTGTTTCTTTCCCTGTTCTCTCTGTTAAGTTGTCTTCCTCTGTTGGTATCACACTCAGCTGTTAGCCTCCACTGATGCTGGCCCATCGCTCTATTGTTTTTGACAATGCCCCTGGGCATAAACTGCCACAGTCAGGTTCGATTAAATTCATGCCCCTTTGCTGGGTGAGTATTTGGGGCCTGTCTCTGAGTCTTGCTCTAGTCACAGGAAGGCTGTGAGCTATCTCTCTCAGTGGTTTTCTCTGGTAAACTATTAGCTGGTATGTAGTTCAGCTTGTATTCGTGAAGCTACCAGCCTCTTCTTAATTTCTGATGATCAAAATCTCCATCACTTTTGACAGCACCTGTAGGCTGAGCTTCCTCATGTTCTGTTCCAAATAAAGTCAGTTTCCTTGGAAAGAGCTACAGGGTTCTCTGTTCCTGTGACCTATTCCTACTTCCTGGGTGAAACCTCCACATCCTCTCTCTGGAACTAGGGGCAGGGACAGCAGCCTGCTCCTTTTGAGTGACACCCTTGCTTTTGAGGCAGGGCACTGGGCAGGGGTGTTGGCCTCTGGTATTGGCTTGCCTCTCTTGGAATGGAGGCTCTGCCCTATAAGTGTGCTGGGGTAAGGGTGGTTGGGGTCCACGGGCTTGGTGTGTTGCTCCTAAATGAGAGTTTCTGAGTGACGAGTGGGTCCTGGGTAGAAGAAGAGATCCACAGACCTCTCAGCTGCTCTTGCCTGGGACACAGCTTCTGTAACACATGGCTGGGAGAAACAAGAAATGCTGGTGGCTTGGCCTTCCCAGGAATAACTACAGCCCTAGCTTGACTTCTGGAATATATACGGAATGTATATGTGTATTTGGCCAATGTATATATGACCAAATCTTACACTTATTGCTTGTGTGTTGTATACAATAAATCTTGTAACACTGAAAAAAATAAATAAATAAAATTAAAAAAAATAAATATTTCTTGAGAAAAAATGTCAGTGGATGGAATGAGAAGAAGATGAGGGCATATTTTATGCAGAGGTCAGCAGGTTATCTAGTGGGGTGGTGTCCTGACCGAGAGGTTGGGCTGGGTGGTCTTTCAGGTCCTTTTGGATGACGAGACTTCATGACTCTGAATACGGATGTGAGACCACATGAATCACACACCTGAGCAGATGACTCTACACCCGTACAGTCAGTCCTTGGCATGGAGTAGAAGAGGTTCTTCCTTAGCTGCCTGCCTGTCTTGGGTTATCTGTGTGGGGTTTTTCTACCCATGGGGGCCACACTTGTGTTTTAAACAGCCCTTGGGAAGTTATTGGAAGTCTTCCCATCTGAAGTAATACTTAACGCTGCTGGATCATGATGTGTGGGACAGTGGCCCTGTGACCCCCTCCCTGGTCGGCTCCACACGTGCCCCTTCTTGGTTGTGCCAGTACACTCTTCCCTGAACATCCTTTGTCTTGACTTACATCCTCCACCGCCCACCACCCCCAACAGTGATTTATCTCCATGGGCAGGGAAAGCATGAACCTGAGGAGAGGTGAACAGCCATGATCTGGTGTGACTGGGGAGGACCCAACCAGCCTCGCTCATCAATGGCCCCCTGTGGAGTACCAGGTTCTAGACTCTACTAGTTTCCTCGTATCAGTGCCGCCAGAAACACATTTTCTGTTGTTGTCGTTGTCATTCACATAGCTTGCTGCTGCTAAGATTAATTCTCTGTGTAAGAAAGATGCTCCATCTTGGTGTTAGTGAAGTGCCCAAAAAATTACCTTTGAATTTGCAGATGTATTTTTATATCCCAGACGTCATGTCAAAATAGACCGTAGATCCTTGAGGATCATTTCAGGTGTTCTAACCAGCCTAATGAGTACAGGAAACCACAAACGAGGCTCAGCAAATAAATACGTCTTCACATGGTTCTGCCTCTTTGTTCTTTCTTCACTGCACCCAGAAAGAACAGTGAGAAAATTCAGAGCTCTTGTTTATGGCTCTATTGTGAAACAGCGTTGTTATCCTCGGTTAGATCTCTTGCCTTCATTGAAAGTTATCAACATACAGTAGTATTGCCCATGACCGTTGCCAGTGATAGGATAAACGGGGTATGGGAAATCCAAACACATGACCTTCCAGTAATGGGCACTAAGGAAATCAGAGCAGCTTTCTTGAAACAAATGATCGCTGTGATTAATAAGTGTGTCTTGGATCCTGATGAATGAATCTGCTAATTAGTCACCAGCCACCTACTCTAATACAGCAAAGGTGTGAAGCAGTTTTGGGCAAAGAGGGTCTTTGGTCTCTTTATAGATTTCAGGATGCTAAAACCTAATGGCTTTGGGAGTCCTGTGTCAGATCCTGGAACAGAATGAGGACATTGGGGTGAAAACCAGTGAAATCTATAAAGCGTCTGTGGATAGAATGCCACTGGGGCTCATGCCCGGTTTTGTCTCAGGTATCAAGGGTCACACTAGGGGAAGCTGGGTGAGGGGCTTTCTGGGCTATTTTTGCAACTTTTTCTATAAATCCAAAAGAATTTCAAAATGAAAAGTCTATTTAAAAAATATCACAACTCACTCTAAAATTCTCTTAGAGGGTAAATTACAGTTAATGTAATCTCTTCTATCAGTGCACTGGAACGGAATTATCATGGGAAGCCCAGGGGGCTGTCGGCAGTCCGGGTCCTCATAGACTCTGCTCACCGGTCACGCGGCCACGGGGAGGTCAGCTTTCCCCCTGGCCTCAGTGGTCTCATCTGGAAAGTGAGACGTCAGACTCACAGTCATCTCTGGAGTTTTCTCTGCTGGACACTCTGTGATTGAATGTGCAACTCAGCTATATGGGGGGGAGGCAGGCGAAAACCTCTAAAAGGTCATCTTCTTCTGTGGAAATCCAGCTGGTTCCCTTTAAGTGGCAGCAAAAATCAGATGCTCCAAACCTGCTCAATAGCAGGGAAGAGTGCAAATTAATCCGTTTGAATTGCTAATTGGGGATTTAGTTGGCTGCACTGAGGGCTGGGGGATGAAGCCTGGGTTTCGCTCTTTTCCAAAGGCAGGGAAAAGATTCTCTCTCCAGGGACCCTGATGTCCTCGTATGTGAAATGCAGAAACTGACAAGAAAGCCAAGAAAGCACTTTGCCTTCTTTCTCAAAGGGTTGTATCCCCAGCCTATACCCCTGTCCTCCAGAGCAGTTAAAGGCCCCCTCACCTTCCATCAGTACGAAGCGTCTCTAATGTGGGAATTCTTCAGGGTAGAGCTGCTTCGGCTCTGACCTAGACATCAGTAGGGATGGAGCCAAACGCGCATGAGCACGTGCTCCTCCAGGTGCTTGTGGCTGCGGAAGAGCCTCGCAGGCATGGCGGGCTTGGCGGAGGACATGTGGGTGGCTGTCAGATGACTCAGGTGTGCTCAGAGAAGACTCTCTCTTCAAAACATCCTCTGTGCTGTTGTGCCAAGTGCCGGAGAAGTTCCTTGTTGCTGTTGTACTTGTATGGATAAAGGGATTAGTCTCTACTAAAATATCGTTTGGAGACAGAATTTATTAAGTTATCATTTGTCATGTACATGCTGATGTGACTTGATTAGTTCCCTTTCAACATGTGGGCTAGCCAGGAAGGTATTCTGATGGAAGAGGAGGAGGAAAGAAACAAAACCTGAGCACCCTATAGTCCCAGAAGCAGGGGCCATGGGAGAGGAAGGACGGGGGCGTGTGCTGGAGGCAGACTTCATTTCACAGTTCCTGGGGGGGACAGCACATTGCTGTGCCTCAGTCTTGCCTTCTGCAGAAGGGCTTCACATTGGTATAGAGCCGGATCTTTGAAATGTGAGGATGCAGGGTCTTGTGCTGGGATGTTGGGGGAAGCCCCGAGCCACCTTGGGCTCCCAGCAATCCAAGGTAGGAAAATAGGAATTAAAGTAGGAAGGTACCTTTAATACCTTACAGGTATTAATGATCTGAGGCTTCTCTGTGATCCTCATGGCACAGTTGAGTCTGGAACCCAGTCCTTTTGAGCTGTAGTCAGATTAAGGGACAGCAAATTGGTGAAGAATGGCGCTGGGCACAACTGAGATGCCGATGGAATTAGTCATGTATCTTTCCAGCCTCTGTTGAAACCCTAAGGTCCCTATTTATGTATGTGTGTCAGCACCTTCCTACAAACCGCCTGTGCCCTCACGCTACCTTCTGACTATCATAAAGGCTTCCTGAACCTCTCCTCCTTGGACAAGCCTCCAAGTTAACCTCTCCTGCTCCTTGAGACTTAACCACCTTATGTCTCAGCCCACCATGCACTGGAATTTGTCTGACTCATTTAGTTTGCGGTGTTTAGGGCGTTACAGGCTACCCTTCCTGGGGTCAACATGGGACATTTTAACTTTGTAAAGCGTTTTACATCTTTTCTCTTGTTGGAGTTTTGTAATATCTCAGTTAACTAGCCCAAATGTCGGCAGTAAAACATGGAGTAGAATTTAGGGCTCCTGAACTCCAACGCCCACCTCTGTCTACACAGCCCGAGGACAAAGTAACATATCTTCATTCTGTTAGGGATGAGTGAATGATCTTACACCACGGCTTGGGAGAGGTTTTGGGGTGATTGGAGCAGCCTTGAAGAGCCCGGGTCCTTGAAATCGTAGCCTGAAGTCAGCTGGCCATCCCGTCTGAGCGTTTGGTACTTGTTTCTTCCTCTTCATCTCAAACACTGGACCTCCAAATGACTCTCCCCCAACTGCTCTCCCTGTGGCTGTCACCTCCTGTTTTGTCGGTGAGTTGTTTCAGTGACTGTGCTTTACTTCCCCAAGGAGAGTGCAAGAGCCTGGCGTGTACGTGGCCTCCCTCTTGTTGTGCAGCCAGTGCTATCAGGGGCACAGAGCAGGTGCTCACCACAACTCATTGAGCTGAATGGGGTACACACTTGCTAGATGAGTCAGAAGAAGCTGTGCTCCTCCAAAATGTACCACGGGGGTAAGTGATGTCCTGGAACTGACTTTGTAACAAATACAGAAATTACCCTCAAAATGGATGCTGTGTCTTTGACAGGATCCCTTGGGTAAGCCATATGCTTACCCCGTGTTTTAGCAAGTGGGCAAATGCTTACTCTTGGAACGCCTCTTTTGGAATTGACTTTGGCATTTCTTTGGATTAGCCTCAACATTGGCAAATCTTCATCTTTTGAAGGTATACTTGGATTTTGGAAATGGTTAAGTCATTTGGAGCCGACTTGTATGAAAAAGGTTAATAATTAAGCAGGATGATGCCAGTTTTGAATATATAAACAAACAAAAAATTAAATGACTTTAAAGCAACTAACTGGATATTTCAATATGGTATTTATTAAAGGAAAAAGATTCAGTCAGATATGTTTTTCTCGTAAGGCCAAGTGCTGTGTCTCACTGAATCACCCAAACATTAATTTGGGTGTGCCTCCAAGTATTTGAGGACGGGGTGTTATCTTTTCACTTCTATCCTTCTCTTGGGGGCATAGTGTTTGGCTCATGGTCAGCGTTTAACCAAAGATTCTGTACAAATGAATGAATGAACGACTTTGGGTATGTTATTAAAAATCGGTATGACTATTTCACACCAATGTGTGTGTGTGCATGTGTGTGTTCTTTGTTATCTAATGCTGCATTGTCACAAACACATGCTTCTCTAGCCTCTACTATATGTTAGGTACTGAGGTTTGGTACCGAGGCTGTAACAGTGAGTAAGTCATGATCCTGGACTCAAGGAGCTCACCGTGTATGAGGCAGCTCTTGAGTGTGTTAGGTGTTGTGGCTGGTACACATAGGGACCCAGAGGAGGTACAGCTGGGGTGATCTGGGGGTTCGCCAGGATCTGAGGGACCAACATGAGTTACTTGGGCAAAGAGGAAAGAGAAGGTGTCCCAGGAGACAGAATCGTCTGGGCAAGAGGCATGGAGTCTTGTGTAAATATGATATGTTTAGGGGACCACAGGAGTTTGACCTGATCGAGCCAAGAAATACATGTAGGGAGGTGGTGGGAGATGTGGGAAAGGTAAGCTGGGGCAGACCCCATGGAACACTGAGCTGGATTAGGGGTAGCGCAGGGTCAATGTCTTGTAAAGATCACTCCATCCCAGGTGGAAGGTGGATTAAGGACAAACAAAAAGGACACTGGTAGGTCCAAAGCATGAATCCAGACCAGAGCCGACGAGGGCTCAGACCAAAGCAGTGAGAGTGGCTGGGCATTGAAGAGGGTGGTGAACTTGAGAGGTGCTAATGGACAGAACTCCTGAGAGCAGGAATGATTGGACATGAGGGTGAATGGGTGAGCAGGGTCCAGATGGCATGAGGGCTTGGGTTTTGGGGACTGGGCGCATCAAGATGGGGAGGTGGACGGTGCCGGCTGATGGCAAAAAGTATCATTTAAAATCCACATATAGCTCATTGTCTGCAGAGTGCACAGTATCTTCTATTTCCACGAAACCACTTTGTTTCTACTTTTAGATAATTGCTTTTCTCAATGTTGAAGAAGTGAGTAATTTAAATAAAGATATTTACACTTTTAGGTTTTCTTAGTACTTCCAAACAGAGACATATGTGTAAATGCCAAACAGAAGTTTCAAATCAAACCTTCTTGCCTTTCTAGTGCTCATTGTTGGGGGGACTCGCCACGGTGTCTGCCTTCCCATCCCACCTCAAACAGAGGAGCTTTCTGGATTCCAGACTAAAGGTAAACATGTTACTTAGGTCACGGGATTAGAAAATGAAGATGTGAGATCCCCAGTTAAATTTGAATTTCAGATAAATGAGAAATACTTTTTTAAAAATAAGTATACCCTGTGCAGTAAGCGGGAAATTCAAATTCAGCTGGTCATCCTCAATTTTATCCGACGACCCTAGATGTGGAACATTTCTTTCAATGACTCGGGATCTTTCTTGCAACAAAAGATCACTTAGGACTTTCTAAAAGTCCAAATGGAAATGGTGGCTAGCATAGTGCTGGACGCATTGCAAGTTCTCAAATGATGATTAGGAGTTTTGAGAACATGATTTCCTGTTTTTAGATAGGATGGTCTAGCTGCTTCTATCCCTTGAACTCAATTACACCTTTTACGACCAACAAGAAGACACATTGACACATTTGAAGCCCTCGCAGGGGACCCTCCCTCACGGCGGCTTCAATACCTATAAATTATTTTTCTCCCTCAGACACAAGCCTGAGTAAACAGACAAGACTCGTTCTTTGCCTTGAATGTCAACGAAGCTGGAAGCTCTGTTGGCCACAGCCAACCCCGAGCCGGAACCCACAGGAGTTCTCTGTGGGAACGCTCAAGGGGCAACCCCAGGATCTTTCACTTGGGCTCAAGATGTCTTGAAGGAAGTGAGGCTGTGAAGACCACGTGGAGACTTGGGAGTGAGAACCAGCTTCCGGAGGTGCCCTTGGACGTGTGCTAGATGCTGGGGAAGCAGATGCTCCATCAGCAAGAGCCACTAAGTGCATCCTGATTGCTGACTTCAGCCACCCTCTAGACCCAGGAAGGGGCACATTATGGTACCTCGGCGATCACAAAGATGGAGCAGTTCACCCTCCTCCCCTTGCCTGTCCCCAAATGCCAGCAGGCCCCCTTCTGAGGGATGGCTGGTGGAGGGAGCTTTGGAGCAGAGTGAATCAGGGAAGCGTGAGCCCATGACCTTGCCTTCCTTTCTTAGATCAATTGAAGCGAATCGTTCCAAGAGGCACAAGGTGGCTGTTCCGGGACCCAGACTAAATGCCCTGACGGCAGCACCGTCTTGTGCTTAGACGTGCTTAGACCCCTGCTACCCAGTCGTGAGATCCACGGACCAGCCTCACCTAGGAGCATCTTAGAAATGCAGGGTCCCCGGGCCCCACCTCAGACCAGCTGACTCTGATCTTGCATTTTTAATGAGATCTGCATGGACACAAAGAAAGTTGTTGATATTGATGCGATTGTGATTGATCGCCCTGTCCGGACGGGGAGAGCCAGGGCACCTACTCCTCCACCCTCTCTGCCACGGCCGTCCAGAATGCCACGTCTGTGGGGGGCCCTCAGAGCCCAGGGACAGCACGTGCCCCTATATACAAAGGCTCTGCTCCACGCAACTGTGGAAAATGTCTCTGGCCAGTCGAGGCCCTAGCCAAGCAGGCCTGGCCAGCCCAGCTGCCGTTCAAGCTCCGTTTTATAAATGAGAAAATGGCGACCGAGAGGGGGAAGTAACCTGTCAGAGGTCAAAGAGCTCTCTGAATATTTGTCCAAAGGTCAAATGACAGTGGCGGACTGGAGGCCAGAAACCAGATTTTCTGACTCCCATTCCAAATTTCTTGACACTTTATCTAGAAAAACGGAAGTAACAAGAAGGCTGTGCCTTCCTGGTGCCATCGATGGGCCTTGGACGGTGCATTGAACAAAGAACAGAGACTCCTTGGTGTGCTTTGTGTGCTATTCAGAGAAAATAAATATAACACCTTAGCCCAAAGGCTGCCACTTAGGCCACTGTTGACTCAGCAAACGTCCACACTTGAACATGAAATAGCAAAGTTAGGGGAGTGTGCAGGAGTTTCTACAACAGCCTTGTTCTTGAAAAGGGCACGGAAGAGTCATCTTATATTAGAGACAGAGCAAGGGTCAGCCATTCATCCATAAAGCGGAGATGCAACTCTAAGGAGAATTAATTGCCCATCATTTCCTGCATGAGAATGACCTTGTGTTGAGGAGGGCACGTATTGCAGGAACCACTGGGTGTGGTGCAGGAACAATTAGTCTTGTAACACTGAAAAGGTAAAATAAAAGTATTTTGGGGGAAAAAAAAAGAATGACCTTGTAGATTTGAGTTTCCTGCAGTTGGGAATAACATAGGACTGAAAGTGAAGAGGGAAGAGAGGATCCTGAGGGGGAATAAATAGTGTCAGAACCACAGGATGACTTCTCAGAGCCCTTTCTGAACCCCACAGCTCCGTCCCCTCGGACGGCGCAGGCCGTCTTGCTGGGGCTCCATGGCGGCCGTGGAGACAGGCTTCCGGCACCCAGCCTGGAGCCCGGCCACGAGGCCTATCTGGACTGGCACTCGGGGAGACTCAAAACTTCTCTAGAACGGGTCAGACAAGGGTTACCACTGGGGGCCGCTCCCCGGGGTGGCTCAGCCGCAGGGCCCACGTCTTCGCGCTCAGACGACAAGCAGGGCAAACCTGGGGAGGAGGCGGGGGGGCAGCCAAGTTGTCTGGGCCTCCTTCCTCACTCACCCTCATTGTAAGGGTCTTCTCCCAGCCCCTCCTCATTCCCCCAGCGCACTTCTCAGCCGGAGGGACTGCGCTTCTTGCCTCCTTTGTGAGACTCAGAAGGGCTTCCTAGCGTCCCTTTGAAAGGGAGGAATAAGGCCCATCTTGGGGTCTCTTTGTGAAGTGAGTGGGCAGCCCTTTCAAAGCCCTTGGGAAAGCTCTCGTAGGGGTTTCGGGGCAGGATGGAGGAGTCCATGTGCTCCTGGGCTCAGGATGTGGTCTTTGGCCTGAGCCTCCGAGAGACGGAGCAGAGGGTTCCCTGGAGTCGTGGAAAGTAAACGCATCATGCTTTGCCTGTGAACGGTATTTGCCGAATTGAACAAAGTCACCGACTGGCCAGTCCTTGCTGGGAGCCGACATGCTGAATCTCGCCTGAGGACTTCATTCTGTCACCGAGAAAGACATCGTCTTGAATGTGGTATCCTGTATCGCATTACTGATGAACGGGGCGCCATTGTAACCCCCTTCCGGACGGGCAGGAGGGGGGCAGGTCCGGCTCCTAGGCTTGCGCTCTGTTAGGCTTTCCTGTGGCTCCAGCGCTGAGGTCCACCTGTGTTGTTTGGGTCACCCTCACGCAGGTCCCAGGCTCCAGAGAAGCCCGTACTATGAAGACATGAATTTATAACTATGTATTGATCAACTCAACAAGTGCAGTATTAAGGACGTGGAACCTTCCAGTGTTGTATAGATCGAAGTGTCAGGAGTTCATCATCTGTTTGTGGGGGGAAGGAGCCCATTAAATAACAACTAAGCACATGGAGCCCCAGTTACGAAGTCCAGTTGTGGGTTGTGTACTACAATTACTGCATTTGGATCGGTTCTGCGTGTGATGCATGTCGTCTAAATCAGGAGTCCGAAAATGTGTGTGTGTGTGTGTGTGTGTGTGTGTGTGTGTGTGTGTGTGAAGGACGAGATAGTAAATATTTTAGGCTCTGCAGGCAAACAGTCTGTGTCTCGACTCCTCACTTCTGCTGTCCTGGTGCAAGAGCAGCCGTAGATGACCCATAAAAAGACCATGTGGCCGCATCCCAATAAAACTTTATTTAAAAACAAGCAGCAGGTTGGATTTTGGCCCAGGGAAGGTTGCCAGACTCGGCAAATACAAACCCAGCGTGCCTGGTTGAGTTTGAATGTCAGATAAACAATGAATCCATTTCTTTCCCAGTGTGTCCTGAATATTGTTTTGGATACACTCATGCAGGGCATTTTGTATTTTGTCTGGCCACCTTGCAGTTTGTAGATCCCAGGTTCGAATCTGAATATTTGAGTCAATTAAAACGTTTGACCTTTCATCACAGGATTTTAAACTTGGGGAAGATGGAAGAGATTTCTCAGATGGGAAAACTGGGTGCTAGAGATGGAAAGAGGTTGGCCCAGAGCCCCACAGCGGGTTGGGACCGCTGGCGCTGGGGCCAGGCCCCGACTCCCAGTCTGACCTGGCAGAGCCACGAGGTCAGACACCAGCTCGGGCCGGGCTGTTGCTACACGTCTCTTGGGAATTGTCCCTGGTGTCCCTACTGAGCTCATAAAAGGCCTTCGAGAGTGAGCCTTCCTGGCAACGGTGTGTGAGTCAGCACATTTGCCCCTTGATATTCTCAAGGATGAAAGTAGGTTATTTCTTGGTGACAGGCCAGCAGCTCATCCTTTCATCATTTGGTGGCACAGTTCCCGGAGAACCACAGATAAGGGGAAATGGGCCCAACGCTATTGATTTTTAATATAGACATCTACCTCCTGTAGAGAAATATACAACGCATATATATATAAAATGTAAACATATTTAATTTAACACATAGGTATGTACAAAATAGTATATCTGTAAAGTGTACACAAGCTCCTGCCTCAGGTGCTGTGACATCTGTAGCAACCCGTGATCCAGGACAAGCACCCTGTGGGCTTGAATGTAGAATCCTGGGTCCTGGTCCCGACTCCAGCGTTCGCAAGCTGTCTGGACGTTCTTAGAATGTCTACACCATCTTCCAGAACACTGGGTTTGTGACATGTGGACACGTCCTAGCACACGGCGTGGCGCAGGCCTTGACGATGTGTCTCCTTTCCCGTCCCTTTATGTGCTCGGCCAGGCCGGACCAGCACGAGGGCACCTTACACCCCCGCCCCCCAGTAGGCGAGATAGCGTGTGGTTTTGTTCAAACCAGCAAAGTAAGAAGCGTCCTCTAGCCTCTGGTGACGCTGGGGACCCACGGCTGGAATTCTGCGTGACTCACCTGTGTCAGAAGCAGCAAATCCCGCAGAGGGTGGGAGAGCTGTTGGGGGGTTGGAGGGAAGGAGCTGGGGCTCAGGAGACACCTCTGGGGGCCGGGACCTGCACGGGGCTCCCTGCGTGTTACCTTCTTTACAATTTAGGAAACACCCAGAAACCTTGGGCGATGGGGGCCGAATCGTGAGTGCCGGATGTGTTGAAGAAACACGCCTCTACATTCCCTTTGATCTTCAGTATTCATCCCCGGGTCTCTGGATTTTCCGTGAAGATGCGGAGCCGGGCTTGTGTGAGCGGCAGGAATCCCGCGTTTCCCAGCGCTGGTGACCGCGGGCTGTCGGTGTCTCGGGGTCCTTGTGCATCGGGGAACCTCTTCTGTCCTTGTTCAAAAACAACTTCCCGGGCTTTGTCTGCTCGGGAGACGGCCGCTCTGGGGAATGCAAAATATTTGGACCTCCTTGTTTGGCTTTCTGCTTTTTGCCCATTCCTCTCGGTCTCTGACATTCTTTCCAGGATAAAGGGCACACGACGACTCTTCGCTGTTAGTGACAATTAGGGATGATTCGTGAGCTAGATTTGCCGGTTGCCTTTCATTACTTTGGAGCTGACGGTCGGCCTTTCATTCTTGTTTAAAACGGCGCTTAACGTAAAGCCTCCCGTCCTGCCGGATGTGGGGATTTTCTGAATTGGAGTCATCTTTTAACTAGTGCGCCGCCGCCACGGTCGGTGAGGTCAGAGGGGGGTGCGCCTCCGGTGGGTCAGACGTTGGGACAACTTGCTTCCAGAGTAAGTTATAGCCACACCCGTGATCTTTCCATAACTTCCCAGCACGGAGACACATTCCAGAACAACCGGCAATGGGAAGTGGAGGACGGGGAGATGGTGCCCCGGTCTTCCCGGAGCAGCCAGCTGACGGACTCATGGCGAACTTCTTTATTTGCCGTCTGAGAACTGGGAAAGCATGCAAAGAGGGGACTGAGCAGGGCGACTGGAATTGGAGGGTCCAGAGACCCTCGCAGCTCCCTGCCCTGCAGGGGCCCCGGCATCTCTCTTGGGGTCTCGAGTTCCCAGAATGTGCTTTCTCTCGATTTTTCTGGGCTAGGGAGCGACAGGCCAGCTTCAGGCTCTCGCATCTGGCTTCGGGGCCCGGCCGGCTACATACCGTCATAGCCGTTATTTTCCTGCATATGTAATGGGCTCCAAGTTCATGTTAATTGGGTGGAATCTTACCTTTCAGGGCGTTTTGGTGCTGAGCAGCCTCAGACTTAAGCACAGTTAATTCCCCTCCGAGGCCCCCTATCACTGACGACACGAGATCAAATAACCGACTAATTAACACGGACGTCCACGTCCCATTGAAGTAGTCACTGGCCCTGCTCCCTGGAGGAAGTCGTTCTCTGAGCTGCCTTCCCTGGGGAATGTTTTTCCTCCTCAGATCCTGGGAATGGGAAAATGTGCCTCCGAGACTCCCGTTTCCTTTCCACGTCAAAGGAAATCGTTCTCGCTGAAGGTCTGGGGCCGCTCAGCCCCGCGACCCGCAGACCCACAGGCTCGCAGGGTCCCGCGAAGACCAGCCGGTGCATCCGTGCTGGGGGGTAACGTGTTCACGGGCAGGAAGGCACTCGGGAGAACGGTCAGTACTCCTGTGTCATGGAGTCCCCAGTACCGCAGACAGAGGGCTCCTGCAGGGCTGGGGTGTGTGTGTGTGTGTGTGTGCACGCCGATTTACACGCGTGTGGGTCGCTGCAGAAGCAGGAGGCGGGGTCGCACGTAAGCATGTGTGTGTTTCGCTCTGGAGTGGACAGCAGCTAACAGCCAACACTCGGTCGACCGCGTCCCCAGAGAACATCCCTTTGAGGCAGCGACACACAGTTTTGTGGCTATTTCTCTCTGGGGAGGGCCTGACACATTAGAACGTTCATCCTTTGTGGGGAGGCTTTTTCTTTTGCTGTTCGCTCACGTTCAGTGAACCCCGCCGGGCCCCCGGCAGCCCACGGAGCGCAGAGCCCATGGGGCGGACGCCGGCCTCGGGCCCTGGCTGGAGACCGTGCGCGTTTGTGGCTCGAGGCTTACATGCCGGAGAGGCGAGCTGCGGCGTTCGCCAGCCCTCTCGCGGGGACATGGGTGGTGACCTCCAGGTTCGTCTGCCGAGAGGTGTTGGACAGACAGACGGAGGCGGAGGCTGGGATGTGCCCCCCACCTGACCCGGCCACAGTCAGGGACCAGCTGCCTCCGCCGTCCTCCCCGGGCCACCTGCTCCGAGGTAAGACAGCAACCTCCCTGCAGCCGGAGAGCCTGACATGGCTGTTCTCCTGGGCCGCCTCCTGCAGGGCGTCTAGGGCTCAGGGGCGGGGTCCCCACACTTCAGAGGGCACCGCACACCGCAGATGTCAGTCTTCTTCCCAAACTGCCCCCCAGCCGGAGCAGCAGGTGGCCCTCCTCACGGCCCAGTGAGGCCTGGGTGGCATCCTGCGAGGGTGGGGGGGGGTGGACCTCACCCCCAGGCTCCCGTGCGGCTCCTGCTGGCTGCAGAACGCCTTCCATCTCTCTAGGGGACCGTGCCTAGGTCCTCTGTAACGTGTCCGTACATTTCATGATTTAACTTACTGAGGATGTTTTTATTCCCCCGTTCCCGCCTCATTAACTGCGTAAGTGACATGGTTTTAGGATAAATTTTAAAAACTCTACACTTAATGTCCATCGTTAATGGTCAGGACACAGAGAGAAGATAAAGAGAATTCATAAATCTACCTTCGAGAGACAACCATGGGTAAATAATATTTTAAGTTGCATGAACTTAAATGCAGGACCTTCAAATACTTACTGTCGTTTTCAAATCCCCTCGTCTTCTTGTGAAAGATGCAAAGAACCTCTTCTCTGAGCTTGTCTTCGATACGTACGTTCCATATATGAGCCCCACTCCCTTATTAAATCAAAGCGGTGACTCATTTTATGTCCTGGAGTAAAAACAAATTTTAACTGCTTCTAATTTTCTTAATCATCCAGTCCCACTCCCACTGTGGCTCCTGGGAGAAAACTGAAAGTTTCAACTGGGAAACAAATTGCTTTCGAGGAGCTCAGTTTCTCACGTGGACGGGTTTCTCCCCGCTACGTAGGTGCCGCGTGTGGGCTCTGATCATCAGTATTCTTATCTCCCTGCTTGTCCAACCGGGACCCTTCATTTCGGATTTACATTACAGAGAGTGGTTTCTCGTTAGAGTTTGCTTCCCGGGGGAAGGTATGTACTTCCTTCTGGTCCTCAGGGTCTGGGCTGCCTCGGGGACTCGCGAGATCGTGCTCCGTGTCTGGCAAATACCAGGTTTGGGCTGTGATCACCCTTCTTGCTGCCTCCTTGCCCATTTAGGGAATGAGTGTCCCCAAAGCTCCTGGACTTTTTTTTTTTTTAAGACTTTATTTATTTATTTGACAGAGAGAGATCACAAGTAGGCAGAGAGGCAGGCAGAGAGAGGGGGAAGCAGGCTCCCTGCTGAGCAGAGAGCCCGATGGGGGCTCGATCCCAGGACCCTGAGATCATGACCTGAGCCGAAGGCAGAGGCTTAACCCACTGAGCCACCCAGGTGCCCCATAAAGCTCCTGGACTTTGATAAGTCAAATAAAGGGTCTGGGGTACACCATGGGGAGCAAACTACCGAAAAATCAATGTTTGTGACAGTTTGCTTTAGCTTTATGAGAAAATCGATTTCTTCCGATAATGTTTGCACAATGAAAACAATAAGTGCTTGGAAAAGCAATAACCGGCTTGAATTCACACCCTTAAGAAAAGCACCTGGAAAACACGCAACAGGAGGAAGGGAGCAGGCCAGCTTCTGCAAGACGGCACAACGTCCCCGGCAAGCGCCCCTCTCTGCTCCCCCCAAGACACGTACGCACGTCTGTGAAAGATGCCATTTCTTGGAACAAATTCACGATGAAATGAAATAGTTTCTTAAGTTTGCAATTCACTGGGGTCAACAACTAGTGAGTGGGTGGTGGTAGACTTTACAAACCAGAAGAAGGCGTCTGCCTTTGCCCCACGGGCTCGCCCGCTGTTTCTGCAGGACGTGGAGAAGGCTGAGGGCTGTCCTTGACTCTGGGGTCGTCCTCGGCCGAGGGCGTATACCCTTGACCCAGAGGAGCAGAGCTGAGGGACGCCGGGCGGTTGTCTTCACACCGCCTTGAAGAGATCATCATGCGAGCCCTCCAGAAATGTGATCGTCCTTGGCTGCTTAGTGGACTTCCTCTGTCCAACACCTTGACCTTGTCCCGTCTGCGCCGTAGTGCCCTGCATATGATCCACTGCCCAGGCGTGGCTGGTGTCAGAATGAGCAGGTATTTGACAAGTTCCCGAAATATTCCAGAACGATCCCTTCGGTTTCTCCTGCAGGAAAACACACGCACTGTTTTACAAAGATTAATAGGAAGAGCAGAGCAAAAAGAAAGTTCTGCTGGCTTGAAGAAATTTCTTATTTCCTATTCTCTCATCCTTTCAGGTGAAGATTTTAGAATAAAGCATGTCTTGTCATAAAATAATATTCACAGTAATGTCACTTTGGAAGAGAAGCCTCTCAGCTCGGCGAATGGCCGCCCCGCGGCCCAGTCCGGCTCCAGCCCAGTGGACGGCTCCCTGCTCGGGGCCGTCAGCCCCTCGGCTGGCTCCTGCCTGGGCTCCCGGCGCCCGGCGCTGGTGCTGTGCAGTGTGCACTCCGTGACCCCATCCTCCTCTTGCCCCCGGAGACTGTTTCCCGCCAGGACCTCCAGTGGCCAAGCTGGGTTTTGGCCTCTGATCGGGGGACGTGCCCCAGGGTCCGAGGCTTAGCTGGAGCTGAAGATCTGCCTCATGCCTGCGGCGAGTCGGCTCGTGTCCCCCAGAAGATACACCGGAGCGGTGACCCCCAGATGCGACAGGTGGAACCGTATGAGGTCACGCTGGGGTGGGCCCTGATCCAGTGGGGCTGGTGTCCTGTCAGAGGAGGGGACACAGGGACAGACGCACCCAGGGGGATGCCCCGAGCATGGAGACAGAGCCGGATGGAAGGGTCTACAGGCCAAGGGCACTGAGGGTGGCTGGCCGTCAGATGCTGGAGGCAGCGAGAAGGGGATTCTGCGGAGCCTTCACCGGAGGGATTCTGATCTCCCGAGCCATGAAATGATACATTTCTGCCACTTCATCCCAGGACACTTGGGCCCTGAGCCGGGGGCGGGCAGGGCACTGGGCCAGCCCGTGCAGTGGGGACAGAGACGGCCCCTCGGACTGCACCGCCCCTGCTCAAGTGGAGAGAGCTCTGGCCCCTCGGAGCCTCAGTCTCCTCATCTCCTGGATGGGGATGCAGGGCCTGCTTGTGCCAAGTCCTAAAGGAACCAGGAGGGGGGGCCTGCTGCACTGGGGCCCCCAGCACCCAGGGTCCTCTCTGGGTTACATCTCCTGGGCTTCCCATGACAGACTTGCCTCTCCTGGCCCCGGGGGCCGTCACTTGCCTGGACAGAACCCCCCAGGCTCTACACCTTGATGAGGTGTGGCTCTTGGATGTGGCCCCGAGTCCCCCTGGCCCAGAACTACCCTCGGCCTCTCCTGCAGAGCACGGCACCCTGTGCCTGGCTCCCACGTCCAGCCGGAGCCCCGTCTGCTCTGCCGGCCGCGGGCTGAGCCCAGCGCCCACTTGTGTCGGCAGAGCCACAGCTCGGCCCCAAGGTTCATCCTCGGGAGCGGGACTCAGGATGCCTCCCCCACAAGGTGCGCCCCTCAGACCCGCCATAGGTGGGTGGGCGGTGGGGCGAGGACAGCCAGCCACGGTCAGTGGTGGGATCTTGTGCGAATGAGGAACGAAGGGGTCTGAGAAACCCACCTGACCGCTCTTCACCCTACAAACGGCGATGGCCAGACCCAGGGAAGGCGGGGCCGGGCGCTCGTTCAGAGACCCTCTCTGGGTTCCAGAACCGCTTCCTGGAGGTTCTCTGGTCTGGATCCCACGGCCGATTGTCGGAGGGAAAGGTCCCACCCTGTGTGGACACGGAGCCCCGGAGCTAGCCAGACCATACACAGTGAAAAGAAAATGAATGTTTTACAGTTTTCCAAAATCACTTCATGTCGAGATGCCATCAAGCCAAGACGCTTTCCCCACGCGAGCGTCTGAAACGAGCAGCCTAATGGCAGGCATCTGCCAGCTTCGCGTTCCCCTTTGCGGCTCGAACGTGCCGCCGTGGGCGGCGGGCGGGAGCGAGCGGCTGGGTGGATTCCCTCACTGTGCAATCTGGAAACAGTTCCTGGGGCAGGGCCAAGGAAAGCTGGATGTGCTGTCCTCCCGGGAGCACGTCCCCGTCCCTGCAGCCCCACCAGGCCCCCGCTGCCCTTGCCCGCACCCCCCCAGCCTCCCACCTGATGCTGCTGGGATCTGGATGCTTCCTGGGCGCCCATCCCCCCGACCCAGGAGGGGGAGGATGCCTGCTGAGGGGGGGGGGGGCTCGAGGGCAGCCCAGTGGTGTGCAAACCTTGTCTGTGGCTCTCCGCCGATGCAGGAGAGGCTCGGGTGGGCGCATGCCAGGGTCCTTGCCCACAGCACGTGTCCCACAAAGGAAGGGCGGTGGGAGGAATGCAGGAGATGTGTCCCCAAAGAGAGCGCTGCTTTCAAGCCTGGAGGGCAGTGTCTTGCACACGGTTTGCATACAAGGAGGGTATTTCGACAGTGAGTGGTGATTCGGTTATTTTGGGGCTGGGAGTGCTCTTTTATTCTTTGGTTACTTACGTAAATTAGCCCTGTTCCTTGGTGGGGGGAAGAAAAAGCAAAACCTTTCCCCTTCTCTAATGTAGCCGTAGGCAATTACACAGATTCCGGGGACTGGAAGTGTCCCGCATCGTTAGAGCTCCTTTGTCCTCTCAACGGAGCGCAGACGCGGTGGGTGCGGGGGGCGCGGTGGACGCAGGGGGCATGGTGGGTGCCGTGCGGCTCGTGGGCGGCTGGTGCGGAAGGGGCCTGTGGAAGGCGGCGGGTCGCGGTGCCGGGAGATGTGACTCTGGTCGTCACGGTGGATGGTGCTCGAGCCAGGAAGGCAAATGGGGCGTTTATCCCGGCTCCCAGGGGACCACGTGCTTTTTGAGTGCAGGTGCCTGTGGCCTGTCCCCGTGACTTGCTTGGTCATGGGTCCCTCCAGCCTGCCCTGTGCCATGGGGAGTCAGCCCCGAGGGCACTCAGCTCGGAGCTCGGGACGCGGCCCGGGAGGCAGGGGTCTGGGGCGGTGGTGCCCCCTACCCTCTCCTCCAGTCGCCCTGCCCCCTCTGGCAGCCCCACAGCCCCGGGACATGGGAGCTCCTTCTGCTAGAGACCTTCAAGGCGGGTTTGACGGGCGTAGGGACAGGCACACTGTCCTCTGGGTGGGGGCATCCGGCCAGCCCTCAGTGGATCAGGGAAACCGCCCCCCTGCAGGGCCTTCCACCTCCTCTCGAAGCTCTCCTTATGGAAATCCTTGTCTTCCCGATTGTATCCATCTATTGACAGCTATAACTCTGTCCCATGCCAATACCCCAGGCACTCAAGGCTGGGGTCACGGTGGCTGCGACCCAGGGGACGGTTGTTGGCTTCAGAAGCCAGAGGTGGGGGAGCAGGGAGCCTTGGGACGGGCCACATTGTGAGTGGTGGCCAGAGTGACAGTGGCCAGAGTGACCATGGCCTTTGGACAGGACATGTGCCGCCTTCCCTCTGAAACCGGCCTGGTGAAGGCGGCCTTCGCTGTGCCTTCCGCCGGAGCTCGGAGAGTGCAGATAAGATGTGCGATGCAGGGCGTGGTGGAGCGCGAGATCCGGGGCAGGTTTGCCCTCTGGAGGTCGGAGGTGGGGTTCCACATGGTCCCACTGCGGACATTCTGGAACAAGTGACCCGCCCTGCGCGGTCTCCCCCAGGTCCCCGGGTGGTCTGCTCTCTGCAGACCGGAGCTGAATGAGGATGCTTTGCTCAAAGCGTTATTTCTGGAGTGCACATTTGCGGACATTTATTTTATTTTTTTCTCCTTGAAGGTGGGAGTGAGGAGCAGTTAGAATCCTGCGGGAACTACACGGATCTCGTGATTTATGCCCTTGTGTTTGGCACTGCCCCTACGGCTGTCCCTGGAGCCAGCTGGGGACATCAGTAAGAAAGCCCAGACTGCACAGCGAGCCAGACCGCTCGTGGTCGGTAAATGCAGAGGACACGTCACGGGACGGTGGTCACTGTGACTCGGCACGTCTCAGCCTTGCCTGTCCTGGCCCTGGAGTGGAGACTGATGGCCTCAGACAGCCTAGCTGCAAGGAAGCTGCTGGAAGGAGCCGCCTTCCTTGGATGGCTGTCCGGCTGGATGGACAGAGGCTGGCAGGCAGGCGGGTTTCTGGGTCTCTAAGGAGGTGTCAAACATGGGCACCTGGCCAGGCCAGCGTAGAGCTAGTAGGTGGCAAAGAGACTGTCTCGTGCACCTGTTTCAGGGGGGCGGGGCTTCTGACATCTGTGTCTCTGCTGAAAGGAGAGGATGTGCCAGGAGGAGACACATGTGGGAAGGCGGCAGCCAGGGGTCGTGGCAGTGGGGGAGCCACCTGAGGTCCGCAGCTCACCGCGGGCACACAGAGACAGCGGTGCTGGGACGCCCCCCAGACCAGCCCCCCAGTCCTCACGCCCACCCCAGGGGGCAGGGGGCCTGCACAGCGCGCCCCTGCTTGCAGATTCATAACGCACACACAGAGTTCGGAAGCAGACAGGTCTTAGTTCAAATCCTGCACCCGCTGTGCTGTTTGGACAAGTTTTACCCAACCCCTCGCCGTCTCAGGTTCGCCATCTACACTGTGTGAATTCTGAAACCCACCTGCCGGTGGTCCTCAGGATAGACCAGATAACGCACACAGAATGCTTAGCATCGCGCTCTGCATACTAATTAATGAAAGCTGTCCTTCGCCCTTACTCCTCTTTTTTATTATTTTCATTTGCAGGATTGATGCTAAGTCTGAGAGTCCAGATCTAAAAGGCACGGTCATTTTAGTCCGGGCTGGCCCTCACCTGGGATGCTGGGGACGGCCTTAGTGACTTTCCCAGCCTGTTTGGTAGTAGCGCCACTCTCCGTGTCCAGATGCGTGGCTCTGATTTTGTCAATGAAGTCGGAATTAATAAAAGACGGCAGCACTTTCTCCCTCTGAGTATTAATGGTTTTGAGAAAGGGTTGAACCGTTCTTGCATTTCATAATTAGATAGGACACATTCATTTCTATTTCAAGGAAGCTCCAAGTCCTCTCTCCGTAATTAAGAGGACGGCGTTTCGAGGAACACAGGACCCGCAGGTAGGGGGCTGGCTCCCTCACAAAGGTGAGCAACCAGGCAGGGCTCCCACTTGCCGAGGAGGCTCTGCTCCCCGCTCTCAGCAACACCCCGTAATTAGCACCTGATTTACTTCTCCGAGTTCTCGTTTCCAGTCTAATAGATTTTACCAGTTATTAGTTTCAGCCACACTTCCAACCAGCTGGGGTTGGACGGGTCATTTTGCTCCTGTGTTCACGATGATGCCTGAGAGCCGGGGTCTCACTCCGATTGGATGACGTTTAGAGGGTGAGACGTTTCCCCGGCTCTCTGAGCCGGTCCGGCTTCGGGCACCACGGTGAGTGTGGACCCGTGCGGCTGATTGGGACGCCGCTAGCCAGCTCTTCCAAAGAACTTGAGATCTCAGTGGCTTGCCTCAGTGGAAATTTATTCTTTTTCCAGCTTTGTCAGGATAAATTGACAATTAAAAATTATTTAGAGACCGCAGCGGGAGTGAGCAGGGGTCTGGTCTTGCTAGGGGAGAGCATTTCCTTAGGGGAGAAGATCCTCTTGAGATGTTTGTAGACTTGCAGAGACAACGTCAATGTCACAAGCAGAGTGCATGGGGAACGCGCAAACTCCTTCTGGGGCCAGAGAAAAGTACCCTCAAAGTGGCAGAGCTTTGGGGCTCTGACTCAAAAAAATGTGTATGTATTGAAGCTGCACAATGTGATGGTTGGATATGTGTATTCAATGTGTACAAAAAAAAAGGACTCACATATCCATCACCTCATTTTGTTACCATTGTCCCTTCCCTTCCCTTCCCTTCCCTTCCCTTCCCTTCCCTTTCCTTTCCTTTCTCTCTCTTTCCCTCTCTTTCTCTCTTTCTTTCTTGGTGGTAACAATTGAGCTCTGCCCTGTATTTCAGGGACACAGTACAGTGTTGTTAACTGTAGCCATATTGTTGTACGTTAGATCCTGGGGAACTTATTCATTCTGTCTAATTGAAACTTTGTACTCCTTGACCAACATCTCTCCAATGCAATGGAAATTTATTGCATGGGTGAGCGGACGGATGGATGGATTAAACCGTTTCACTGTGGAAAAGTGAAGTTAGCAAAATAAAATTAAATTAAAACAAAGGCAATCAAAGAAGAAGAAGAAAGTAAAATCCACCTGTAATCCAGGACTAAGAAACGGATTGGATAATGCACATTGTAGCAATTCTATTTGTAAATGAGATCCCAGAGCAATCCTGTGATTCCATTTTCTCGCTTCCATTTCTCATATTATCAAGTGTTCTAGACCACTGTAAAGCCTTCTTCGCAGTGCATGCGATAGCTCACTTTTTTCCCACCATTGAGAGATTAAAGGATTCTCGGGGTTCTGCTATTGTTAGTGACATCGCAATGAACATATCTGTCACTGTAATTATTTATTTACGATCCGGGATGGGTTTCTACAAGAGAAACTGTTGAACCATCGCATACAAATATTTTAAGTATTTTATACATATTGTCAGTTGGTCTTCAGATTGTGAATGAAGATTATTCACCTATTTCTCCCCACCCTTCCCAACGCCGGGATTTTATATTTCTAAAGTCCTTTGCCAACATTGTCAGGGGCCTTTGCTCCCTGCGGCCACGCAGTATTCCGTTACACCGAGCAAGCACAATTGTTTCGCTCTCCCAGCGCCCTGGAGTATTTAGGACGGCAGGTGCACAAGTACTCACCACCCACATGCACGGCAGGGCGACACTTGCTGTGACCTCCGGCCTCCTTGATTCCAGGGGGCTTTCTAGACCCTTCCTCGTCTGTGGGGACAGCCGCTGAGAGCAGAGGCAGCCTCGGTGGGGATCCTAGGGGTCGGCTGCGCAGGGGCCCGGGCAGGAGGAGTCCCAGACCCTGCGCTCAGGTTTGGAGCCGTCACCTTTAGAACCTCCTGCGTCTCTACTTGCCCTGTCCAGGTTTTCAAATGAGTTTCTTCTGGGGCTTCTCCTGCCAGCCTGTCCCTGTGGCCTCCCCGGGCTCTGTCCCGTGAGGCTGGGCTTTGGGGGCCACCACGAGGCCCAGGGCAGCGGAAAGCAGGGAGAGATGAGAAACATGTGCACTGTGCAAGGACCTCAGCTCCGGCTACTTGTTGAAGAGCCATTTCCAGGCACCAGAGAAGAAGTGATGTGAATTTTTTTTAATGAGAAAATATCAGGCAAGGAGAGAAGTTCTGCTCTTTGTGAACGGTCCTGTTCTCTAGGTCCTGCGTTTAAGCGGCTTTGAGCCCCGGTTCCCCACGCTCAGCAGGTCAGGCACAGCCCAGCCCTCTCAAGCCCCCGTGACCCAGGGTCCTCCTGCCGCTCAGACAAACCTCCAGAGCATAGGGGTGCTTTCTTATCCACATCCCGTCCGGGCTCCCGGTGACCTGGGGCGCGAGGGCGGGGACAAGGCGGTGGCTCAGGAACATGCCCAAATCCCACTGACGGTTGGGAGAAAGTGCAGAGCAGGAAACTTCTGGTTGCAGATGCCCTCTCTTGTCCCCCACCTGCGACCTGGGAGGCACCATTCATTAGGGGACGGCGGGGGTCAGAAGGCTTTCAGTGGAATCCCGATACGGTTGGAGGAGGGTGGCCGCGTCCTCCCCGCCTGCGAGGCCTGCGTGATTCCGGAGTCATGCTATGGACATAGCGTGCATGGGTCTGTTCCCTGGACACAGGGGTCACCCCAGGGCCCCTAAGCCCCGGCCTTTGGGCTCGGGAGGCTCGTCCCCTGGCTCTCCTGGCTGAGCCCTGGCACAAAGCCAGCTGTGGGGAGAACCGAACCCCCGCAGCGGGACGCGGGTCTGTGACCTTCTGCAATGGCTTCCCAAGGCTCCTGGAAGGGCCTCTGGAGAGCGTGAGCCCAGAGCCACGGGACAGAGATGGCACCCCGACACCTGGCGCATCGTCCTCCCTCCGCACAACCAAGACTTCTAGTCCCGAAGGGGACATGGATCGGCAGGTGGTGGGAGCTGAGGAAAGGTATCCGAGGGCCGGGTCAGGGGCTGGGAGCGGGGACGATGGGTTCCGTGAATGACCGAGTGGCCGCGGTGCAGGGGCCTGTCCTGCTCCTCCTGCCCCTGCCTCCCGGGGACGGGCCACAGCCTGATGGTGCCTGAGGGAGCCCGGAGCTGCCCCGGGGAAGCCCCCGTCTCCCCCGGAGTTTCCCCAGCAGCCCCCCGCCCCTGGGCCTCACACTCCCGGGAAATCCCAGCGAGCCGGGCCCTTTGAAGCTGCAGCCCCCGCCAGGCCTGCGGGGCTCCCCACCTCGGCTTCAAAGGCAGGGGAAGCAGCCACTTGGGGCAGTGGGCACGCAGACTGGTGGGTGTGGGCGGAGGGCTGAGGGAGAGAGCTCTGAGGCTCGGGGGCCTGGGGAACCTGCCCGGCGGTGCCCTCACGCCTCCCCACCGAGCCTGCAGAACCTGCCCGTTCGTCCCACTGTTTGCGGTGCGCCTGCCGTGTGCCCGGGCGGGGCGGGGGGCTCTGGCCCAGCGGGGCCTTGCCTCCTCAGGCTGCTCCCCTGCCCCCAGAATCCGTCCCCGTCCAGAGCCTCCTTCTGCCCCCTCCTGAGACCCGCTCCTGAGGCTGACGGGGTGACGTGGCGGGGTCCTCTCTGGGGTGAGCCGGTGGTCTCCCTCCCACAGGGCGTAAATCACAGCCACCCTCCGGGATGACGGGGAGCCCGGGGAGGCCAGGCAGGAGCAGCTTCCAGGGCCCAGTCTGGCTCCCGACCCGGTGGCTGCGCCATTGTCACCTGCGCCCGGACACGCAGTGTGGGCTGGAGGGTCATGGCCATCCCCCAGGCAGGAGGCTCTCGGCCCGCGTGCCTTCCCTCCCCCTGCTTCAGAGATGGCCGCTGGAGTCCGACGGGAGAGGAGCAGAGGGCGAGAGCTGCCCGAGCGGCGCTGGACCCCCAACCCTTGTGCTCGCCGCCCGGGGGGCCGTGACCTTCCTTGATCGCTCTGCTTTTGAAACTGTGCGCTGTGGACCGTTGCTGGGCTCTGAGCTCAGCCTGGCGGGTGGCGAGCCTCGCTTGGGCAGAAAGCGCAACGGAAGGCGGCCGAAGGGCTGGGGGACGTCTCCCGGGGAAGACACACGTCCTGCCTTAGCTGCCTTAGCTGCGCGCACCCAGCGGGCGAGGCGCTCCTCCTGCCCCGGCGATGGCCCCGGAAACGGGGCAAACACTGGTTTTTGAACGATTGTTATCCATGAATTGGCCTGAGCATATGCTGATTCATCAGGTCTCTTACTGGATTTGGAGACTAGTCTGCTAGACGGTGGGGATGTGACTTCATCCAAAGCCAACAGATTTGGTGTGTGGCCAGTTGGGGGGCAGGGGGTGGGCTCACCTGTACCATTCCGAGGGCAGACAAAGGAAGACCTCTCTCTCTCTCTCTCTCTCTCTCTCTCTCTCGCAAGCCCTACATGAACACCTCTGGAGCCTCTGTCCCCACTCATGCGTCGGTACTTAAAAAAAAACATAATAAGTAAAGAGATGTCGTGCTCTCCTCTACCCCATCTCTAAGGGTTCCCTCTGATTTTCTCCAGTTCATAGTACTTTTCTCTTTCCTTTAATCCTTCCAAGAGGAAACAGCAAGGACTTGTTGCTAACTATCTTCTATTTCATGCTGGTAAAGTCTTGGAATAATTTTCATCTCTCAGTGTTCTGATCCCAGATCCAACGCAAGTTAATGCCAAACATACAAAACTTTTTGGCTCTGTGTATTTCAGCGTCCATGGCTGCCTTGGTGATATTCGTGGCTCTCAGGGTTCATTTGCTGGGCTGCCGTTGGCATCCAACTCAGGAAGTGTGAAAGAGATTTACCTAAAATCTGGCCCTTAACACATCACCCAGCATGAAGCTCCCTTGAGTTGGGGTGAGCAGGGACTCCACTGAGAAGGGACATCTACTGAGAAATGTCCTGTTACGACAGCAGGACAGCGGTGACCTGTCCCTGCTGGGCTGGCGCCCCCTCTCAGGGGCAGAGGCTACACCCCTGGCTCCTGCCTCTGGGGTTGGTGGTCTGGGCCCCACTCCTTTCAGCCCGAAAGCCCATGAGCTCAACCTCCTCCGTGGCCCCAGGTCCCCCCGCAGGGGAGCCAGAGACGCCCTTCTGCACACACCCCCTCCCCTTCAGACGTCGGGGCTGCTCCTGAGTCAGTGGTCTGCTTGTCCTCTACAGGCGAACACGGGGGACCCTGGAATGACTCGCCTGCCACCAGCGCTGGTCCACTCACGCACCAAGATTTTCCAGAACAGACTGTAAATGCATCTTCTCCTTCTTGTGAGTTCCTCGATCGTATTCTCTTCCCTCTAGCGTACTTTATTGTAACGACATAGTAGCGACTACACTCAACCTACAACATACGTTAGTTGACTTTCATGTTTCTGCTATCGGCAAGGCTTCTGGCCAACAGCAGGCCAACCGCTAGCGTGGGTTTTCGACTGCACAGGGGTCTGCGCCCCCCACCCCGCCATTGTTTGCAGGCGACTGCATTGCTTTAAGCAGGTGTCTCTTCTGGCAGGTGGCCTGGGCACTCCTGCAGAAGACGTTCCCTAAGGTTAGGACACTGGTACTGCTTTCCGGGGTGCACGGGGGATGCTGAGGTCCAAGGCCCTCTGATCCCTGAGTCCCACGATGCCCATTGGGTGTGAGAGGCACTGTCTGCAAACCTGATTTTAGAGGAACGATCACAGATTTCTATTGCCTGTGAATCACAGGACTTCTGGATCCACATCCCCATGAGAACCAACGTTCAA
>CM053614.1:1003773-1021271 GCA_028646535.1 Procyon lotor
GGAGTGGGGAGGGGCGGAGGGAGAGGGACAAGGAATTCCAAGCAGAATTCCAAGCAGACTCCCCGAGGAGCACAGAGCCCCAGGCAGGGCTGGATCTCATGACCCCGAGATCAGGACAGGAGCCCAAATCAAAAGCCAGAGGCTTCCCCGACGGGGCTCCCCAGGTGCCCCCGAAGCAGGGGACTTCCTATGGACACCTTGTTGCAGAGGCAGGACCTGCTCCCCCATCCCCCACCCCGCGTGGAAACACCCTCGAGCTGGGAGGAGGACACCGGCTTGCTGGTCGCCGGCTTGGGGGCGGGGTGAGCGGGGTGTGGTATGACTGTGCTCTGGGCCTCCAGGGCCGGGGTGGCCGTGGGAGCTGTGGGAGCCCGGGGAGGTCAGCCAGGGTCAGGCCTCGGCAGGAGCTCAGCTCTCCGTGGCCACGATCGTGTCCCTGCCGGGCTCATCCGGAGCCCCGCCCCCGGGCCCTCGTGGGCTCCCCCAGGCTCCCCGGGGCTTTCTCTACATTGCAGTCGTCTCCTCCTCCCCAACACCAGGGCCGCGGAGTCCTGCACCCCAGCCAGAGAAGACACCCATGGCTCCCTGGACGCCCCTACATTCCCGGCCCTTCTTCCTCGTGCTGGGCCTCCTGGGCCTCTGTGGTCCTGTTTCCAGGGCCTGTTCACACCGATCCTGTCCTCGGGGCCTGAGCTCCTGCCTCTGTCCCTCCCTCCATGACTGTGTCCTGCTCGCCCGCGGGGCAGGCCCCTGGGGCCCCGAGGAGCTGTGGACTTTGGGCCCGAGGTGGCAAAGCTCCACCTTCGGGTCACACCCGCGGGAACAGGGTCCTTCGTCACCATGCAGTGGTCACAGCCCTTTCACAGTGTCCGGTAAGGGGCTGTGTTTGGGGGGGGTCCTCAAAAACAGCCAGGCCACGTCTGTGTGTGCGGTAGGCGGCCCAGCTGGGCCTTGGGCTCCCTCACGGGTCCCCACGGGCTCGAGACGGCGCTGCGGGCTTCACTTGCCCTCGCGAGGCAGCTCAAGGTGCGGGGAGAGGTAAACTCACGTACACAGCGAGCTCCGCCGCGTCTGCGTTCCCCGAGCCCTCCTTGCAGGACTCAAGTCTCAAAGTCCCCACAAAGGCGACCCAGTTTCAGGGCTGACATCCTGTGCTATTTTCCCCACTTAAAGATGGATTATTTCTTTGCCCCTTGGAATTGACGATAATAGGGTTTTGCTGTACGTATTCCTAATTCTCTGGGCAAGGCGTTTGGCCGTATGGATTTTCTAGAGCGGCGTTCCTCAGACTTTAATGTTCAGGGTATCGCCTGGGAATTTTATTAAAATGAAACTCAGGATTCAGCGTGTCTGGGGAGGAGTGAGAGATGCCGTGTTTCTGGCGAGCTCCGGGTGAAGTGGGCGCCGAGCTGAGCGGAGCGGGCCGGACCATTTAGGACACCGAGGCACCGCACGTCTGTCACTTGTAAGTGCAGGTGGTTTTCTTCTCCGCGGCATCACGTGCGCTCCTCTGCACGGACGGGAGGGGTCTGTCTGCCCCGTAAGAGGGTGTCCGCCATGCCGGCGAGCTCGCTCTGCGCCCCCGCCCCTGCTCAGCCACTCCCGTTCATGGGGTCCCCACTCAGCCCGTGACCCCTGGAACCTGTCATGGGCTTGTGACGCGTGTGAGCGCAGGGCCTGCCCGTGGGGGTGTCCTCCAGCCCGAGCCCGTGGAGACACCCCTCCTGGAGGCCAAGGCCTCTGGGTCCCACCCTCTGCCTCCCTTTCTCCCTTTCTCCCGAGCCCTGAAGCCACACCACCTCCCCCGGGAGGCCCTCCTGTTACCCGGTCACCTCGGGAGCGTGCGGTTCACCAGGTAACCATCGGAGACAGGTGCGGGGCACCTCACTCCCTGCCATAAGCACGAGAAGGAGCCTTCTTGCCATCGAGAGGCCCGCGGGCCGATGGCTGGGGACACGTCAGGGTCCCAGGGCTCCCTTGGTCTCGGCCGCAGGCCACCCTGCTGGCTTGGCCTTCCCCCATTCCGGCTTTGTTCTTGGGCTGGAGTGCTTACCATGTGACCTAACGGCCCAAACTCAACAAGGCCCTTACACCTCTCAGCAGCCTGGACCCATAGTCTGTGAAAAGGACTGACCTGCGCACACCCGGCCACCCGTCACCGTGTCTAGAGGAATGAGCGAAGAGCTCCCACTGTCCTGGGTCACGTGCCCCGACGAGGAGAGGTGGAGTGGAGGAGGGGCGGGGCCGCGGGGAAGGGGCTGCAGACCCCCCAGGTTCCACGGACCCCAAACTCTGCTCTCTGACCCACTGCGCTTCTCGCTAGGCGACTGAGAAGTAATCGTCTTCCGCTTTGATCGTGGCTTCTTGATTCCATAATTTTAATGATAATACCCCTCTCACCTTCTAAACCAGGGGTTCTCAATCTTGGCTATACACGGAGCTTTCCAAAACTCCCCATGCCCAGGACCCAGTCAGAATATCTTCTGGGAGCCCAAGCAGAGGTCTGTTTGTTCCGTAAAGGTCCCCCCTTGGAGAGTGCAGCCGGGATCAAAACCCACGCAGGGGCCGGGGCTCAACTTGTTTGGTGGTAAAGAATTTCCGGTGTGAGGACCACAAGGAGTCTTCGAACTGGGCTGCTTTCACCCTTTCCTTTAGGGGTACAGTCCCTTGCCCACACGGTTCGTGGTGAGTCTAGAACACAGGGGACCTGACTTCCAGCCCTGCCTTCTCTTTACGACACCTGATCTCATACGTGTCGAAAGGGAGGAGGCTGAACATAACGAGGCAACCCAGCCAAGGGCCCAGAAAGATCCCTGGCAGATCTGAAAAGGAAGAGAAAATGCTTTGAAAACATTAAAGGTTGTTACCAGGTGTCAAATGCATGTCACGGGAGTAGCTTCAGTCCTTCAGCACCCGGGACCGGTTTAATTTATTTAAATGTCTCAGTTAGCTTGAGGGATTCCTGGGACCGTGCTCCTTGTCATTTTATCCCACGATGAATCACCTGCTTGCTAAGCTAACCTGGAAATCACTGTAAAATGTGTTAGACTTCAACTGCTCAGGATTCAAGACACTTCATTCTTAACAATTTGTGCAGGATCAAAGATATGGCCGCCCTCCAAATCATCGGGCTGTTTACATCAAAGGTGAGCTTGAATCCCTTTCAACCTCGCTCCCCTCTTTAGCACTTGGATTTAAGTTCTTGGTGGAAACTTTTTATAGAGCAGTGCGTGCGTGTGCGTGCGCATGTGCGTGCGTGTGCGTGTGGGCGCGTGCATTTCACCCATTAGCAGCCCCCCTACCCGGCCCCAGCTTCCGGGTGCAGCGGGACGGTCAGTGTCCACATTTCTGCGGGAGCCCGGCTCCCGCCCGTCAGGGTGAGCTTGGTGAGCAGGCCCACAAACACCCTTCGACCTCGCCCCAGGTCCCTTTCGATCGGCCCAAACCCTATAGTCACAGTGGGTGTGTCACGGAAAATGCCTTTGACCTTTAACAAATGCCCATTGCCCGGCCTCTGGTTTGAAAAAGGCTGAGACCCAATCTGCCTTTTCATCAGGAAAAAACAACACTCAATTCATTTCTCTCTTTCATGTGTGATGCTTCCCACCAGGATGCATGGGCTTGAGTTGGTCACTGCCCCCTTCTTTCCTCTCCATCCCCCGCCCCGCCATGAGTTTTGGGGGATGAATGTCTGGTGGTGATGGTGAAGGTGTTGCTTTTACCTGTGGTGGGGGGGGGGGGCTGGCGGCTCCAGGAGGCGTGCAGAGCTCAGCACTTGGAGTGAGACTAGTTGGGGGGTGGGGGGTGGGGGCTGGACCCCGTCGTACGGCGAGGAGACAGGAATTTCTACTTGAGATCATGTCCTCGTCTCCTGAGAGCGACAGAGACTTGCCTTCCTTTAAAAAAGGCATCTGAAGTGAACCTGCTCGTAGAATACCTCCATAAATACTTTCCTGTCTGACTCACTTAAGCTAGACTCGCAACGTCACGTGACCCTGTGCCTTTATATTAGTGAAGTTTAAAGGGATTCCTTTCAAAGCCCGATGTTTGGCTCACGATGAAAGGGATCAAACAGCTTATTCTAAGTTACATTCAATAATTACATAAGTAACCCTTTAAATACTAGATATGCAAATAATCCACTATTCTTTCTGTAATTACTCTGTGTACACAGTTTGGTAAAATCCCAAGATTGTAATACATGTTTATGGAGAAGATTAGCAAACACAGCTCCTTTCTGAACGGAAGACGCAGAGTGGGGACTTAAGGGTGTGCGGTTGCCCTGAGCGGGCGTGGGCGCCGGCGGGGGAGGGGCGGCGGGGAGGAGCAGGGGGTCTGTTCTGGGAAAGGCCCACAGGTCCGGCCTGGCCCAAAGCCTCCCAGAGTCCCCGACGTTGTATGTCTTGAAAGAACAAATCCCCTCAAGAGACTTGGCACTTCCGTCTGGTTGGGCTGGAAATACTTTGGAGGCATTTCAGAGATTCTCATTCTTATCTCGACTTCATCCGGGAGGGGTGGGGTGGCCTGAGCATGTGCCCGCTCCCCCCTGCTCCCCCCTGCTTCCCCCCGCTCCCCCGGAGGGGGAGGCAGTGGGGTGGTGTGGACTCACATCAGCCCTCCTCCCCCGAACACACGTCTGAAAACAAATTATTTTCAGTGTAACTCCTGCTCACAGCTGAGAGGTATGAACCCGGTTTTCCCTCCACCCCTCTGGACCCCCGTCCAGAGGGAGCTCCTAGGAGCAGCTCTGTGGGTGCCCTTCCAGAACCCTCATCTGCTCGAAAGGGTGCGCGGGGACACACGAACGCCCATGTGCCCCAGAGCTGCTGAGAGCCCGCTGTGGACACCCTCCCACGCCCTCCCACTCCCTCCCACGGACTCCCTCACGGCCCTCCTACCCTGCTGCGGTGTGAGCACTCTTACCTCCTGAGGCCCATGACGTTAAGTTGTTTCCACACACGACGCAGGTCCGATGGCACGATACCTCTAGGAGTCAGATTCTGTGAACATTGCTACTCATTTGGGACCCTCTCTAACCTTTGAGAGCTAATGCATCTTTAAAACTCCCTGTCCAGTGGCCTTGGACACAGCCTTACCCTCCTGGGTCCCTCTGTCCCCCTTTGATGCTTTCCTCATTTTGTAAAACAACTCTCCCCTCCCCAGTATGGTCATGACAGTAAATTTCTGAGTTTAAAAAATGTCTGTATTTTCCCCTCATGTTTGATGAATGATTTGGCTATGAAAGGAATTTCGGGTTCAGAAATCTTGGGGACTCTGGGGCTGCCAGCATTGACTTTCTTTCCTCAGGAATGCCGCTGCCGAGAGCAATGATGTCTTATTCTGTGCTTCATCCTGCTGAGAGCTCTCGGGAGGGTGTTTTATGCCTAGGGTTCCTCTCTTTCCAAGGGAGGAATGAGATATGGACTTCTCAGAGTTCCTCCCAGTCAGCCCTCCATGGCCGCTTTCAGGCTGAAGACCCTGGCTTCTCCTGGGGTCCTGGAGCTCTCCACGTCCTGCTCTCCATCCTGGGGCTCCTCCTCAGGTCCTAAGCTCTCCGAGTCCTGCTCTCCGTCCCGGGGCTCCTCCCGGGGTCCTGGAGCTCTCCACGTCCTGCTCTCCATCCTGGGGCTCCTCCTCAGGTCCTAAGCTCTCCACGTCCTGCTCTCCGCCCCCGGCTTCCCAGTTCCCTCCTTCTGAATGTCCAGCAGGTGGATGTGAGGATTCCGGGTCTGTCCTCTATGTCTCCTAGGTTTTCTTCCCTATTTTCTTTAATTCTTTTTTTTCTTCCCTATTTTCCATCTTGCTCATTCTTCCCCCCACATGTTCTTGACACGTTTCAGCTTCATCATCCATGACATAAATTAGTCCTCCCCACATTCACCTTCAGCCCGCCCACGGAAGGCTTTATTTCAGTGAGCATTTTGAGATCAAAGAACACTTTTATGTTTCTTTTCCAGAGGAGCCTGTTAGGTTGGGGATGCTGTGTTCTCTCTATGCTCCCCGGGACACAAATTAGAGTTTTTCCAAAGTTCCTTCCTTATTATCTGGATTGTCCCCACTTTCTCGTGGTGAGTTTCTGTGTTCACCTTCCTCCTTTCTCTGATGCTTACGGTTTTGCCAAAATGCCTGGTGACCTTGGTCATGGGGTTCCCGTTGATCACTTCACTCACTACGGGGGTGGATCTGGGCCACTCTTACAGTAGTAAGAGTGTAAGTGGTGGTGGTGGTGGGCCCTCTGCCTGAGACCAGTGGCCTTCATCTTTCCTTCCTGCAGGGTCTTGAGCTTTAGGCGCTGTGCTGAATTCTGTCTTGGCATCACCTTTTGCATGCAGATCTCATCCCTGCCTTTGTGAGGTGGTCTTTGACATTAACCTGAGAAAATGAAGTCGCTTCCAGCTAAGCTGTGATGAGGACAACCAAGCCCTTCTAAACACAGTTAACAAGTAACTGATCTCTCATCCAGGCACTAACCAGGCCGGGCCCTGCTTATCTCCCACGATCAGACGAGATCAGGCGTGTTCAGGGTGACTGGTCTCCATCACGGATGGACTCTTCCCATTCTTCACATTTGTTGACTCTTTGTCTTTGGATCTTCTAGAGATGTCCTCTGGGTGAAGGGCTTTTATCCCTGGTGCCTTGGCTCGGTGCTCTCCGTGCTCTCCTCGCCAGACTGGTTCCTGTTTTTCTTATTTTCAGAAACTTATCACCAATTCTGGTCTGTAGTGGCAACCCCCCCACCCCATGGTTTCATCTCAGTGTCAACTTTGGAAAGAGGGCTTGGACGTGTTCATGCTCAGTAGGCCACGGGGACCAATGGTCCTCTCTTCTCTTTGGAATGTGAAAGCCTGGGATGTTCCTTGGGCATACTTCCTACTTGAGGTGCAGGGAGAGGGCAGTCCCAGGCCCCCGCTCCATACCATGTGCTAGGTGACCTTGAGCAGGCCGCTGGGCCATTCCGGGCCTCGGCTCACACACAGCCATCAGGATCCGGGACTTCCGTGGATGGGAAGGGCTGACATGGGATAGTTCTTGGTGGTCCCAGCCATATTCCAGGTACCACTGTCGTCTGGCAGCAGAGGGAAAGGGCACGGCGCTTAAGTACGTAAAAGCACACATTATTTTAGGAGTTTGGCTGCCCTGGTCTTTCTGCCCCCCAAACGTGGCCGTCTCTCGATGCTGTCACTTGCTTTCTGGACATCTTAGAAGTAGGCTTCAGCCCGAGCCGCCTCTGCTGTCAACGCCGGCGGACCCGAGGGCCTGCCCGGCCACTTCACCGCATGCCGTTTGTTTTCTGTTAACGAAACGTTTGATGGGTAATGAACCCAAACCTTGGTCTGAGCGCGGGGGCTGGAGACGAAGCTGTCTTTGGGTTTTGTGAGCGGGTCCCCTTTCGGGTCCTGGAGACCCCCCACACTCTGCTGCAGACGAAACAACCTGGGGTTGACGGACGGACTCCAGAAGAGCAGTCGCCCCTGACAGATCTCCTTGCGCTCACGGCATGGGGTGCTCGGTGTCAGCAAATGGTCTAGGCCCCTTGGCCGTGCCGACCAGTGACGATGAGACCTGCGAGGGCAGCTCTGTCATTGCGGAAAGGATGGGGGCCGGCGTTTGTCAGTGCTCTGGAGTCAGTCCCACGGAACGTTCTCGGATGATGGCAAAGCTCTGCACCGGTCCGAGCGGTAGGCACTGGACAGGTGACTGTTGGGGTCTTGAAACGGGGCTCACCCTTCCGTGGACAGAGCCGCCCAAACGAGTGAGAGCCGCACTCAGGGTTCTTGTCCTCATCGGGGTTGTTTTGGACACGCTTATTCTTTCCCATCTCTGGAAACCAGAAGAGCATCCCCGTGGTTCTCCAGAGGCCTCCCCCTCCGTCTGGAGCATGTGGTCCTCCCAGAACTTTGCTGGCGAGCCTCCCCCGCCTGGAGTGAGGGCCCTTCTCTGTCCTCAGAGACCTGGATGCAGGCCCCCTGGGTGCCCCTCAGGCTGCTCACACACTTGCCCCTTGGCCCCTGAGGATTCAGATTCTCCACTCCTCCTCCCACTTTGCCTCTCAACTGCTCCGACCCACGAAACACCCAGAGTGCACGCCCTCGCTCTGTGGTTGGCTTTGAGTCCTTCCTCAAGCCGCCCTCCTCTGTGGGATGACTGGTCCTGTCTTCCCTTCAGCACGCTGACCGTGTGGGTGGCGGCGTGATGGGCACTACTCTGTGTCCCTACTCTGAGACCCCCGTGTGGGGGTCTCTCGGGTCGACCCCCACAAGGGCCATGCCACATGCATTCCATTGTAATCCCTACTCTGTGGGTGCGAAAACCGAGGCCCGGAGGGGCGGGCTGACCGGACAGCTTTTCACGGGAGCGCTGGCAGCCGGGGGGGATGGAGCCCAACAGTCTGCACAGACCCGCCTCTCACATTGGCTTCCTGAGCTCGCTCTTCACGGCGTCAGAAACCAGCCGTCCCAGCAGAAGGTGATGGGTACGGGCGAGGAGAGGGGATGCGGCCAGGCAACCACCGACCAGGTTCAAATCCTGCTGCTCACTGAGTGACCTGGGCTGACTTTGGAGGTCACAGGAACACGACGAAGAAATACACTCAGTAATTTTTCTTCCTAATCGAGAATCTCTAGAGTGTCTCCTGGCCTGTGGCCTGAGCTGGCCCTGAGAGACTGTGCTGTGGGCGCCATGAAGATTCAGGTTATTTCAACCGATAAAGATCTAGAGAGAAAGACTGTGGGTTTCTTCCTGAGCTGGAGGTTGTACCAGGAAATCCAATGGCCGTCCACTCCCCAGACAGCTGATGGATATCAAATGGGACGTGGCTTTATTTATCTGAAGATTTATTTCAAAGCTCATGCAGGTGATCTTAGCTGTACAGGGTCCATGATGTGTTCTAGAACTCCAGCTATTTACAGCCTGGGAGAGAACACAGAGGACCCGAAGCCGGGAGGCTTCCTTCAGTCCTACGAGCTCTGTGACCTTGGGTGAGATGCATCATTTCTCCGAGTCCTTCGCTGCACGGGCTAATGGCTCTCGAAGAGCAGAGCTCCCAACCATCGCTGTGTAATTGTGGACACTTAAGCCATATTTAAACATGTACTTGGGTTCCTAATTAGAAAAGAAAAAGATAATCTGTGTATTGCTATAATAACTCTTGTTAACGTTCGAACATGTTGATAAAGAGAACAAGAGAAATGACTGTGTGTCACATTTCTTCCTTCATAATTGTTTTGTGGTTGTTAATTCGAGGCTCCTTGTAGCAATATCTGTGTCATCTGAAACTTCAGTGAGCGTGATGTGAAATCTAGAGCAGAGAGGAGCAGACCTGTACCAAGACATGTTCCCGTCCTATATCCAGTCACCAACACGGAAATCGGATCCTCCTGACGTTTGTGAAGAAGTTCAGGTGAGTTCAAGACCCAATGGCATTTCTGTGAAAAACACTTTTCTTATTAGGCTGACATTTAGGCTTCAAACCAGTTAGGTTATGTGGGATTTTTATTGTTTAGAATGGTTTTAGTCTATGAATACAAATATTCTTGTGTTCATGTAGTCAATCCTACTGAATATATCCCATTGATAAAGGATGAAAACGGAGTGTTTGGTCTTTGGAGCAGTTTGCAGAAAGGAAGCGAGATGAGATGTGCTGACATCATTCAACGTCAAACCAATGAGTTTCTTGAGTAGACTTGTGTAGAAAGAGTGTGAATCACCATCGGGAAGACACTTACCTATATATACTTGTGAATCAACACCCAGAATTTATGGTTCATTTTAAAGAATGTCTAAGACATGTATGTTCAAATATGCACTCCTGAAAGGTAAGCTTGAAAATTCAGGGAATAATTAAAACCTTGTGTGTGTGCGTGCATGCGTGTATGTGCGTGTGTGTGTATAAAATCACTGGATTGGACCAAAATACCTGTGACTTACAGAAATTGTTCTTGGTTTGAGTTCACGGTCTTAGGTTACACCTGGATACCCAAAAGAAATTAGGGAAGATGGCCAAAGAGTGTGGGTGGTGGTTCCATTCCACCCCCAGGGTCAGAGCAGCCTTGGGGTCCTGTTGCCTCCTCCAACCTCCAGGGTGGCAGGTGTCTGTGGGGCCCTATTTCCAGCTCTCCTTGATCCTCTTGGATAGCTAAACACTCTTGTAGGAGACTCTTGAAATCATTTTTCTTTGACCCCTTGATTTCTTTGTCCTTACCATCCTCCTGGGACGATGGGGAACAGCTGGGTCATACGTGCCTACATTTGCCCTTCATGTTTTATGAGTGTAATTCTACTTCTTGACCTGGCCCTTCGGCTGACAGAGAGCTCCAAACTGCTCGGGGGAGCCTTGTATGCACCTTGGTCTCCATTTGGGGCGTTGTTTTCTGGACCTTCATGATTCTTCCACACCTGCCTCTGACCGAAGAGGCCCCGAGGGGCCAACGTTGGCAGCAGACTTTGCTCTCACGCGTTCCAGGCTCCGGCAAAAATACACGATCACTTTGTGTTTTGTTTTTTGAATAACATCTGTGATTCTCTATGATGACTTAGCTCATGTTTGGGGTGATTTTTTTGTGCCTTCCCAGCTTCTGTTCGAATTTGTTTCCATGGGCTGTTTAGCTCCCTCCCAGAGGGGATGAGGGAGTACAGCTAGTGATGAAGACCTTGTCAACCAAAGGAGTCACAGAAGCACTAAGACCCTAGAACCCAGTCTGAGAATAGCTCTTAGAGGAGGTCTGCCCCTCCCCCCATGCCTCAGTCTCCCAGGACGCCCCTTTCGTGTAAACTCATCACCTCAAGAAGCAGCACACACCATTTCCGGGCGGCTCCGACTGTTGGGAGAACCCGTTGCCCTCCATCTTCTGCCCATTCATTCTTGCTGGACTCACGGTTTCCCACAGTCACATGGGCGGAGACCCCCCTGAGCACGGCCCGAGCAAACTGCCCCTGGCACGTCAGGTTCTCCCAGCATCCTGCATCAGCCGGATTCTAGGTGACTCCCCCTCTCCAGACAAATAGAGGCTGGCAACCGGACGCTTGACTTCTGACAGTTTTTGCCAGGAAATGACATAAATGCTGCTTTTATTGGAGACATGAAATGAAGAGAAGCGGGAAAGTCTCCCGGGTCTGAAATATCCCTGCCCCACTTCAACTCTCAAAAACCTCTTTTACTGAAGCTCTATGTGTCCATTTATGTATGTATCTATCTATCCATCCTTCTCTCCGTCCATCCATCCATCACCTATCATTTATCCATCTGTCCATCTGTCCATCCATTCATCATCTTTTATCTTCTATTATCTTTCTATCTATCTATCTATCTATCTATCTATCTATCTATCTATCTATCTATCATCTATCTATCATCCATCTATCATCCATCTACCATCTAGATGTCTCTCTCTCTCCCCATATATGGGGTGTGGGAGGAACTATGGCTACAACAGGGACAGCCCAGGCGGAATCACACAGTAGAGACATTGGTGAGGCCTCTTTTCTGAGAAACCAGAAAACTCATCCCTCCCTTCTTGGGGTCACTGCCTCTCATCTACTGAATTCCACACCTTCTCTCTCAGCATCAGAGTTGCCGTGGAGATATTAGTGTCTGTAAGACAAAAGCGACTGATGGCAAAGACCCAGACCTGCTTCTCTTTAGAGCTGGAGGAACGTGTAGTTCAGGCCCGTTTCCTTAGATGGGGACACGGTGGTCCTGCTCACTGACCCCCTGCCCGAAGCCTCACTGAACACCTGAAAGGCAGGTCTGCTCCCGCACCTGGCCCGTCCTCTCCAGCAGGGGCCTCTCCTCCTCCTGAAAAATTCACACTCTAATTTGCATCCATTAGAATAGGGGTAGAGTCCCAGGAGGGACCCTCTGGCTTAGGACCTGGCCAGAAATGTGACTTAGAGGTGGGAATGAGGTTATATTCAACAAATGCTCTTTGTTCCAGCCTTGGGGACACCGAGGATGTGCGGGGCATAATTCAATTGCATTGATCCCCTCAGACATGTTAAAAAAGAGATCCTTTCTTTTGGGTCAAATGACGGTTTTTCTCAAAGTGACCAACTTTGGAAGTGACTTGCGTGTAGAGCTCAGCTCTGTGCTGGCCTCTTCTCACACACAGTTTTGCAGGAGCCAAACATCGGGCCCTTTCAAGCATCTCCCTGTGCAAAAACCACACTTGGGGGGCAGGGCCGGGCCGGGACAGGGTTATCTGTGGGCAGAGATAGAGCAGCTGCTCTGAGTGGACCCCCGTCTGGGCTCTAAGGTATCCATGCAGGCTCTGACCTTTATCTGGGACAAGAGAGACATTTTACGCATTTTAATGCTCATGTAATATTCGGACTATAATTCTCTGCGCCTGACACAAGGATCTATTTCAGCCCGAGTACGAGTGGAGCAGGCAGACCCCACCGGGGCGTGCTTCCCAGTTGTGTTTTGCAGCATCTTCCTTCCTAGAAGTACTACACTTGGAGTAATGCGGGAGATGCTCGGGTCTCCGAAGCAGGTGTTGGGGATGAGTACTGTTTGGAAAGAAGGAATCTGTTGGTGCAGCAAACTCGGAAGGCCAGGCCTGGCTGTGTCAGGACTAGGGGCAGAGCACACGACTGGCCACGCCCAACTCCCTACTGCCCTGGTTTGGGGGTGTTTTCCCTACACACCTTCCTAGTGGGTACCTGCAAAGATAGGCAGGACTGGGGAACTGTTTGGGGGAACTAAGGCCTATGTAAACACTCAGCCACGTGCCTCCCTCCCCCGGTGGGTGCTCGGCATCCCGTGGGACTACGAGAGCCTTGGCCGTCGGGTCACTGCCCCACCTCGTTACTGGGGGCCGTGCAGTGACCTCGGCCACTCTCAGAACAGGTACCCGCATGGGATACCCCTCAACACTGAGTCTTCCAAGGACAGGTGCCTTGGGCCTTTTTCACCTGAATCTCATCCCTAGTTTGGCTCCTTGAAACTTTCATCTTCTTCCTTCTTTGTTTCTTTGTAACGCGGCGGCATAGAAGACAATAGGAGCACCGAGGGATCACTAAGGTAGGATGAGCTGACTCGATCCAAAACGCAAAGGGAAACTGGTCACCGAGCAGCTAGTAACCGTCAGAGCCCATGCTGCGTGCATGTTCCCTCGTGTGACCTGGGAGGTAGGGGCTAGAAGACTCCCTTTAAGGAGTGTTGGAACTAGAGTTCCCCCCGGATCACAGGGCCAGGTCGGCTGTGGGTCACAGGGCCAGGGTTGGCTGGGTTAAGGGGGGGCTGCACTTGCAGCCCCAGCTGTTGTGCACGGGTCACAGGGCCAGGGTTGGCTGTGGGTCACAGGGCCAGGGTTGGCTGGGTTATGGGGGGCTACACTTGTAGCCCAGTTGGTGTGCGCAGATACGCTTGTCCCTACACGCGGACACGACAGGGACTGGAAAGGAAAAGAGACGAGCAGATTTGTTCCTCCTTCTTAGCCCTCATGTTAGTGAGGGCGACAGAGGTCACAGCTGACCTTGTCCCCTCCCACGCCAAGACCTACCCAGTCACCGAGCATTCGCCCTGCTCAGCCCCTGACACCCCCGTGGACCCCCGTCCCCGCTCGCCCATCTAACCCCATCTCCAGGAGCTCTGAGCTCGCACCAGCAGCCAGCGTGACCTTTCCAACCCCCTCCCCTGGCCTGCCCCACAGGATCGGGCATCCCTCCTGCCCTCCCGCACACAACGTGCCGTCCTCACCCGGGGCTCTGGGAATTGGCCGGGAGTGATTCTGTCTTCCAGGGGACATTTGCAATGTCTGGGGACACTTTTGATCTTCACCAGTGGCCACAGTGCTATTGGCATGGAGTGGGGGGAGGCCGGGGGTGTGCCAACTGTCTACGATGCTCACGACAGTCTCACAAAGAAGTAACCCGCCAGGACACTAGGAGTGCCAAGGCCGGCCGAGCCCGGCTGCCCCAGAGGGCACCGTGACTTCCTTTTCTCTGCGTCCTTAATTGTGGGTACACAGAAGTGCTCAGAAAAGGTTGACTATCATTGCAAAAATGTGCCATCGACCTATCAGAATGCAGTGTGCGAGTGGAAGGAAATTCACAATATTGACCGTATCTTCCATCAAGCACTAGATACACCTGATCTGTATAATTCATGATCATCAAGTTGAACTTTTATAATGAAAGATTCTTTCCCTCTCCCCTTTGTATCAAGTGAAGTGTGTTCTATGTTGAGACTAAATTCTTTAACAAAGGTTTGCCTTTTTAAAGTTGTGTTTCTCAGCCAAAGCTGGACTTCTTGATTTCATTTGAATTTTCTCCCTATATATCAGTGGACCTGGATACAATGGCCAGGAAAATCACATTATCCTTTAGATAGTTTATAAATGGCCCTGATTTAGGAATGACTTAATAAAGAACCTCTTATTATGACTTTCAGGGAATTATTCTTTTATTGCCTGTTCAAAGTGTTTTGTGTTAAAAAAATATTTAACTCAACACCACACTGGTGAGAGAGGACAATTTCCAAGGACAAGTGATGTTTCGCATACTTACTGAAGAGAGAGCGTGTAGGAACGAGGGAAGGCTCTTTCTAAGCCAGCAAAGCAGTCACAGGTGGAGAACAGCGCCATGTGCCCTCAGCTATGGGGCTGTCAAGCAAGACGGGAGATAAATATGTGTGCATGTGACCCGTCGGCCAACCCCCGTCACCCCTAGTGGATGGCTTCAAAGTCTTTGGCCTATTATTTTATTTTATTTTATTTTATTTTATTTTATTTTATTTTATTCTTGACCTATCATTTTAAATCTGCGTGCCTCACAGGTAGCTTTGCCACTTCTCAGAAATGAAATTTATCAACTATAATACAGCTCGATATGCTTAATAGGTGCTCACAGTTTCACTTTTTGGATGACACCAAAATGGGATCAATTAATGAATTAAAATACTGACTCATCCCAAAAAGGACGAGAGGCAGTGAAAGGAAACACAAATAATGCAAAAATCAGTAGAGAGATGAAGGCGAAGGTTGGTAAGGGTCCCACGGAACCGGCAGGGGCATTAACACCCCAAAATGCACCGTGGGGTCCTGCACAGCTCGGAGAGGGGAGTCGGAACTCAGAGCTCACGTGGCCTTGTTGCAAAGCGAAGAGGATCTGGCCGGTGACAAGAGTCACGGTGCTCACAGGTACAACATAGCAATTAATGAATTAGACTAATCAGCAATATCAGGAGCTCTTATGTTAGAGACCTCCCGGAGAGTCCGTGTTAAAATGAAATAAAGGGCAGCTTCCATGAGCCTAATTACAGGAGAATTAAATCCATTTTTAATGTCCGTGTGGCTCTTGTAAATACGGAATCGGGGAATTTGGCTTGTAAATATCTTTCACACGGAAACCTGGAATGGGGGTCATTGGAAGTGTCTAGAAAGCTGTTCAGGTTGGCTCCTTGAGCCCACACACGTCCGGGCGTCCGGGCTCGACGGCCAGCTAAGTGGGCACCTGTGACCTGCACACCTCGGGCCGAACCGGCTTCCAGAATGACCACACGGCCACTTAGCAGGAAGGCGCACTGTGAGGTGCCGAGTGGGGAGGCAGCAGGGGTGAGGCCTGGAGGCCACGTGAGCGGCCACAGGCCAGAGACCGGCCAGCTGCAGCCGTGTGACGGCAGGCAGCCTTGGTCAGGGCTGGCCGGAGGCGGACAGACCCCCCAGGGGTCCAGAACGGCGCGCAGAACACACACTCGGCTCGGCCTCCGGCAGTGGCTGCTGGGCCTCCAGGCACGCCCCGCGCTGGGCTCTGGGACGCGGGCCCGGGGGAGGGAGCGTCAGAGTCTCCGTCTCCCCATCCCTCTGGCCTGCGGTGGCTCCCGCCTCCCAGCCTCAGGTCTCTGCTCCCTCCCGTTTTCCATCCAGGTGTGCGGAGGCCACAGCCTTCTGTGATGCCGCGTGCTCACGGCACCACGGATCCCCTCACCCCCCACACGTCCAAAACAGACACCCCAAGAGGCTGTCCTTGGGGAGGGAGTCAAGGCAAGACTTCGTTGGTCCGTGCGGAGTGCCCACCAGTGCCCAGTCCCCACGGGACGACTGGAAGGAAGGCTGTGGGGGGGGGGGGCTGGGAGTGACACCCACCGGGGAGGGGAGCCCGGGGGGGGGGGGTCCTGGCCGCAGCCCCCACCCCCGCCTCCGGGGACAGCGTTGCAGCCCCGGGTCCTGCGAGAGTCCATGGGGGGCCTCCGGCCGAGTCAGCGCCCACCCCTCCCGGTCCGGGACCTGCCGCTGCATCAGCAGAGCTGAGAGTGGCCGTTGGCGAGCCGCGCGTTGAGAACTCCCGAGAAACAAGAGGCTTCACGGGCACAGGCCTTTGTGCACACAGCCTGTGAAGCCACTTCTTGTACCTGGCTTGTGTCTAAGTTAACTGTTGCTTTGGTTCCCCGAGTGCTGCGGGCCAGGGATCGCTCCCCTGAGAAAGCAATCGGTCTTGAAATACGCTTTCCCTTCCCGGGACCCCGGGAAACCAAATCCCGGCCGCGCCCCGGACGGGTCCCTCCGTGTGGTGACTTCACTCTTGTGCTTCTGAAACACAGAGACTTCCCCCTCTGAAACTTCTCATCTGTTTTAAACACAAAACCCCTCCGGTTCTGCTCACCAGAAGCTCTCAGGGCCAGGCCTGGGTCCTCGGCAGCTGCTGAGGAATCGTGGGCACCTCTCAAAGGGCCCTTCGGACGTCCTGTCCCCACCAGAGCTGCCAGCAGGCCTGACTAGGGACGAGAAGGAGAATTCAGCTTATGGAAGGTCTCTGCCCTGTGCGGCCGTGTCCTCGCTGCCCGGCCGGTGGCTGTGGTCCCCGAGGGGTGCGGGTCAGGCCTCAGGGAGAAGCCGCAGCCAAGTGGCGTTCGAAGGGCGATCGGGCTGGGGGCCCAGAGCTCCAAGCAGAGCAAGAGCTGGAAGGGGGCGCGGGGCACGGGGGAGGGTGCGCCCCCAGGGGCGGCGGCAGAGCCGAGGAGGTGAGGGTTCTCCCCGACACCAACTGTGTAGCTGAGACGTTGGTGTTGGACCCGGTGAATCCAGGTTGCAAGAGGGGACCCCCGCCCCTCGTGTGTGTTGATTCTCGGATGGACACAGCTCACACAGTGATGCTTGGGAGGGCGTCTGGTGCTTGGGGTGCTGCTCCCGGCCCGGGACCCCAGTGCCTCCCTCAGACACTCTGGACTCGCCGCCAGGACCCTGGAGCTGGGTGGGACACCGTAGCCCGAGGAGACCACGGAGACCCAGAGCAGAGGGAAGCTTCAGGTCCTCAGTCCGTGCAGGGCTCTGAGCGCCTCCCCCAGGGCGGTGAGGGCGAGCCCTGGGGTGCATGGAGGGGAGCAGCCTGCAGGAACCCCCAGATGGGGAGTTTGAGAACCGTCTGTCTGGGGCGTAGGGCGGAGGGAAGAGGTGACTTCTGCCCTCCAGCTGCTCCTGGAAGACCCTCCATGTCCTGCAGGCACGGCCTCCCCTCTGTCAAAACTTCTCAAAGGAGAAATCTGTTTTTCCTGCCCGATA
>CM053614.1:1021771-1052436 GCA_028646535.1 Procyon lotor
TCTGGGTGACTCGGTCGTCACTGGTGCGCGTGGCTGTCGTCCACCGTCGAGGGGCAGGTTCCTTGTAACCTCCTCTCTGGGCACCACCGTGGGCAGGGGGGCTCTGGGCTCCCGATGCCCTCGAGCTGCAGCACAGGGGTGGGTACTGGCGACAGGTGCCTCCAGCCGAGGGACCAGGGCCACCCCACGTGGAGGGGATGCAGCTCTCAGACTGACCAGCAATCAGCCGCGGGCATGGTCGAGCCGAGCTGGGTTCTCTGGGGCAGAAATTCGAGGGGAAGGGTCATTTCCCTCAGGATTTTGAAGCTACAGGTCATGGTCTTCTGCTGCCTCTTGTGGCTGATTGTTTGCCCCTGGACTGTTATTGTTCTGTTTGGTAATAATCTGTTTTCTCTCTAGTGCTTTTGTTATGTTATATTCTTTGTTCTACGTTTATGAGCATAAACCTTAGCTGGCTGACCATGTGGGCTGTTCTTACATTTCTTTCCTTCATCTATGAGTTTGTGCTCACAGTCTCATCTTGAGTGGGACACTCTCTCTTTGGCTCTTGGTCTCTTGCTTCCCCTCTGGACTCACCACTGGCACATATCAGCTGCCTCCCCTGAGCTGCCTACAGAGTTGGTCCAGGACCACTGCTCTTGCCCTGGGCCGGCACTGGGGGTGTCACATAACTGGCTCCCGGGACGCAGGTGGCTTGTCTTGGGCTCTGGTCCATGGCTGGGTCTGCCTCTTTGGCAGGCTTCAGGCAAGACACAGCCCAGCACAGGGATTGGTGGGAGCTTAGCTTTCAGTCCTAAGGCCCTGGTTAAATGGTAACCCCAAGTGGGGTCCACAACATTGCCCTAGAGAACGTGATCCTGTTATAGCCAGGAGCCCACCTGGAAGACGCCTCTGCCCACTTCTCAATGTCAAGAACTTTGAAGCTTTGTTCCATCCCTGTGCCACCGAGCCTTTGTTTCAATCAAACTTTTTGTTTGAGAGAGAATACAGAGATTCTGTGTACCCTTTATCCAGTTCCTCCAATGGTGACATGTTACAAAACTACAGCTCATAACACAACAAGGGAGTTGTCCCTGATGCGGCCGAGACTCAGGACCTCTCCACCAGCATGGGATGCTTGCATTGCCAAACCGGCTTCCCTCCCACCCTACCCTGTGCCCACTCCTCTGTCCTCCATCTCCGTAATTCTGTCACTTTGGGAAGGTCACATAAACAGAATCATGTAGTGTGTAGCTTCTTGGGGTTGACTTTTTCTCAGCATAATTCTCTGAAGATTCATTCAGGTGTCTGTATGGATCATTAGCTCCTTTTTATTGCTGAGTTTATCTCACTGTGTGGATGGGCCACCATTGTTTAACCAGTGAAGGATATTCACTGGACACAAGGTTTCCAGTTTGGGGTTATTATGAATAAAGCTGCTATAAATGTGCTATTTGTGCATGGGTTTTGTGTGAATGTATTTTTGCATTTCTCTGTGATGAAAGCCCAGGAGTGCAATTGCTGGGTTGTATGATGGTTGCAAGATTAGTTTTTAGTTTTTTATTTATTATTATTATTATAATATTATTTTGCTTTTTCTCTTTTATTATGCCATGAACCCTTTTTTTAGATTCTATTTATTTGAGAGAGGGAGAGATAGAACAAGAGAGAGAGCATGAGCAAGAGTGGGGAGCCAGAGAGAGAGGGAGAAGCAGACTTCCCGTGAGCAGGGAGCTCAGTGCGGGGCTCGACCCCAGTCCAGTTTTACGCAGGGCTGAGATCATGACCAGAGCTGAAGGCAGATGCTTAATGCCTGAGCCACCCAGGTGTCCTCTGCCATTGAACCCTTTTAAAAATATTAACATTTCATGCTCATGTGGTTTTTTTTTTAAAGCACAAAATATCCTCGGTGACTGGCTATAATCAAAATGGTGTCATATTGAATATGGGTTTGTTTTTTTTTTTTACATTTAAATTCTAGTAAGACATACAGTGTAGTGTTGGTTTCTCGAGTAGAATTCAGTGATTCATCACTTACATACAATGCCCAGTGCCCCTCACAACAGGTGCCCCCCTTAATCCCCATCCCCCATCTAACCCATCCCCCACGCACGTCCCTCCATCAGCCCTGTTTGTTCTCTATCATTTAGAGTCTTTTAGGGTTTGTTTCCATCTCTCCTTTTTTTCTTTCCTCTCTTCCCATATGTTCATCTGTTTTTCTTTCTTATAGTCTACATATGAGTGAGATCCCATAGTATTTGTCTTTCCCTGACTTATTTCACTTAGCATAACACAATCTATTTCCATCCATGTCGTTATAAATGGCAAGATTTCATTTTTCTGATGACTGAGTAATATTCCATTGTATATACCACATCTTCTTTATCCATTCTTCAGTTGGTGGACATTTGGGCTCTCTCCATAATGTTGATAATGCTGTTATAAACATTGAGGTGCATGTACCCCTCCAAATCACAATTTTTGTATCCTTTGGGTAAATACCCAGTAGTGTGATTGCTGGGTCGTAAGACAGCTCTATTTTTAACCTTTTGAGGAACCTCCATACTGTTTTCCAGAGTGGCAGCACCAGCTTGGATTCCCACCAACAGTGTAGGAGGGTTCCCCTTTCTCTGCATCCTCGCCAACATCTGTTGTTTCCTGCACTGTTAATTTTAGGCATTCTGACTGGTGTGAGGTGGTGTCTTACTGTGGTTTTGATTTGTATTTCCCTGATGCTGAGTGATGTGAAGCATCTTTTCATGTGTCTGCTAGCTATCTGGATTTCTTCATGTCTTCTGCCCACTCTTTAACTGAGTTATTTGTTTTTTGGGTGTTGAGTTTGACAAGTTCTTTATACATTTTGTATACTAATCATTTATCAGATATGTGGTTTACAAATATCTTCTCCCATTCTATAGGCTGCCTTTTAGTTTTGTTGACTGTTTCCTTTGTTGTGTGGAAGATTTTTATCTTGATGAAGTCCCAATATTTCATTTTTGCTTTTGTTTCCTTTGCCTCTGGCAACATGTCTAGTAAGAAGTAGCTATGACCGAAGTCAAAGAGGTTTCTGCTTATTTTCTCCTCTAGGATTTTGATGGTTTCCTGTCTCACGTTTGGGTCTTTCATTTTCAACTTATTTTTGTGTATAGTATAAGAAAGTGGTCTGGTTTCATTCTCCTGCATGTGGCTGTCCAATTTTCCCAACATTTGTCGAAGAGACTGTCTTTTCCATTGGATGTTCTTTCCTGCTTCGTCGAAGATTAGTTGGCCAGACAGTTCTGGGTCCATTTCTGGGATCTCTAGTATGATCCATTGATCTATGTGTCTGTTTTTGTGTCAGTGCCATATAGTCTTAATGACTACAGCTTTGTAATATAGCATGAAATTCAGAATCATGATGCCTCCAGTTTTTTCTTTTGTTTTGTTTTTCAGAATTGTTTTGGCTATTTGGGGTCTTTCGTGGTTTCATACAAATTTTAGCATTGTTTGCTGCAGCTCTGGGGAAAATGCTGGTGGTATTTTGATAGAGATTGCATTAAATGTGTAGATTGCTTTGGATAGTATAGACATTGTAATAATGTTTGTTCTTCCAACCATGAGTGGGGAATATTTTTCCATTTCCTTGTGTCCTCTTCAATTTCTTTCATAAGTGATTTGTAGTTTTCAGAGTACAGATACTTTACTTCTATAGTTAGGTTTATTCCTAGGTATCTTATTGTTTTGGGTACAATTGCAAATGGAAGCAATTCCTTGATTTCTTTTTCTGTGGCTACCTTTGAGATCTACTCTCTTAGTAACTTTCAAATATGCAATGAAGTATTACTGACCGTGGTCCCCAGACTACTCCTTGCATCCCTGGGGGTACACTTGAGATGCCAGTCCTTTGTCAGATGGGTGGTTTGTGAGTATTTTCTCCCTTCCTGTGGCTTGTCTTTTCATCCTTTCACAAAGTCTCGCACAAGTTTTTCATTTATGTTTATCATTTTTGTGGTTTTTTTTTTTTTTTTTTACGATGCTTTTGGTGTCAAGTCTAAGAGAACACTTCGCCCTGGCTCAGATCCTGAAGATCTCCTGTACTTTCCCCTCAGATTTCATAGTTTAATAGTTCATGTTTGAGTCCATGGTCAGCTTTTGTGTCAAGTGAGGGAATCGGGTTGACGTTTGTTTCTCTGCAGGCAAACATCCGATTGCTGGGCACCATCTTTAGGAAAGGCCGCCCTTCCCCCACTCAGTTGCTTTTGTGCCTTTGTCGAACATGAGCTAGGAGCATTTGCCTGGGTCTATTTCTGGGCTCTCTGCTCTGCTGCTCTGATCTGTGCCTCTCTCCGTGCCAGTGCTACACAGTCTTGGTTACCGTCGTCATGTAATACATCCTGAAACCAGTAGACCGATTTTTCCACTTTATTCTCCTTTGACAAAAAAAAAAAAAAAGAAAAAAAGTTTTTGGCTATTCCAGTTCATTTGCATTTTCATATAAATTTTAGAATAATCTTGCTCGTATCTACAAAAAAAATCTTGCTGGGATTTTGAAAGGAATTGTGTAAAAACCTTACATCAATTTGGGGACAATTTGACATCTTTACTATGTTGAGCCTTCCAGTCCAAGAACACGCTATGCCTTTCAGCATCCAAGTCCTATGCATGTTTTGTTAGGTTGACTCATAAATATTTCATTTTTTGAGCAATCGTAAGTGGTACTGTAGCTTTACTCTCGATATCCACGGACTCACAGCTAGCCTGTAGAGATACAATTGATTTTTGTACCTTGTGTCCTGGAACTTGCTGGCCTCACTTATTAGCTCACTTCTTAGCTGTAGGAGTTGTTTGCAGATTCCCCAGGTTTTCTATGGATGTAATGCCATCTCTACATAGGGGCAGTCTCGTTTCTTCTCTTCCAATCTGTATGCCTTCCATTTCCTTCTCTTGCCTTATTACAGTGGCTGGGACTTCCAGCTCTGTGTTGAATGAAAGTGGTGGTGGGGGTGGGGGGTTGGCATCTCTGCCTTGTTCCAGATCTGAGGGAGAAAGCATTCCGTCTTATATCATGACGTATAAGACAAGCTGTAGGGTTCTTGTGGATGTTCTTTATCAAGGGGAGGAAGTTCCCCTAAATTCTTGTTTTTCTGAGAGAGAGAGAATCAGTTTATCATAGGGATAGTTTTTATTTAACCAAGTGATGAAAAATTTTCTTCCTTGTTTTTTACTTGCTCTACGTTGGTAAGAAATCCATTGGGGAAGATGGTGAGCGAAGAATAAGATGCTAAGGTCAACATACCTTTCCAGAAACCACTGGGGAAATTATTCCAATACGTCTGAGTCTCATGTGTCCCATGAGCACATATCCCCCCTACTGTACCCTCTCCTCTTTGTAGATGGGCAGTTTTAATTACCTAGATAATTTACTTAATTGTAAACTTATTTTCTAATGATGCTGCACAAATGAGACATTGTAATTGGTGTGGGCCAATTTTCCCATTTTGAGTAGGAAGGTGCCCCTTCCTTGGCACGTGTTTAATGTGACTCCATCAGGTTCAACCACATGTGAAGTCCTCGGCTCAGGGCTACCCATCCTGGCCGGTCCTCGATGGGTCTCTGTCCCTGAAAATCCCTCCACCTCACCAAATATGCGTACATTGACCTCCCCACTACCCTCTAATTTTTTTTTTTTGTAAAAAGAGGGAGAAAGGGTTGTCCCTGGGGATCCCAAAGGACAGCACAGAGGCAGACCTGGTCCAGCAACGGGAAGCAGAGGGAGGCAGGGCATCTCCGAGGAATGAGATGACGCCTGGCCTTATCCTGCCCCAGGGCTCACTGTCAGGACGTCAGGATAAAGCTCTGACAGGCCCATTTGTCGGCCAGGGCTCCGGAACCCAAGTAGCAGGTATTTCTTGATGTTTTCTACCATGTTTCCAGAAAAATGTTCCACATGGGAATTAATTCAAATTGTGGACCAGACAGAGAATATTCAGCTGGAACCTCTGGGAGGGCACGGTGGTGGGACCCACAAAGAGCACATTCAGCCCGGCACAATCTCAGCTCGTCTGACCCTTCTCATATCAATGTTGCTTTGACTGTCACTTATCATTTGTGTTGGTAGGCTCAGGGTTTTCTTGTGAGCAGAGAAAAAAAGGTACTTAATTTGTCACCAAAGCTGGATTCCTTCCCCCCGCCCCCCCCATAAATCCTGTCAATTAGGTTGATAATGGAAGCAAACTTCATCATGAAATGAAATCTCCCCCAACACGTAGGACTGTGCAGCAGGCTCTTTGCCTAATTGTATTAATAAAATTTCCAGCAACATAGTTTGGGGGATCAATGCAGCAAGGCCCTGCCAATCAAAGAGTTTCCTACTCACTGAAAAGGTGCTAGACTTTTTAGTTTCTTTGTGACGGACTAAGGAAAGGCTGAGTTGCCCCCAGAAGATTAAATCTTTAATTTCACATGATTTCCAGCCATGTCTATAGAACGAAGTGGGCTTTACCTGTTGAATATAGGGCTTACACAACTTGAAGCCCTCTTGAGACATTAAGAGGCGGCCGTGAACGGTCTCTGAGATTTAAGCTGAGGGGCATTCTAAAGGGATTACCGCTGCATTTTCCATAAAACGAGAAATAAAAACAGACTTACTGCATGATCATAAATGCATTCCTGCTGCGAGGGAGAGCCCCGTTCACACTGCCGTGCTGAGGCCCCGGCAGGAATGGCTGCAAAGGCGCCCACACTTGTAAGGATTTGCGTGAGTCCGGCTTACAATGAAGTTAGGGCTGAGTACTTGGGATAGATTGGCTATTAGGGGGGGAAAAAAAGGATACTCTTCCATTTTCTCTGGTCCAAAGGTGAGAAATGCATACATTATTTTGACATCATTAAGATATCTTTTGTATGGAACGCCAACCTGCCCGGCCGGAAGCGGGCAATTTTATGAATAAAGTAAGAACAAAACTCTTCCTGGGAAGATTTTCATGACCGATTAACTGCGTGGGATGAAAAAAAGTGATGTCTTCCAAGGACTAAAAGAAAACGGGGACCCCAATTAAAATCCCAGCATCCTCTCTAATCAGCTTAGAGACTCAAGTAAAACAACAGTGCTATTAAAGTGTGTGACCTTCTAGAATGCATCGCAGCGATTATCCAGCAACGCACGTTTGATGTAAACACTGGACCTATTCTTTTTATTATGTCACAGGCAGATCCTGACGACGGAAATACAACTAAAGAAAATTAGAATAAGCTGCAGACAAAATATCAGGGGCTTGGAAAGATGGGATGTAAAAAACCAAACTTGTTCTCCTAAGTATGTTAAAAATAGTGGTTTTCTAGATCTGGAGGAATTTGCAGAATATAGGGTAGAGAGAATGCCGTCCCCGTGGCCATTTGTCTCATTTAACAAATGAGTTACATTAACTCACCCATCCTGATCAGAAATTTTTTAATAGAAATTTAAAATTTTATGAAAGGTTGCTTCTCGCCCTTCGCGCAGAAGATTTTTTTCACGGCTTTCCAGCTGACGCGTTTCACAGTTAGACCCTTCCAACCCTTTGCTTCTGTGATTCTAGGCACGACCCCGATGTTTTCCAGCCACACGAACACAGACCAAATATGTAAATAGGAAATTTAAGAACTGGGTGATTTTCGGAGTTGAACCTTCGAGGGTTTTACAATTCTGGGGACCGACTGGCTCGAGATCCCAGATCTAGTTAGCGGCAGAACTAACAGGAGAGCCCGCGTGTCCTGACGCCCCTCTGATGTCCCCAGGTCTCCCTTCCTGACTTTCGTGGCCCGGCCGCTGACGCCCCTTCCCCCGCCCGGGTGGAGGGCTGGTCCCGCGGGCGGGCCTTGCTCAGCCCCCTGCTGGTTAGAGGAAGACACCTGAGACTCACTCGGGGGAGACAGCTGCCTCTTCTCCCCGCTCCTCGCTCCTGCCTTCCCTTTCAACACGGTGTGGCTGTGGCGGGACGCCGCCCTGCCAGCGCGTGGGGGGCCTCCCTCTTGGGCAAGACCCCACCTTCTGGACTGATTTCAACCAACGTCTGCCAGCAGGGTCCGCGCAGCCGGCTCCAGGCCGCCCCGTCGGCCATCCCTCCTGTCCCCTAAGATCCCCTGCAGCGAGGCCCCGGGGGGCCGGACGCGGTGGTGCAGAGCGGGCTGGGGGGCTGCAGGAAGTGGAAAACAATACCAGGGCAGATGGGGCGAGCAGGAGCCGCTGGCCTCCGGTCCCGGGGGAGCCGGCGCTCCCCCCCCAGCCCTGCCCGAGGCCACCACTTGTCCTTGATGCTGTCTTGCTAGAGGTGAGCGCCCGGGAGAAGGAGGCTCTCGGGCAGAGCCCTGGCAGGCCCGTCCGTCAGTCGCCACCTCCCGCGTCCTCATCGTCCTCTTTCCTATGCTCTTGGGTCGGGAAGGAAGGAAGGACATTTCTGACAAGCTCTCTGAAGACCCCTGTTACCTGCGTTTCGTCAGAACGAATCAAGTCTCCCTCCTTGGAACCCACTCCCATGCGACCCGGAGCGCAGAGCCCTCTGGCTGCCCTCGGGTGTCCCAGTTTATCAGGAACCTCTTAAAACGCAGCACCGCCGAGGGACGGGGGCCGCGAGGTGGCAGAGTTGTGTGCGCAGCGGAGGGCGAGGCTCTGGGGTCGGAGGGAGGCGCCCACGCTCTCGCACACAGGGCCCTCCGTCCTGCTGGTACCGGGGGCTCAGCCTGACCTCGGCGGCGGGGGCTTCCCTTTCACTTGGAGGCCTCAGCGCGCGGCCTCAAATTCAGAAAATGTCCGCTCTGAACGGGGAGACCGGAAAACGAAGGTTTATGCCACGGCGAGGCCGAGCCCAGGACATGTGGCCTCACACTCGCCCGCGCAGACCGTCGTCCGCACCTCGGCAGCTGACCCAGGAGCGCGCGTGGGACGAGTTCCATGAGAACAGCTCTTATGTGCACTCTTCCTGACGTTTTGTTTCTTTCTTTTTTTTTTTTTAAATTTTATTTATTTATGTGACAGAGAGAGATCACAAGTAGGCAGAGAGGCAGAGAGAGAGAAGGAAGCAGGCTCCCCGCTGGGCAGAGAGCCCGACGTGGGGCTCGATCCCAGGACCTGAGATCATGACCTGAGCCGAAGGCAGAGGCTTTAACCCACTGAGCCCCCCACGCACCCTTCCTAACACTTTTGTTCAGTTCTTTGTCCGGGCTGGTTACGGGGAAGAGGGGCCTCGATGGGGCTTCAGATCTCGTTGACTTCTCAGAAAACGTTGCTGTGCCAGCCCCTCGGGGACCCCATTTTGCCCTGGGCGCCGGCTCCTGCCCGTGGGGTCACGAGAGGTTGCCGTCGGGGTCTCAGGGCTCCAGGGGTTGCTCATCGATGAAAGGGGACCCAGAAGAACCCCCAAGTTCACGGTGCCACATTGGATAGAGAGACCGCTCCGTCCCCGGCCTGGGAGGGGGACACTCTCCTGCTCCGTGCATGCTTGAACAGCAGCTCTGGAAGAATCGCAGACCCCGCAAGGGGCCCAGGCCCGGGGCGTGTCGCCGGCAGGGGCGGTCCCGTGGGAGAGACTCCCGTGGAAGGGGTGGTCCAGGAGGGCTGCAGGAGGAGGAGGGCATTGGGGGAGGGCTGTGCCAGTGTACACAGGGGTGGGAGGGGCAGGGCGAGCAGCAGGGGGAGCGGGATCAGGAACCGACCAGCAGAGGCCTCTGTGCAAGCACAGGCAGGGGCAGGCTTGGGAGAGCCGCCTACTCTGTAGCCTCCATTGGCGGCCTGGCCCCAGGTCTCGTGGGCCGGCCGTGGGGCCGGGCTCGCTCCTGTAGGGTGGCGGGGGGAAGAGAAGCAGAAGGCACAGGGCAGAGAGAGGCTGGGTGTGTTGGGACACCCGGCTGTTCTCACTTGTTAGTCGTTGTCCCAGCTGGAGGCAAGGGGGACTCGCAGATGGGGCTTCAGAGGAGCCGAGGAGGGGGGGGTCCAGAGCTCTGGGGACCAGGAGCTCGTCAGCAGTGGGCGCTGGGATGCGGGACGCCGTCTGGGGGCTGTGCTCTGGACGCCCACCCGCCCGCCTCCGTCCTGCCGGGCCAGCACCGGGGCCACCCTGGCTGAGCGTCACCTCCCGGGGCAGGTCTCAGGAAACAGGACACGGGCGCACCAGCGAGCCACACGACTCATCGGGACATCAGAGCTTCCAAGACCCAGAGAAAATGTCACGTCACACCTCCTTGGTGCGGGCTGCCGACGGACCACCCTCCATGGCTTTTCTGTAGTTCTAAAGATGCAGAGAACTGTGTCCTTGAAACTCCAAAACAAGACATAAATCTTCATCATCTCAGCTTTGTTTGAATTTTGGCCTATTAGCTTTTCTGGCATTTGTAGAAGCTACTGAAAAGTTGCTACAGAAGAGACAGAAATGGTTTAAAGTTAAATAAAACTTTGCTTAGCAGAACTACAACAGAGCCAAGAACTCTAGTGGCCTCACCCAGACACACAGACTCCCACCCCTGGGCACACAGAACCCCCCTCCCCAGGCACACAGACCTCCCTCCAGGCACACAGACTTCCCACTAGGCACACAGACCCCCCTATTCACACAGACCCCCCCTGGGGCACACAGACCCCCCCTGGGGCACACAGGACCCCCCCCCGGGCACACAGACCCCCCACCCCGGGCAGGGCGTGGGCAGTGCCTGGGACTGGATCTCATGGGACGGAGCACCCGTTAGACCAGAGATGCAGAAATGACTCGGGGCTAGACCCTGGAACGGAAGACAGAGTGACTCAGAAGTCACCCCACTGCAGGGGCACAGTGCTCTCCCCGGGCTCGGGACCCCCGTTGGGAGGGTCGGGGGTCCCTCGGGGGAGGATGACCGCTCTTACCCCTTGGAGGCGGCTTTATCCTGGCGCAGGGACGTATCATCTCTTCTAAGTCCCAAAGCCAACGGACGAGGGGCCAAGGGACGAGGAGCCCCATGCTCACCTAGTAAGACACAGCGCTGTCGCCCAAAGCAAACACACAAACACAGCCTCTGCGGGCAGGAGAAGCACGAGGAGCCCCCACCCCCTGCACGCGGCTGCCCTTGGCCTTGCACACGGAGCGTCTCACCTGTGGTCCAGCCCACGGCCTGCGTCCAGCTCTTCCTCTTCGACTCCCACGGTCTTGAACTCCCCGGGTCTGCACGGCTTCCGAGGGTCACACAGTAGGAGCCAACCTTTCCCTCCGAGAGCCGCCGGCACAAACCCTCCACGCAGAGCCAAGCCCCCGTCTTGCAGCAAAACCGCTCCTCTCCAGGTCGACGTCCCTGTCCCACGGCTCCCCTAGTCTAGACCACGGCTTCTCGGCTTCTGCTCCACCATAAACACACCTGCGGACTTCGGAGAGATGCTCACAGCTGCTCCCCCGGCCTCTACATTCTGATTTACTTCATCTGGTCGAGGCCAGGCCTTGGTATATTTAAATAGGGTTTTTTTTTGTTTGGTTGTTGGTTTGTTTTTGTTTTTTTTTCTTCTGGATGATTCTAATTTGTAAACAGGAATCCAAGTCACTGGAGAAACCTGATGTCATCACAGGTCCTCAGGTGATCTCATTGACATATTGCAGCTGGGGGGGGGCCGTAACCCAAATTTCTCACCTATGCATTAAACAAAGAAGGTCCCGTGTAAGCCGCACGGTCACAGCCGGTGTTTATTGAGCCCCTGCTAGGAGCTGCACGGTGGGCTAAATGGCTCGCTCGCTCTGTGCGACCAGCTGCTGTGCTCAGCGGACAGGTAAGGAAAGGGGGCCCCCGGCTAAGGAGGCAAGGACATGATTGGGGTTGGGCAGAGCCAGGCGCCGGCCGCCCCCTAGGATCAGGACGCCACACTTTTGTTTTGTTGCTATGAACGTGCCTTAGCTCCGATTGATTCCAAAAGCGGGGCTGGGGCCAGAGGTGCCGTTCAAGGGGGCCTCAGGGGACGCAGTCTCAGGTCACTCCCCACTCAGCAGGCACTGAGCCCCCCGTGGCCGGGAGCTGGGAGCAGGGGGGGCTGTTGCTTATGGGGCAGAGGGTTTCATGTTTGCAGGATGGGAAAGTGCGGAGATCCATTTCACAGCAACGGGAGACTGCCTGGCCCCACAGAACCCCACACGTAGAAAGGGTTAGGATGATGGATGTTATATGGGATTGACCCCAATTTAAACAAAAACCTTCAAACATTGCTCACAGGAGCTGCAGGAGCTTTTGAGGTGTGGCTTAGCCTCAGCTGTGCTGGGCCGACCGAGGGCTGAGCATTCGGTCCCTAAGACCCGGACTAATGCACCGAAATAGGACTGACCTCTCGGTCTAGAACAAAGGCTCAACGCATTTGCAGGAGATTTCGTTTTAGGGTTCGGATAAACGCAACAGGAAGCTCTGTCATGGCTGCACCTGTCCATCATGCAGGGATATGAGCGACGCCGAAGGGCCCTTGGCCCCGGCAGCCAGCTCAGCGTCGACTTTCCCTCCCTTCTCTGCCGGTGCCCACGCTCTCCCTGAGCCGTGCGGGTCGTGCACGTTCTGGACCGTTCCCACTTCCTGGGCACGCACGGCTCCCCCTGCGCGCGGACTCAGGGCCTGTGGAAGGACGGGTGTGTTGATTCACCTGAGGGCTGTGTTTGCGGGTTTGCTGACTTGGTATTTGCCGAGGCGGAGGAATTCAGACTTCCAAACTGTAAAGCTCTCTCTCCCTCTCTCAGGCTCTTTAAAGCAGTGAATATTCATTGGTACATTTCAAGTATATATTTCAGATATATTTCAGATACATTTCAACTCTGAAAACATGGTGTGTTTCTCCCCAAAGAAGAAGGGGATCGCCGGCAATATCCTTTGTGTGTTCGGAATCGCGAGAAGAGCCTTCCCCTTCGTCGAGGGCGAGGAAATGATGGGCTTTTATCGATGAACTGCTAGGAAGTGATGGCCTCCCCGCGCCACCAGGCAGCTGCCGGCCGGAGAGACGAGTCTGGGCAATATTTATTTGATTGTGCAGCCAACGATCACAGGTGATTACACTTTTTATAGATTAAAGACATTTTTGTCATTTTTAATGTCTTACTACTAGTACTTTGTAAAACGTATGAGATTATGTTGACATACGTTTGTGGCAGGGACAACCTCAGTGGCATTTAATGGATTACTTATTACAAAGAACTCCTGAGGCTCACTTTGCCTTTTAATGGGTGCTGCTACCTTTGAGCGTCTTTGCTGCACACAAGGCACTGAAACAAATAGTAAAGGTGGACGATAAACCACGATCATAAACATTTTGCTGGTTTATCAGGAGAGCAGGAAAGGGGTCGCGTTTATCAGTGAGGGAGAAACAGAGCATGGTTTTCAAAAGTGTTCCTTAAAGTGTAGCGACACAAAACCAACCTGCTATGTATTCACTTACACAAAGACTTAGAAAACTCGTCTGTGCATTTTTGGTACGATGCAGTAAGTTCAGATCAGATCAGATCAGATCCGCAGCGAGAAATGGTATCATTTCGATACAATGTCTCGAAGTTGAGGAAGAATAATGACACCGAAAATTTAGTTCAATTTGCCTTTAAATGCTTGGAAGGACAAGCCAAGTTCCGATAGGAACGCTCCAGGGAGTCAAGACTGTATGTCAGCCCGTGCCAGCTTCCTAGCCCGTCTTCGACCTCGGGTGCAGCCCCACACCTTCCTGATTCGATGTCTGGGGTCTGGGTCAATGGGCTGAGGCAAAGCCCCATAAGAAATAACGAGTCACACGGTGCAGGAAATCTGGTTCATGATCGCCTGGGGCCTTCCGATGGGAAGAAAGGCAGACCTTCTATGTTCCTTCATCTCTATTCTCCCACAAACGTGATTCTGAAATCACTTCTATCTAGAGTTCCCAGATAAATAGAGGATGTCTAGTTAAATTCAAACGTTAGGTCAATGACCAACGCTTTATGGGACATACTACACCAAAAAATTATTTGTTGTTAACATGAAAGTCAAATGTAACTGCACGGCCTCTATTTTCAGTTGCAAAGTCTGGCTTCCGCGTTCCCATTGTGTGTTCATTTCGAAGCAGCCAAGCAACCCATGTCCGGGCAACAGCGAGCTCGACTCTGTCATCACGGAGAGTCACTCAGCAACAGTCCTGGGCCACACAAACCTGCGCAGGGAGCGCCCGAGCATAACACCTAAGGAGATGACCCCGCTTTCTGCCCTCTGGGGCCTGGGGAAGAACGCTCACGGCACAGCCACAAACGCTGGGAATGTTGCCCTCTGCATACATTGTTTCAAGTAATTCTTATTCCGACCTGAAGAAGTTGGGATTTTTATCCCTGTTTGGGACCAGTAGGGAGTAAGTGGCGGGGCCAAATTCTGAACCCCACTTGTCCACGTGCTGCGTGCTATTACGGGTTTGGGGGTGTGAGCATACCGTCCTGCCATCTGTGTTGGCTAACAGGATACAACCCTGGGGCAGAACGAAAGGGCAAACAGAAGAGCTAACGGACCTTGGTGGAAGGACCCGGAAAGTCAGCCGAAAAGCTCTATTCTAGGTTGTACAGAAATTTCAGGAACTTTGATGTCCAGCACGGCATCGTGATGTTGCCCATGGTTTCCGTGGAGAGAGGAAGAGGGTCCCTTCAACAAGAGGGGAAGAAAAGAGGCACCAGAGGGGAATTTCGCATAATTCACCCACCCAGGTCCATCTAGGGCTTGCCTGGGAGACACGAGTGCTCGGGGAAGAACCTTCTTAAAAGTCACTCCGTGCAGAAATCCAGGCGCGGAAGCCAGCCCAGAACGGAGTGGGCAGAGGGCAGCGAGGCCAGTGAAAAGTGAAATTCAGGCGTGCTTCCTGGAGGAGGGACCGTGCTGGGACTTTCAGTTATGAAACCACTGATGGGAAATACTTTCAAAACAAAGTGAGGGGGAGAGAAATCGGCAACTGGACCACGGGAATCTTCCAGCATGTAAAATACACTCCTAGAGAGAAGAGTCCTTAAAAGTTTAAGATTTGTTTAGCGGAAGAGCTTCGGTATGTAATTGTTCTTTCCTTCTTTCCTTCATCATATCACAAATGCCCTCTGACGCCAAGCTGGGGAAGCGATGGGACACAGTGTTGGCTGGAAGTCGTCTCTGCCTTCATGAACTTACGAGTCCAGACTCAGGGGTCTGCACACTTTCTGTACGGCGCGGAGTGGTAGGTACGCCGGCACTGCGGACGTGTGCTCTGTTGTACTGTGTCCCGTGGTACCGCCCGGCAGCGGGACACAGTCCCTGAGTGAGCAGGCACTCTGCTACTGTTACACCTTATCTGGGAGCCAGAGAACTGAGCTTCATGTACCGTTCACATATCATAGTATTTTTCCTCTCTTGGTTACTCGACCGTTTAAAAATGGAATAACTGTTCTTCGTACATTGATCATAAAAAAACACGTCTGAAGGTGGGATTGGTGTAATTCCCACACCCCGAAGGAGGCTAAGCTCCTTGAGGACGGGCCCAGGTATAATCGCCTGCAGCCCCTGCAATGACTTGCAGAATGCAGACGTGGCCCCAGTGCAGGGACTGACGCAGCGCAGGTGGAGCGCAAGATCGCATGGTGTGGGCACACAGTATTGAGACACAAGCCCGATGTGCGGAGACCACAAGTGTGGATGCAGGGCAGGTGTGCCCGGGGCAGGTGCACACAGAGTGAGGTGTGGAAAAAGCAGATCAAGACAGGTCAGCTGTGGATAGCGCAGCCATGGGTACCAGCAGGTGAGCATAGGTCATGTGCAGACGAGGCAGATATGGATGGTACAGGTGTGAACACAGTGCAGGTGTGGACTGTGCAGGTGAGGACTGTGCAAGTGAGGATATCGTGGGTGAGGACTGCGCAGGTGAGGGCAATGCAGGTGAGGGCAGTGCAGGTGAGGACCGTACAGTTGTGGACCGTGCAGGTGAGGGCAGAGCAGGTGAGGACTGAGCAGGTGAGGACCATGCAGGTGAGGACTGTGCAGGTGAGGACCGTACAGGTGAGGGCAGTGCAGGTGAGGACCATGCAGGTGAGGGCAGAGCAGGTGAGGACTGTGCAGGTGAGGACCGTACAGGTGAGGGCAGTGCAGGTGAGGACCATGCAGGTGAGGACCGTGCAGGTGAGGACCATGCAGGTGAGGGCAGTTCAGGTGAGGCCTGTGCAGGTGAAGACTGTGCAGCTGAGGACTGTGCAGGTGAGGGCAGTGCAGGTAAGGCCCGTGCAGGTGAGGCCCATGCAGGTGAGGCTGTGCAGGTGAGGACTGCACAGGTGAGGCCCGTGCAAGTGAGGGCAGTACAGGTGAGGACCATGCAGGTGAGGGCCGTGTAGGTGAGGGCAGTGCAGTTGAGGACCGTGCAGGTGAGGACTGCGCAGGTGAGGGCAGTGCAGGTGAGGACCATGCAGGTGAGGCTGTGCAGGTGAGGCCCGTGCAAGTGAGGGCAGTACAGGTGAGGGCAGTGTAGGTGAGGGCAGTGCAGGTGAGGGCAGTGCAGGTGAGGACCGTGCAGGTGAGGCTGTGCAGGTGACGCCTGTGCAGGTGACGCCTGTGCAGGTGAGGGCAGTGCAGGTGAGGGCAGTGCAGGTGAGGACCGTGCAGGTGAGGCCCATGCAGGTGAGGCTGTGCAGGTGAGGCCTGTGCAAGTGAGGGCAGTACAGGTGAGGGCAATGCAGGTTAGGATCGTGCAGGTGAGGACCGTGCAGGTGAGGGCAGTGCGTGAAGATGGTGCAGGTGAGGACCGTGCAGGTGAGGACCGTGCAGGTGAGGACTGTGCAGGTGAAGCCAGTGCAGGTCAGCACTTCCCAGTGTGCACTGCGCACAAGAGGTGACATATTTGAGGACAACGCAAGTGTCCGTCGCTGGTCTGGATGGTGCAAGAGTGACCAGGGCTCGCCCCAGGCCCTCACTGTTGAAGGGTCTGTGCCCTGCGCCCCTTGGAGGCAGAGGACGGGTCACTCCCCCCTCCCTTCCTCGCAGGCTCCTGGCTGTGCCGCCGCTCCCGCGGCCACGCTGAAGACGGAGGTGCGGACACAGACCCCGACCGCCCGCCCGTGGCCCGGCAGACACACGCTGGAGGGAACGTGTGCAAGACAAACATGGCTCTCGAGATGAGAGACGCGCCACTCGAGCGCGGGTGGTGAATGGCTTCGGATGAGGACTCAGAGGAGTGATTGCCGGGCAGAGCGCCAGACGGGAGGTAGATGCGGAGAGGCTCGCAGATTGCCATTTGTGGGTGTCTGATTGATTGGAACAGAGGGGAAATCAACTGATTTCTTGAGAGCAGAAACTCTAATGTATGCCTAATTTGGGCTCCCTGCAAAGCAATTTGCCCTGTGCTCCAGGCCGGTCTGGCCGCCCTGGGGGGCGTGTGGCTCGCGTGAGCTGCTCTCACCTCCCGGGGCGCTCGGTCCTCGCTGGCCCCTTGCCCAGGGACCGCGACGCCCACCGGTGCTGCGCATCTGGTCTCCCTGTGGGCAGCGCCCCTTTCCCTGCACTCATCTCCTCTCTCCCCTTCTCTGCTCCTGCCAGGCCTGCTCTGAGAAGTTGGTTTCTGTTCTTTTTGGTTGGATTATGGCCTAAGGAGCTCCCCTCATCCGGGACTGTGGTCGATTTTTCGGAGGATTTGTGTGGCCTTCGCCGGAGGCCTCTCGGATACACTGTGGGCCCCCCAGGGAGGCAGCGGCCTCCTCCAGCTCCGGAAGTTAGCACATGACTACTTCTGGGTGCCGCCGTGCACCAGATGTTTGCAACACAGGAGGGGAGCCCCCGGGAGAAACGGGAAACGACGAGCCGAGCCCTGGGGACACGTCTCCCCTTTGACAGGTGACAATGGTGAGGCATGGTCACGCTGACCTCCACAACGCATCCACCTGCCCGACTGGCGGGCCTGGGTGTCGGGCCGAGGGCCCAGAGCCAAAAGCGAATGACACCGAAGGGGAGAGAAGAATGTGAGGAGCCGGCCCCGCGGGCTCCCGGCCGCGGCTGCAGAGGGCTCGGCGGCCCGGGGCTCCAGCCTGTGGGAAGCCCATTCTGGAGGGTGCTGGTGTCCACCGTCGGGGGCGGGGGCCGGGCTCCCCCAAAATGGTACAGGAGTGTGACACTTGGCTCCTGTCCCGTCTGGCAGAGACTGGCAGCTGGGCCTCCGGATCAGGTCATCGGGCAAAACCACTTTCCCTCCTGCCCGCTGGCCACGGCTGCAGACGGGCTCGAACCGCAGGGACACGTCCAGCAGGAGCCTCCAGCTTCAGGAGCCGCTGGGCTTTTCCCAAGGGAAGCAGGGTTCTTGTCAAAGGGGGAGACAGTCTCTGCCAGATCTCCTGCCCTGGAGCCACAGCGCCTTCCCTGCCGGCTGCGCATCCACGTGCGTAACACCGGCCTTAACGTGCAGACTGAGCTCCAGATGGGGCACCCGGTGACACGATGGGCTCCTCGTTTCCTGCCCCCCGCCGTAGCTGCGGGGCCACATGCGTCAATGCTAAAGCCACATCCGCCTCCTGGCGACGGTGCCGGCAGACAGGAAGGTGGGGCGGCCGAGGAGCTTGGGGGGAAGCATCAGGAATTAGGAGCAGCTCTGCCCAGTGCCAGACCCGGGACTCGAGCCTTTATCCTGGGCCCTCCTCCTGCACGGCCCAGGCATGCCCGCAAGCCTCTGTTTCCTGGGATCCAGCCCCAGAAGGACAGGAAAGAGGTTTGCATGCTTGTTTATCTGTTCATCGAGTTTGCACACACTTACTACGTGCAAGCCCGTCACTAGGTCACTAACAGTGTGCCCTGGGGGTCCCTGGAAAGACTTTCCTGGACTGAGTCGGGGAACAGGAGCCAGGCTGGCAGGGACAGTGGCCTGTTGGTCCGGCGGTCCTGGTCTCCTGGGAAGGGGGCTGAGGATATCCCCTCCACCTCCAGGTTGATCCTAGGTCACTGATCCCGCCGGCGAGAGGAGACCCCATCCCTGTCTTCACGGACCCCCTGTAGTGTGTAAGTTCCCGGACCGCTGCTGGGAACGAGCTCTAAACATTACGTGTTTCACACACGAAGCTAATTTGGTGGCATCGGTGTCCTCAGCGTTGCTAACGGTGATGCTAATGGTGCCTAAGACAGTCACCTGCCTAAAGGCAGGGGGTGGCCAGCGGACGGCCTCTGACTCTTCACATTCTTGCCTCTTAGGGCTGCCGTCCTGTGACACGCGAGGCATGTCGTCAGACCACCAGAGACCCAGCAGGGTCCGCTCCGGTCTCCCCAGCCAGTGGTGCTCCTGGACCCTGGGCAACGGGCCCTCGACAAACAAAGGGCCCAGCGTGGCACCCAGGGCTCAGCTGTGTGAGCTCTGTTCTACCTGGTGCTGGAGCCCCGGGATTCACCAGGAAAGAACATTCTCTACGTCCATTTCCGTAGGGGACGTCAAATGTCATGATCTGGCATAAAATGCTCTTGTCTGGACGCCTGGGGGACTCAGTGGGTTAAAGCCTCTGCCTTTGGCTCAGGTCATGATCTCGGGGTCCTGGGATCGAGCCCCGTGTCAGGCTCCCTGCTCAGCGGGGAGCCTGCTTCCCCTCCACCCCGTCCCTCCCCCTGCTTATGCGCGCTCTCTTTCTCTCTCTCTCTCTCTCTCGGATAAATAAACTCCTAAAAAAAGATGCCCTTGTCTGAAGCCGACTGTCAGACAAGGAAGACCCTCTCAGCCCGGCTGCCATCTCGTCCCAGCAGAGCCGAGGGGGCACCGAGCGCCTCCCTGAGCGGCCGAACGTCCAGTCGCTTTCCTGAGCCCCGAGTTTTGCTTCTGACCGATCATCAGATAAGAATGGGATTCTCATGATTTGGGCTGTTTTGATCATTTTAAAACAACCCCAAACAAGGACACAGCATTTAGCTTTAAAATATCCTTCGATGTCATTAAACTGTTTCAGCAACCGCTTATTAAAACAGAGAAACCAGCACTGCAGATCCTGCTGGCCAGCCAGCCCAGGGGGACAGCGCTCGGGAGGACGCTGAGGCGGGGGGGAGGGGGGGGCAGGCTGCACCGCCCGGCATCCACCGACACCCTCCGTGGGCGCCCACAGCTCCTCCCGCGTGTGGGGGGCGGGGGCGGCGTCCCCAGCTCGGGCCAGGCCCCTATCAGAGGAGCAGAGGGCTGTCCGTGTGCGAGCCCCCATGTGCGTGTGTAGGCGTGGAAATGACTGGAGGAGGCTCGAGGAAAGCCCACTCCCCAAATCTCAGACCCTCCCGCTTACCCCTTTACCACACATTTTTTTGTGGTCCTGGGTGCTCTTTGATGGCAAAGAAGTTTTTCTTTTTAGAGAGCAGACAGCCCCGCATGTTGAGCTATGAGCTAACCTCCTGGGCGCATTTGCGGGGCTGAACCGAACGCGGAGGCGAGCAGGGCTAGCTCAGGGCCCGGACTGGGGCGGACGCGGCCAGGACGGAGGAAGAGGGCCGAGGGAGCAAGGGGGTGCCAACAGCTCAATGAGCGTGCAGCGCGGTTTTGCTCCAGACTGGGGGGTTTCTGCGTTTTCTCCGTGAGAAGCCTGCACCGCTCTGCAGGATGGGCTCCTCTCCTAGGGAGGGACGGACACCCCACCACCGAGCGCACAGGCTCCCTGGAGCCCCTGTGTGGCTTGGACGACAGGGGGGAGGGGGGAGGTCTTTCCATCCCCGTTCTGGCCTCTCCCCGCCCCGACTCTGCGTGTCAGAGTCGAGTCTCCGGGCTCGAACAAGTTCTCGGAGTCAGAGCAGAACCTACGCGGCTCCGGAGGCTGAGCAGACACAGGAGGAGTTTAACAACGAGCCCCCAGAACGTGTTTCAACCTTCTGTGCGCAGAACAACCTCCTTACAGTTCTTGGACATCCAACCATTTCAGGGTCTCCCCGGGCATCGTTAGTGAGGACTCCCCGAAGCATCCCTTAGACGACGGTGGGGCTTAGAGTTCTTGAGGACCAGCTCTTGACCCTTGGAGGATTTGAAGAGGCCGTGACCTCACCCCTCACTGCGCCCACCCCGCTCACGGCTCCTGTCCAAATCCAACAGGTCCGTCAACACCCAGCTCAGAATTCACGGTCCTCCCGAGGCCTTCCCAAGTGTATAGTCCGAGCACGTCTGGACATCCGCCTGCCCGTGGCTTTGCCGGAGAAGCCTGCGTCTGTCCCATTCTGACCACACTGCGAAGCCCATGTCGCACTTGGCCTTCACACTCACTCGGCGCCCACGGCAGGGCATCAGATGCCGAAGAAGGGTTTGATGAACACAAGTCAGCCAGTCTTACCTCAGATCAGAGAAATCTGTCCCTATGGAGAAGCGGATGACCTTGACAAGGACAGCAGCCTTTGCAAAGAGTCTTCCGGGGAACATACCCAAGCGTATCCCACCTGGCTCCGCGCTAGGCAGGTGGGGACACGAGGAAACGTCACGGTGCGGTGTCTGTCGTGGAACTTACATTTTTGGAGACACAGAGGCCCAGGAAAGGAGCAAGAACAATGGCGGAACCATGCATTTCAGGACAAGCTTGCTGGATTGTCCATGGGAGCACCAAGGAGAGCCTTTCCCTCTGCTTTGCGGTCTCTGGATATCTCTCAGTGATGAAGCACAGGGATTTACCCCCTCTTGTCCTTGTGGCCTTGAACCTGCTTCCCTCACCCCACCCGCCCCTGATCAACACCACAGCCCCTCCCCCTCCACGGGCCATCTCCCCCGCCCCCCACCAGCCATGTGCTTTCGTGCATTGTGACCCCCGGAGAGGGTCGTTTCCAACGTCTTCCTCCGCGAGACAAGTGATTTCCAGAAATCATCACATAATAAGTCAAACAAGAATGATCGTTTTCCTGATTTGTTCTTTAGCGTCGAGGCAAGCAACATTTGTAAAAGAATGAATTTCAATTTTAAAGATATTATTCAAATGCAGTGGCGTATTTCACGTACGAACAAAACCTTGTACTTACCCAACCGAAATCTTATCCCTCTGCCGTTTGCAATCTGTTTCGCTGTTTTGAATTTTAAATAGAAACTTAAAACTTAGGAATAACAGAGACTCGAGGCCTCTTTGTCCTGGCGATGACTTACTTTGAGTCTTCTCTCTTGGGTGCAGGGCTTGGAGACGTGGGCTTTGGCCCAAGTGCACTCAGGTGATCGGGACCCACGCGAACCCGCGCTCTAGATGCAACGGACCCTTGCAGCGGAGTCTAACCCGGGGCTCCCCGAGTCACCGTCCACATAAGTAAAATGCTTAATAAAGAAGAAATGCTTTAAAAACCGCGCTCCTTTGAAGCTTACCTGCACATTATGAAGAGTGGCCAGAAACCACAGCAATTGTCGAGGACAAAATATCTTTCCTTCAGGGAGGGTGGTTCCTGTAGAACAGCAGGTGCCTAGGGAAGCAGAACGCAGACTCCCCCCAGCAACACTGGGGGCCGCTCCCGTGGTGGCCCGCACCCCCCACCCCGGCTCGCACTCCCTTTCCTGGAGCTCCTTCCTCTCATGCTCTAGAAACCACCACGGCCAACACCTGCTCTGCACCGAGTCCTGATTTCCCAGCTCAGAGTCGGGAACTTTGGGCCCGATGCCCCCCATCTGGAACGTCTCCATGCTCCCTGCTCGGGACACGTCCTTCCTGGTCAAGCCCGTTCCCCGGGGGTCTCCTGCCTGCTGGGCTGATTCGACTCTGCCTGAAACGCTGTTTGACCTCTGACCCGAGTTCCACCCGTCTGAAGGGACCTTCTCCCTACCCTGTCCGGGGAGCCCCTTCCCCTCGCTCTTCACACAACAGTTCTCAGTGGGGGGCAGAGAGCTCATGTCTCATCTCCATCAGATGGCCGTACCTGGGTTTTCTTCAATGAGAGGATGTAAATCTGAATATTTATCTTAGATTTGCTCGCATAACCCGGTACAGTTCCAAATGCAAAATAGATGCTTCCCGGAACTTAATACAAATATTTGGAGCCAGAGATGTTGAAAAAACATAGCACGTGTGGGGGGGGGGTGTACCCTCTGCACTTGGTTCTGGCCTCCGGGTTGTCTGTCCGTCACACAGCTCCTACCCTCCTGGTACCTCAGTTTCCCCCTTCCCAACATCGACATAATGATATTTATTTCCCAGGGTTTAATTAATATTTTCAAGGTACTTTGATATCCTGAGATGAAAGGAGATAGAGCAAGCAAAACATCATCAACATTTGCAAATCTGTCATTATGGTTATTGCTGTTGTTCATAGAGATTATTATTATGCCAATAATAATAATAATCAGAGGGTTGCTGCAGGGTCTTGCCATGTGACCCTGGGCACCTTTGACCCTGGGCTGTGGGGCTGGGGGGACGGTGGAGGCCGCCTTCCTGATCTCCTGTTATTTACCCCAGGTTTGCCCACATGTCATACGGGAGGGCAGAGGCGTGGAGCCCCCCCCACACCGTAGACGGAGACGACTTCCGGAATGTGGCTTTGAACACTTCACTCCAGAAACGTGCGGTGGTTCCCACAGCGCACCCGAGCCAGTCCTGAGTGGGAGGACCCTGGACCGTGGGTCGGCCGTGCTGAGTGTGGACCCTGTCCGGCAGGTCGCCTTTCTGGGACTCGCTCTGCTCACCCCGAAAGCGGGGGCGACAGAGGTCACCACGTGAGGCTGCGTGAGATCAGCAGTAATTGATGTGAAGTGACCTCAGGTTGAAATGTCCCAGGAAAAGACACTCTGTGCACAAAGGCCGGAGCACGGTGATCGTGGGCCCCTCTGCGTCCCCGTGGCCTGACCGTGGGTCCCTGAGGACCCCCAGTCCTCTCTCCGCCGCTGCCGCAGTTCCTGTGACCATGGTCTCCACGCCGCTGGGCACAGCGTGAGGTGGGACACAGAGGAAACAGCCAAGAAACAGTACCCGCGGTGCATAAAGGTTAAATGGCCCAAATCCCTGCCGTGGGTCCCCGCCGTCCGGCCGAGTGCGGACCGGGGGCCACGGAGGCTCCACGTGGCCGCCCTTGCACAGATGAGCTCTGGGGTGCCGTCTGGAACTCCAGGGCCTCGGCGCCTGGACGCTGAAGGCCACTGTCTCTGGGACCGCAGCTCGTCGCTGCCGGCGTCCCCACCCGCACACGAGGGTCCCAGTGTCAGCCCAGCAAACTGCACCCGGCCATCCCAGGCCTCTGCCTGCGGCCGCCACGTCCCCAGCTCTGCAGGGGCACTGCAGCCATCCTTCGGGTCCGGAATTTCTCACCTCCTGTCTTCCCTGCAAAGCCCACCAGGACTGTGTCGTCTGCCCCAGGACATTGGTGCCAGCATCTCCCACGCTGGGCCCACCGTGGGCTCACTGTGAGTTTCTGCATCTGTGTCATGAGGGAGGCCTGCCTTCGACAACACTCAGTGGTGCTGAGCACAGAGCTGCCGGGGACCCTGGTGAGAGTCCCAGGCCTACAGGGCTGACAGGGACCCCAGGGACAGTCTCGGGCCTGCACAGCCAATGGGGACCCAGGGACGGTCCCAGGCCTGCACTGCCGTCGGGGACCCTGGGGACAGCCCCAGGCCTGCACAGCCAATGGGGACCCAGGGACGGTCTCAGGCCTGCATTGCCGTCGGGGACCCCAGGGACAGCCCCAGGCCTGACTGTGCCCCTAGAAAACCCCAGTTCTTCCTTCAAGGCCCACTTCAGATGGCATTTCCTTCCGGAGACTTCCGTTATCCAAGCAGCAAGAACAAACCCGCCATGTCCCCGAACCACGCTCACCCCTGCCTCCCGGAGCGTGACCCGAGGCTCCCACGGTCGGTGCGTCCCCGCCAGTCCCCGGGCATGCCGTGGAGCCCGGGCAGGACCAGGAGAGCCGGGTCGTGGCCGGCTGGTGGGCTGTGGGGCAGAGGGCAGGGTCGGGCCTCAGCCCTCTCTGTGGACTGTCGGCGGGCGTTGGAGACATGTCCCCAGTGACACGCAGCTGAGGTAGTCGAGGATAACACGAGATCGGAGGACCTCACCGCTGCACTGCGAGCCGGGGGTCCTGCCCCGCGGCGTTCCCTGTTGGGGCTGTGGCCGCACCCCTCCAGGAAACAGTCCCACCCCTCATCCCAGATCTCCAGCCTCCCCGGGGAGGCAGAGGGAGAGACGAGTTGAGTCTGCCTCGCGGGAAAGAGCGAGGGGCTGAGCGCAGTGACCCTAAACGGGAGCTTTTATTCTGAAGGACAGATGTCTGTGTTCGCCCTCCGAGCCCTGAGTGCGGCTCGTTCGTGGACCCAGATGGGGCACGCGGAAGCCCTGAGCCCCGGCCGAGGCTGCGGGGGGCCCGGGAAGGTGGCGCCCAGGCCGCAGCCCGCGCTTCTCGGCCAACCGGGGCAGGGCTGGAGGCAAGACGCGATTCGCTCCGGGTCCACCGTGAGTCTGGACGCCACCTCATGTGCACACGCGGGCCTCCCGGAGCCAGAGGTGCCACCGACGTCGGCCGGGGCGTGGCGGCCAGCTCCCCAGCGTACAGACCCCCTCGAGGATCTCGCACTTGCTGCTGCAGCCAATGCTAACTTCCAAGTCCTTATTATACAGAAAGCACACATCTGAGAAGAAATATGCATTTCAGAGAGAAAGCTAATTCAGGGCTTCTAAAAAGTGTTTTGCTTAAAAGAGTAATTACAGCGTTCTGGGGCCTTTGAACTCCTGCAGGGTCTTTCATCAGTTACGTGCAATAACACAGCAGGCTGCATGTCCTCTGGGGAGATGTTATCGCCGTCCTGCCCCAGCTGGGCGAGGGGAGCCCCCCAGCTGGGCGAGGGGAGCCCGGCAGGAGGAAGCGGTTGGTAGCAGCTGCCGCGGCGGGAGCCGGGAGCCGGGAGCCGGGAGCGCAGCCCGGGACCGTGGCGGCCCTACCAGGCTCTTGCCCTGGACGCAGGGGTCTTCGGAGAAGGGCCGGGACTGGGGCGGACGAGGCTCAGTCGCTTCTGCCCCTTTCCAGCTGGGGCCTTCGCCACCTTACCTACTGTCGCCAAAGCCGGGTGCCCCCGTTGGCCAGCTCCATCCGGTGACTGCCGTGGGCTCGCACTCGCACGCCTGCCGGAGCCCTGCGTCCCCAGGGTCCACACCGCCGGCCCCGCCGCTGCCCCCCGTCCCCCTTTACCCGGGGAGCCCCAGCCTCTGCCCTTCCCCAGCACCCTGCGGACCCCGCCGAGCTCTCCTGAAGGGTCTCACGCTGCTGACCATCCCGTCTGCGCCCCTGCGTGTCCCACCCGGTGAAACGTAACTCGCTGGATGGGTTCCTCAAAGACCAGGCACAGAGAGCAGCGGTGCAGTGTGTCCCCAAAGCCTGGTGGCCACTGCGCCCCGGAGAGGCCGGCGATGACAAGGTGGTGGGGACGGTGCAGTGCTGGGGGTGCCCCGGAGGGCAGACGGGGCGAGAACATTCCCAGCGGCTCGTCCAGGACTCTGCGGCTCAGTGGTCGGGGGGGGGGGCACTGAATGGCCATGACCTTGTTAGAGTCCCCGCGGGTCAGCTTCCTCAGCGCGGGCCCGGGGCTGGGGGGGGTCTTACGGGCACACAGGACAGGACTGGTGCTGGAGAGAGGAAGGTTCGCTGGAAGTCAGAGACCCGATCCTGCTTCTCCCCATCACGCATGCGTTTCCTTCGGCAGGTCCCTGATGCCTTCGTCCACAGCGTCCTCGATTTCAGACAAGAGACGGGACTGAGCTGCGCTCCGAGGCCGGGCTCCCCCGACTGACCGGTGTCCTCATCTGGGAAGGGGCCCAGCTCCCCAGCCTCCTGCCCTGCCCTCCTTAATTCCTGCGGTTGCTGATAAGGGATCCCGATGGGAGGCTGCCTGCGGGCAGTGTGGACCGGCCTCTGAGACCCCGTTAGCGGCGAACTCCACTCTCAGCCTCCCTGCGAGGTGGGGAGCCCGGCTCAGCACGGCGCTCGAGGACACCCCACTGCTGGGAGTGGAGGCAGGTGTGTCATCCGGCAGCAGCCGGTGGTGCAGGGGTCTGGGGACCAGAGTGAGGTCTCGGGGTCCTGGTGACCCACAGACGTCCCCTCCCCTCTGTCCCTCCCACGGCTGATCCTGCCAGAGCCTTAGGTTGTGACCGGCTGCTGAGGGAGGCCTGTGCGCAAAGACGCGACTCGCCGGGAGCCCGCAGCGTGTGACCCCCGCCCGCGGATGCCGCAGGAGAGGACACACTCCTGCCTCCTGCTCTGTCATTCGGCCCCACCCCCTGCCCGAGGCCCCAAGGCCTTCCCTGCGGGGCGTGAGCGCTCAGAGTCCGGGTTCACTGGGACCCTGCCGGGAGGAAGGACTGACAGTGGACAGAAATGGCTGCCGGACGCCGTGGTGACTGGGGGGCCGGTCCCTCTGGGGGTCCCACCGGCGCCTCCGCCGGGCAGGCGTTCCAGCCCCTCCCACCCGCGGGCTCACCCCTGCTGTGGTGACAACACACAAACCCGCACAGCGCGGTCCCTGCCCGGTGAGTCCGGAACCACGGGTGGTGAGTCTCCCAGAGCGCAGGGCCGAGTGCCCCTGCTCTGGACTCGGACACCGGTCACATCCCGCCGGGAACCTCCCCCGTCAGCCTCGGTTCCCTTCCCGAGAGCCGTGCCCCGCGGGCGCCCAGGGGACCCCAGCAAGCAGGAGGGGTCCTCAGTCACGACGAGCCAGCACCGTTCTCGGTGGCGCTCGGCACTCCCACGCGATCCCCGACTTGGAAACCTACCCACTTCCGGGCCGTTCTTCTGAAATCCTCGTCACTCTTACCGGTGACAAGAAACAGCTTTCCTGGGAAGTTGCCTCTGCCTACGCGGCCCCCACCCCTCCGTCTTCCGTGACACCCAGGACGCCTCCCGTCTCGGTCCCAGCCGGACCCCGGACAGACGGCCGTCTGTGGGCATCGGCTCCTTCTCTACGCTCCACATCAGCCTCGTCCCAGTGCAAATAAAAGAGGGGCGACAAATACAAGCCACTCTCTCCAAAGGGAAAAAGAAACGGGTGCAATTCACTTTAATACGATGTATTTTTAACCTAAGAAGCCAAAATACCACCTTTCAACGCACAATGAACCTAAAAGATTCTCAAGCTGACGTCCTTTCTCTCTTCCCAGGTCTTTGACACCCAGCCCATCACGACCCAGTCTGGACTGGCCGGGTCCCCAGCGCCCGCCGGCCGCGTGAGCCCGGCGCGGCCCCGGCCGACATAATAGGGGGGATAATCTCACATAATTGGACCTGGAAGCGTCTTTTTCTAAACGTGATGGATTACTCATCAAGTCCTGTATTATACATCTTCATGACCCTTGGCAATTTGTGCTGTGTTTATACCACTTCACATATGATGCTTTCTGGCACTGATTTCCAGGGATGCTGTTAAAAATCAAGGAGGCGTCGCACCCGTGTGTTTATCTCGTGTGCTTTGGAGGGTCCTGCATTGGGCTGTGAGCACCTTGGAGCGTCCCCCGAGTCACCGGCTGGTCCCCGTGTCACCGGCAGGCTTGCCTGAGCCTCTAACGCACCAGACTGCCCCTGCACCGCCAAATGGGGGCCAAGAGTTCCACGGGGCAGCGCACCTGTGGGGACCACCCCCCGCCCGTGCGGGGCGACCTCTTCTCCCCGGGGACCTCCGTGCAGCCGCAGAGCCCGCCCTGTGCTCCAGCCCCAGACCCGGCGCCCGAGGGAGCCCAGACGGCAGCCGCGCTGCTTTAAATTCTGGAGCATCTCTGCCCGGGCGACAGGCAGAGCGGGGTCGTCGGTGAGGGCGACGTCAAAACGCCTCTCGCAGAAGCTGCACGTTCACCTCTGCGCACTTCAGCGCTATGTACGTTTATTTTAAGTCTTCAAGACACAACAAACTGGATTTTCAAGTCTCCCGAGGGGATTTCAAAGGCAAAACTCCTGAATTGCCCCATAGAGTAGATAGGTGTCTGGTTGATTTGTAAATTGTTGGTTATACCAGAGGCATTAAGATGCATCTATAAACTTGTGTCAGAGGAATAGTATCACATCAAGGGAGGCTCTGCTGTTGGAAACAGTCGGAACCGGGCCGCGGGCCGCTTTGGTGCTTTCCTATTGATAAGTAAATTCGCGCCTCTGACTCATGAATATCATCAACACCGAGAACATCACTTAGACTTAATCTCTTTGATAATGTTTTTAAAAATACACTGGTCCCCCTCCAACGACAGCGGATGCTGCTGGGTTTGATTGCTGCGTCTGGAGGCTCCGGGCATCTTATAATGAAAGAGTTACGATTTCAAAAATCCCCCAAATTATAAATAGCGAGCTCCGCCTCTGCGTCGGCCTTAGAAGGTGAGACGGCGGCCTGCCTCAACATACCCCAGGAGCAGCTCCCCAGCAGGCATGGGGTGAAGACAGACGGGACTCTGTGCACCAGCGGGTCCCAAGGGAGGCGGCCGGTGTCGCCTGCAGGAGAGAGGCCCCCGTGCCCACCCCAGAGAGGGGGCCCCGGAGTGGGGTCGCCCTGCATCTTCCCACAGGGGCTTCCGTCAGCCCCCTGCCTACACCCTGCAGGCCAGCCGGGCAGCACCTGACCCCCTCCACCCCTGCACTGCCTCTCCGGGCAGAGGCACCCTGGGAGGCACGCGCGTCTCCCCCTCCCCTGCACAGCTCCTGGCTCAGCCACTCCCCCCCCCATGGAAGGGGTCGGGCGGAATCTCTCCGCTTGCGGAGGGGCACGCCCCAGGCAGGAAGGGGCCTCTCCCCCTGCTCCTCTCCAGGCTGGGCCCGCAGACCCCCAGGGAATGAAGGAGGACGGTGGTCTCACCGCGCCCCGTTCTTCCACCTCCCACCCATCACCCAGACTCGCCGTGCGGAGCACACTGACCCCAGGGCTGCGGGCTCTCGGCCAGGCCCGAGGGTCTTCCCTGCACAGAGAGGAGACAAAGCTGGGAAGAAGCCTGGTTTCCAGCCAGGAGCTCGCAGGGAGTGAGTGCCTGCTCAGGCCGGGGACGGGGGCCACGGTCAGGGGGCCGGGGGGCACTGAGAGCTTTGCCTCGTAGGGTTCGCAAGCCTTGTGCTCCTTCGAGTCGTGGGATAAGCAGTCAAGCAGTTCAGCTAACCATCGATGAGGGACTAGACTTTGGAGGGCCTGGGGCTGCCCTCGTCCCGGGTGAGCAGGGTCCCCCCGAGACGCCTTCACGTCACACGGGGAGGACTTTCCGAAGGAGCCGTCTCCCAGAACATGGGGTGGGGGGCGCTCACAGGGCTCGGAGGAAATGCCCCAGCCAGCAGGACGGCTGAGGAAATATTGGGATAAACGATCCCTAAATAACCCGAAACTGTACTCAGGGCGTGCTGGTCCCAGCAAAGCCCCAGCAGGCCGCCGACGGTCACCCCGGAGCACGTCTCCCAGCCGGGGCGAGGTCACCCTCCCAGGAGGGAGGGAGGCTGGACGGCGTTAGGCCGGGGGGTGACCTCGAGGCTGTGACCTCGAGCCCCGAGGACGGCGACCAGAGCCCCGGCGGGCGTGCCGGGGGCAGCGAGCCGAGGATCGGGCCGGAGCGGGCGATGGGGTCAGGCTCTGGGGGATACGCTGGGCAGGGCGGACCGTCCGCCATTCGCCGCGTGGGGCCACCATCGTTTCTCAGAAAGGCCCACAGTCTGAGAACACCAGTGTCGAGGGGGTATCAGCCTGATGCCCATAAATAAGATAAATCTGATGACCGGGAACCTTAATCTGTCCACACCCTGCCTCCCTCTCTGTCCGGGGCAGGAGTCCCCGGGGTGGGCGGCACAGCACTCGCCACACCGTAGTCTCCAGCGCCCACCTCCCGGGATTCCTGCCC